>JANFOE010000804.1:0-368834 GCA_025667525.1 Glebionis coronaria
AATTGCCTACATAGTTGTGGTAGGGATTTGTGTTATTCATATTGGTGATTTTCATAAAAAAAAGTTGGAATTTTTGGCTTGATTTTTGGGTAAAATCAAAAGGTAGCAAAAAAAAATTCTTATTCGGGATAAAAGGGTTTTACAAGTCGGATTACTTACTAGGGTTTTGCTTATTCCATATTGAGTGTGGATTTGTTTTATTCAGAATAGTGTGGTTCTTCCAGATTCCGAATTAGATAACTGATACATATTCTGAACTACTTGCATTCCGACTTAGTACCAGGTTTGGATTCCGGATGAGTGTGTATTTGTGTATTCCGAACTAGTTCAGAACTTCACCAATTCCGAATTAGATCAGAACATCACCGATTCCGAATTAGTTCAGATTTCATCGATTCCCGAATTAGATCAGAACATCACCGATTCTGAATTAGTTCAGAATTTCATCGATTCCGAATTAGATCAGAACATCACCGGACTCCGAATTAGTTCAGAATTTCATCAATTCCGAATTAGATCAGAACCATCACCGATTCCGAATTAGTTTAGAAAATCACCGATTCCGAATTAGATCACAACATCACCGATTCTGAATTAGTTCAGAATTTCACTACTTTTGAATTAAATCTGAACATCACAGATTCCGAACTAGGTCAGTGATTAACAGATTCCGAACTAGCTCATTCCCTCACAGATTCCGAACTAGGTCAGTGATTCACAGATTTCGAACTAGGAAATTGATTCACATTCCGAATTAGATCAAGTTTTGGACATTTTTTGTAATTTTTGGAAGAATTCTACATCAACTCACAACAAATTTCACAACCTTATTTCATTGCTCGATCAAAAAGATAATCTTTTTCCATCAAGTGTTCAAAAAATGAATCCTCATTCATTTATTCCTACAATGAATCGCTTACCAATATTTTCAATCATTTCGGGTACCGATACTCGCCCACCGTTGCTCATGAAAGACATATTTGAAGCATGGCAAGGTCGCATGAGAACTTACATCATGGGAAAACCCAATGGGAGACTTATGGTCAATCCATTGAGAAAGGTACACTCGATTGGGAAGAAGTTACTGTCGACAATGTGACGCGGCGAAGATTGTTTCATGAGTTAACAGATGCTAACAAACTCATTGCCGATGCAGATGAAAGGGCCGTTCAGACAATACTTCAAGCTCTTCCACCCGATATCTATCGAATGGTAAGTGAACACACAGTGGCAAAGGATCTTTGGGATCGCTTAACTGTTTTGTTACAAGGGACTTCACTACCTAAGCAGGAACGAGAATGTCAATTGTATGACTTGTTTGATAGGTTCACATACATTCCATGGGAAACACTCCATGACTACTACTGGCGTTTCACTACTTTGATGAATGATTTGAACGTGTATAATCTAAGGATTGATCAGTTTCAACTAAACACCAAGTTCTTGAACACGTTACCCCAAGAGTGGAGCCAATATATCACCAATGTCAAATTTAGATCAACTCTATGCCTTCTTGCAGCAACACGAGAAATACGTGATCCAAAAACACTTTTCTCAGGGATCTTATCAAGAACTATTGGCATTAATGGTAAATCATCCAACTTTGTCATATCACAACTCTCCGTTTGATGTGGGACACCAATCTTCCTACCAAACATTGTATCAAACTCCAAGCTTTCCACATTATTCGATCTTGCCACAACCACCTACATCTTATCAGCAACAATACAAGCAACCAGCAACATCATCACAAGGAGACTCATATCATTTACCTTACGCCTCACAATCATATTCACCTTATCAACCTCCAACAAACCCTGCCATCCCCTGTCAACAACATGAGGCTCCTCAACCCCATTACTCACAACATGTTAGTGCTCCTTCAAATCATTTTGTAGCTCAACCAACACCAGTATTCTATTGTGATGATGATATTCCAGTCCCTGAGTTTAGACAAGGTGATAATCCTACTGATATACTTGCTCAAATGTCTGCTTACATCACTCAAGCGTTGAACAAACGAGGTTACATAGGACCATCTCCAACAAACAATCAGTTGAGGAACTTGTCTAACTCTCGACAACAAGCTACAATTCAAGATGGCAGAGTTATGGTGCAACCACTTCAGGGGTGACCAAGTTCATTTAATATTGGTCCTTGTCCATCTAACACTGCTGCTACAAGGGGTAATAACACTGGCAAAATGAAAATGATCGTATGTTATAAATGCAAAGGAGAAGGGCACACGGCTCGAGAGTGTAAGCATTCGAAGAGGAAAAGGGATAGCACCTGGTTTCAGGAGAAGATCTACTTGGTGAATGCTCAAGCCCAAGGACGAGAGCTCGATGAAGAAGAGTTAGCATTTCTCGCAGATCCTGGAGTTGCGGACACTGACGGACTCACAACAGCCATCACGAACAATGCTGCATATCAATGTGATGATCTTGATGCATACGATTCCGACTGTGATGATCTCAATACCGCCAAGGCAGCTCTCATGGTAAATCTTTCACTTTATGGAGCTGACACAATTTCTGAGGTACCAAATACTGCCAGTGATACTAGCATTGTACCTTATCAAGTTGAGCAAGTGTCTGAGTGTCCGGAACAGCCTCCGGTGGTTAGTAACTCAAACGAGGAGACAAACAATGATAGCAATATCAATGCAAGTCCCCAGACTTTGAGTGAACCACAACCGAGAGCTATTACGTCTACAAATTCGTTTGCTCAACAAGATTTGGTTATGGTGTCAGCATCTATGCTTGGCCAAATGAATAATGCGGTCCTTGAAACCCTCAGTGTTAATTAGGCATTATCTGCCGAGCTTGCTTTGTATAAGGAATAGGTTAAGACCTTAGATTTAACTCCAGTGACCACTACCTTAACCAATCCTTAATTTGATAGGTTTAGGAAAGTCTAAATGGACAATTTGCTAGAAATTGAGAGTTTAAGAGCAAATCTTTTGAAAGAACTTAAAGAAAAAGAGTTATCCGTTAATAATTTTCAAAAACTACAAACGGATTTCGAAATTCTCGAGTCTAAAAGGGTTGAAACGGAAATTAAGGCGTCTGAGAAAGTTAAAAAGACTGAAGTTTTTCTTTTAAAACAATATTCTGCTTCACATTTAGTACACTTGTTTCATTCCTCTTTTAAAGAATTCACTCTATCGCGTCTAATAGACCTACCACCTAACCCGGGGTATGCAAAGCAAGCATTTAACCACAACCCACGACTTTATGATGCAACAAAGTTAGGATTGGTCTTAGATCCGATTGTGTTTTCAAATGAATCTGAGAGTATGTCACTACATGTAGAGAATCGGTCAAAAGTAATTTATACATATCCTGAGTATGATTATGCACAGCTTAATGCCGAGTATGCAAAAACAGATCTTAGAATTCGCTTTAATATGCAAAAGGAATTTATCCATACATCAACTTACATGCCTACTAGAGAAAGCCTTAGTATACTTCCTACACTTGTTAATTCGGACGAACCTAAGGAAATTCCTAAGAATCTTCCACCGGTAAGTACGGTATTGCTAAGCTTGGAAGAGATTCAGCGATACCTAACCGGATTTAACAATGTCATCAAGGAATGTACGACTTCAACGGCTCAAACCGTTGGAGAATGGGCTTTCGAACACATGAAAACAGTGTTTGAGAAATAGATCGTTCCGTTTGTAGACAATATTAAAGAGGGATTTTTAGATCTCGGGGATAATCTTAATTTCGAAATGGGTGAAGTTCGAAAAGTTTTCTATGAAATGGATGATGCTTATGAATAACATTTAATTAAGAAAGAAAAGATTTTGTCCGAATATGACCGATTCTTGGAACATATAGTGTCTCTTGAAGTGATGCAAGTTGTTACTATTGAATTTGCTTTTGAGATGATATCTGCTATGAATAAATGTGATGGTGTGCATGATATTTCTGTGAATATTGTTGAACCTGTGAATGATATAGATAATCATTCTTGTCACGAATCTAACGCTGAATTTTTAAAGCTTCAAGATTCTTATAACTCACTTTCAAAACATTTTGATGAGCTTCAACAACATTGTATATCTCTTGAAATTGAAAATCAATCTAAAAATGAAACTCTTTCAAAAACAAATGATTGTGAAAACTTCGTTGAGACGAGTGACAAGATGATTCAGGTGGTTCAGGCATTAGAGGAAGAAATTATGAGACTTTGGAGATAATCATTGACTGATAAATTGGAACTAGATGCTGCAGAGATTAAAAATCATGCCCTAGAAGATAGAATTACTTCTATGCTAGGGGAGTTTGATAAAGTAAAGCAGGGTTTTTCACAAATTTATGGTTCGTTAGAAGAACGCTTCGCTATTAATGCGGCAGAGCAAAAGTCACTTGTTGAACAACTGAACCATAAGTGTGAGGAAATCTCTAACTTAAATATTCAACTCGTAGACAAAAACATGGTTTTGGATGAATTAAAGGAGAGACATCAACTCAAAGGACAAGAAGTTGTTGATAATCCAGCTACAATATCTGCCCCGACCTCTAGTGCTCCAAAAACCAACAAGGTGGTGATCACTAAGAACCCGTACAATAAGAACAATCCACTATCATATAAGTTATATATGGAGCATGTAGTTAAGCACGCAGATCTTGCTAGGGATGTGCTAGATGATCTCTATGAACTAGATCCTATGAATAAGTCACTATTACTCTACTCATGCTTACATTGAGAAGGTACAACAATGCTTAGAGCATTTGAATTACATAGGACAACCAGGTTCTGCACTACTTAAACAACAAACCCCCACCATTGCCATGACTCCATTCAATAAGAATCCAGGATCTAAGCCTATATTAAACACACCTATCAAGGCTAAATAAAAATCTGTCACTAATGTTCCCTTGGCTTCTACAAGAGTAATTGTATCTACTAAGGCTAAAGGATCTCAAGACAAGAAGAATAGGGTCAAGCCTTCCACTAGTAGGATTGCGAAGAAGAAAGTAGAAGTTCACCCTAGGAATGTTATTTTAAATTTGAATAAAAAGAATCATGTAAAAAAGACTAAAGGCCCTGCGTGTGTGCAGCAGCCTAAGCAAAATGTGAATTCTAATTTGCGATGTTGGAATTGTAATGAATGCATGTTTTCTCAGCGTCATGATTTATGCCTTGTTGATCACGTGAATGAAATGTATGCAATTAGGAGCAATCTTGAATGGATTCCAACGGGGAAGAAATTCACCCAAGTTGGTTGGCAATGGAAACCCACTGGTAGGACCTTCACTGATAATGGAACTACCTGCCCTTTAACTAGGATCACATCCATGGAAGTTAGGTCTCAGCGTCCTTTAAATAGGAACACTAGCACTAAGAAATGGAAAAAGCGCCCTTTAACTAGGTCTGCCCCCACTATTGTGCCTACCAGTGAAGAAGTACCTCAGGATCTTAGACAACTAGAATCTAAGCCAGCATCTAGGAAGCAAATTTGGAAGCCTAAGAATTCTTTTGGTAGCAAATCTAAGATAACTATATCTGTACCTGCTAACAAAGAGGAACTTCTAGATTCCGATACATCGTCTTTGTCTGGTGATATTTTCAAGTGGTCCAAATCATCCTCTGGTACTTGGACTCTGGATGCTCAAAGCATATGACCGGAGACCGCTCGATGCTCAGAAATTTCGTCATGAAGTTTCTAGGAACGGTTAAATTCGGCAACGACCATATTGCGAAGATCATGGGTTATGGTGAATACCAAATTGGGAATGTTACGATTTAAAGGGTATATTATGTGGAGGGACTTGGTCACAATTTATTTTCAATGGGACAATTTTGCGATTCAAACCTTGAGGTTGCTTTTCGACAACATACTTGCTTTATTCGCGATCTTGTAGGAAATGATTTGTTAAAAGGTCCTCGAGGGGATAATCTCTACACACTGTCCATTCAAAACATGATGGTTGATGAGACTGCTTTTATACATAGTCTCATCGTCCAAATCGGGCTTAAAATGCATAAAATATCATTAAAACTGCCAAATATATGCTCGTGTTTGTTGCTTGTGTATTTTAGGTACGGATATTGAGGAAAAGATAAAAAGATCACAAGAATCAATCAAAAACGAACAGGGGAAACGAAGCCGCACAATGAACCGGACCCGAATCTGGAATTTCCAAAAAGACCTTGAAGTTTGAAGATTGTACAAGTTTAGTCCCTCATCTTTTGAAGACTTGGAATTTTATCCCCTTGCAAAACTCATAAGTTGCATTGTGGTCCCTTGAATGTCAAGAAATTACAATATGAGTCCTTGGAGAATGAAGAATTTGCATTTGAAGTCCTTGTTATAACTTTTTGCAAACTTGTGCAAAAAATGACAAGTTAACCAAATTACTTAACAAAGGAAATGAGATTGTTGCTGTTTAAATACAAAGTGAAGAAATGAAGATACTTTGGGGGCCAAAACTGCCAGACGTTCAAACTCACCACCACCTATCATTTTGCCATGTCGCCTCCACCAGCCAACCACATCACACCACCTCACTCCCCCTCCCACGTCACCTTCCACTACTCTTTAATAACTGATTAATCAGTTATTTAAGTACTTCCCTCCAAACACTTAATTTAAATTAACCACTCCCCAAAATCAAATTAAACTTTCCCTATTATCCCCATAAACCCTAAAATTTCCCAGGATGAACAAAATTAAAAACAAAGGGGTTTTGCATGATAATCTCCAGAATGGTAATTAACCATCACCTTAACCCATCCCACACCCCAAAACAAAACCCACAACACCCCATGTGACTCCCCAGGGGTCCCCTACACCCGTCACTTTCCACAAAACCCCAAATGCAGACAAGATAAACGTCCAAGATGGTTTTCCTTGGTCCCCAAGACCAAATGAACGTCCCAAGATCAAAAATACAGCTATCATCCAGCAACATCACATGTGAGCAAAGGTTGACTGAAAATTCAAAAAAAATCGTCCAAGGGCTTTTCAGGAAATTCATCCATTAGGGTTTCAGTAGTCTAGATAGTTCTATTGTAGTCTATTTAAGAAGGGTGCAACATGTGCATACCCCTTGTTCCTGATTTTTCCTTTGGTCACAATCTTGTAAAACCCGTTTTATTAATGAATGAAACTTGGTAAAGTATTGATGATGAAAAATCTAGGCTCCATTTTACTTATTGCTGTTTGATTGTGTGTGTATTTCAGTCTTGTTTGGTGATTGTTTAAGTGACAAAGTTCCAAAAAAATCAGTTTTCAAAAAGTCTGTTTTCAAAGATTTTCTCAAAATCTTTTTCTCTTTTTTATCATTAACTATTTACTGTAGCAAAAGCTTCAAGCTTGTAGCTTGAAGCTCTTGATACTTGGAGCTGTTCTTTCTTGGTTTGTTGTGGTGTGCAGGAAACAAGAAGTAAACAAGAACCATTTTTATCCATTTTTTTGTCAAGCAAAATCTTCATAAGCATCTCAGCAAAGTTCTGCACAAGCCCGAGCTTGTAGGAGGTGACTTTTCAGTCACTGTGGGACCTGGATGTGGGTCCCACAAGGTAAATCTCTTGAACTTGTTTCAGTTTTCAATATTTCAGTCTTATGTGATTTGGTATGAAATTTGTGAAATCTGCTTGTTTATTGGTGAAATCTGCTTGTTATTGCTTCTTGGGTAGTCATTTGTGTGTTTAGATAGTTTAGGATTGATTTGGTTGAATCTTGTTAAGATTTGTTGTGTTAAATTATTTTCAGAAAGTTTAAAAGGGTGTTTGGATTAGGGTTTAAGTAGGGATTAATGGCTTAAATCTTGTTTAAAACCTGTTTTAATCACTCAGTAGGGTATTGTTAGGTTGCATTGTTATTAGGTTTTTAGTTTGGAAGAGTTTTAAACACATTTGTATGCTCAAAAAATTAGTAAATTGGCTAAAATCAGTAAGGGTTGTTTTCTGCCTGTTTAGGAGATATTTGACCACCAACTTGTGAAGTCTGCTAGGGTAGGGTTATAACTAGGGTTTCAGATAGCTTATATGTGATTTGGTTTGATTTGTGTGTAAGTTTTGAGCCTTTGAAATCCATTTGAGTGCATATTGAATCAGCTAACTGTTCACAGAAACCTTAGGCTATATCAGTAACTTTCTTTGGTGATTTGTGTGAGATTTTGTGAAGTTGATTGAGTTGTTTTTGTGTTGTTATTGACTCCCTATACTCAACTGAGTATAGGGGTGCCTTTTGTTCCAAAAGAAACCAATCCAACAAGCTTTCCTAAGCTCAAAGGTCACCAGACCTGATTTTTACACTAGCAGTGGGAAAAAAGTTACCCCTGCTAGTGTTATTTTTAGTACTGCTAAGCAAGAAGACAAAACTAGGTCAAGTGTCACTATTAGATTCACCATTTTTTTGTCTTTTGTGGACTAAAATTGGATTTAGGACTTGAAACTAGTTCCATTATTTTTCTAATTTAATTTATGATTTTTCTGTTTAATTAAAAAATTTATTACTGTTCATTTACTATTTTTACATTTAATAGCTATTTTTAATACTTTTTATTATTTCTGTTTTTGGCATTTAGTGCCAAAAATCATTTTTTTCAGTTTAAACATTTTTCATAGATTAAGAAAAACATTTTAAGATTTTTAGTTTTAAAAGTTTTTACTGTTCACTTTTTATTTATTTTTTAGAATTAATTTAGTTTAATTAGGGTTTAAATATTAATCTGTTTTGTCTTCTAGTGAAAAATTTTATATTTTTCAAAATTTTTCATTTTTCTATTGTTCATTAGAGTAAATTAGGATTTTTAAAATTGTTAAATTATTTTTGGCATTATTTTATTATTTTTTATAATTATATTGGTTTAAAAATAGTTTTTAGTGATTTAAAAATAGATAAATAGTTTTTAAAAATTAGTAAAAATACTTTTTAGTCTTTAGATAATATAAGTAAGTTATTTGTTCAATAAAATAATATTTTGGACATTTTGATTAATTATATTTAATTTTAGGGCTTTAATTAGCATTTAAAATTGAATATTTAATTAATAAAAGGTTTTAAAATATTTTTATTGGATTTTTATTCTTATTTATATTATTTTAGACTTATTTTTAACTTCTAATTAACTTTAGATTTAAAATTTAAAATTTTGTAGTTTTTACGGTTTTACGTGAACGATCTTTTCGTCTTAGCTCGATCCGTCTTCGTAACAGTCTTTCTCTTCTAATCTCATTCCTATTTTTCTTTTCTTCTCAAATATAATCACAAAAAGTTAATCATCTCTTAACACAACGCACTTGCCTCCTTGGGAAACGAACTTGAACTTATTTGGTCTTTAGTGCTCGGTTTTCCTAAACCGACACTTAATACTTGCAACTTTTGCTCTCTTTTCCTAAAGGGTTGCAAAAACATTACATCAATTTTGGCGCCGCTGCCGGGGAGGCGTGTTGTGCTTTGATTTGAACATTGTTGTTTTTATATATAGCCATAATAGCTAATTGTATTAGTAGCACTCTACTAATACGTATTATCGGTTTTTCGTTTTTTGTGAATACTATTACTATATTGTATACGTAGAACAATAAATTCACAAGTACTCCAAATACGTGAGAAATCACAACCTTGACTTGGGAGGTCATTACCCAATCATTGTATTCGAATCTCAAACCAAAGAAAAAGGCAAAAATAGATAAATACTTTCGTGAAGCTCGATTTTGAAAAATACAAACTATAAGGTGGGTATAAGGCGGTTGTATTTCACGACCTAAAGGAAAAGGCTCTTAAGTGCTTCGCGCCGCCTCGTTTCCTCCGCTTTCTTGTACGTATTTTGAGATTGAAAGCTAATCGAGGGTTTTGCCGCCCAAAGTATTACTAAGTATCATATATATTTTCTTGGTTTCATTGATTAAACCCTCTTGAACGTTTTGGTGTTCCACCAACGTTCTAAAGTCATCGAAGGCGTTCACTTCACGTGATCGTTTTCATTCCTTGAGGCTTCTTTAATCGAGAGATTTGATTAAGGAGGAGATTTGTAGATTTTTGTCTACTTAATACATTCCACAAAATCCAAAAAAAAGTAAAAACAATCAAAAAGCACAAAAAAGTGAAAAAGTAAAAACACCAAAAAGAATCTTCTTTGCTCACCCTCTCGTTGTACGTGACGTTTATGCAAACTCGCTCCAAAGCAAGACGTGCTCGTAAACGAAGAAACAAATCAACCACTCCTTCTAGTGAGGAGTCTCCTATTGACGAACCCATCGTAGTGAAAGAAGCACCCATGGCTAATCGAACTATGATGGAGTTGCTTCAAGCACCCACCGAGGGTTATGGAGAAGCGATTGTGATTCCCGATATCCTTGCGGAGAATTTTAAGGTTAAGACGGGTTTGTTGTCCATGATTCAAAACAACAAGTTTCGAGGTGACGAAAAGGACAACCCTCATAACCACATTCGCCAATTTAATCGTCTTACCGCCAGTTGCAAGTTTAAGGACGTCTCTAACGACTCGATTAAGATGATGCTTTTTCCGTATTCCTTAGCGGGGCCCGTAAAAATTTGGTTAGAGAAAGAGCCACCCAATTCTATATTGACGTGGAAGGATCTCGTTTCAAAATTCGTGAACCAATTTTTTCCGCCCTCTAAGACTACGCATTTGAAAAACGAGATTTCAAAGTTTTCACAAGAGTATAATGAGAGTTTTTCAACGGCTTGGAATAGATTTAAGGAAATGTTGCACGAATGTCCTCATCATGGTTTTTCCGACTTGCATCAAATTGACACGTTTTACAATGGCTTGAACGATCATGAGCGTGATTATCTTAATGCCGCCGCGGGTGGTAATCTTTTGTGTAAAACGGTCGAGGAAGCATTGTTAATCATTGAGAATAGGTCTAAGGTCTATAGTCCTCGTAGCACGTCGAGTGTTCGTAAGACTTCATCTTCACCTTCGCCTTCATTGTCACATACCGTTGATGCTTGCCAAATCGAGGCTAATTTGGAGAACAAGATTTTTGATAAGCTTAAGGGATTGTTAATTGAGTTTAAAGTTGGTGAACAACCCACTCCCGCTACGGCTAAAGCGGTTGAGGTTTCTTGTATGTATTGTGGTGGAGCTCACGATTACTCCGAGTGCATTACCAACGGTGGTAACACTTTGAGTGCCTACGCGGCCGTGGGAACTTATAACCAAAACGGTCAAGTTCCCCGCACTAATCAATTGACTCCACCGGGTTTTCCACCAAATCAAAATGCTAACAATTATCGAAACAATCAAGTTGGTTACCAAAACAATCAAAGAAACAATTACAAGGGTAATAACAACTATGGGAATCAAGGAAGTAGTAGCCAATTGCAAAATCAAAACCAAAACCGTAATTTTCAAAACACAAGTCAAGGTCTTCAAAATGTTTACACTAAAGAACTTCCAATGGACTTTTTGAATTACGCTACGGCAAATGATAAGATTTTGGAAAACATTCAAGAGCAATTGGCTAGTCAAGCTAGGGACACGGCTAAAAACACCAAGGAGTTAGCTAATTTTGTGAAGGAAAATCTTAACATGAGAAATGAGTTGAAAAATGATTTTGCTAATCAAATTAGAGGTCAAAACTATAAAATTGAACAAAGTCATGCTAGGCTTGAACAAATAATTGACCAAAAAGCCGCTAGTCAAGATGTTAAGCTTAATGCTATTTTAGAAGCAGTCATGGGGAACAAAGCCTCTACTTCGGGTAGTTTGCCTAGTAACACCGTATCCAACCCGAAGGGAGAGATGAAAGTGATTACCACACGAAGTGGTAAGGCACTTAAAGAACCAACTCCTCAACCAATTACTCCAACGGTGGAGGAAATTGAGGAAGAACCCGAGGTGGTGGTCGAAAAGGAGCATATCTCAAGCCCACAAAGTACCGCTCATGCCACACCTACGGTCGACCCTTTACCAACATTGGAACCCGAGATTCCAAAGGCTATGCCTATGCCTCAACCCATACCACCCTTACCTTACCCATCGAGACTTAGGAAGGAGAAACGACAAGAGCGCGATAACTATCAATTTGAGATTTTTATGAAAATGTTTCGTGAGTTACACCTTAATGTGAGTTTTGCCGATGCTTTGGTCATGATGCCTCGATTCGCCGCTAACTTTAAGAGTATGTTGAACAACAAGGAGAAATTGCATCAATTGTCTAGTTGTTCGTCGGTTTATCTTAATCGCATACCTCAAAAAGTCGGTGATCCCGGTAAATTTTTGATCCCTTGTGCAATCCAAGATATGGAAGAATGCTATGCCTTGGCCGATCTTGGTGCTAGCATTAATTTGATGCCACTAGCAATCTTCAAGTCGCTCAATCTTCCTAATCTTACTCCTTCACTAATGTCTATCGAGATGGCCGACCATTCCATTATTCGTGCATGTGGATTGGCGGAAGACGTTTTTGTGAAAGTGGGAAAGTTCTACTATCCCGTAGACTTTATCGTTGTCGATATTCCCATGGATCCTCAAGTTCCTCTCATTTTAGGTCGTTCGTTTTTAGATACGTCTATGGCTTTAACTGATGTTCATGCTAGAAAGATCACCTTACGTTTCAACGACGAGGAACTTGTTATAAACGCAACTCAAAATTCTAAACTTTCTCATGTTTATTCCGTTGCTACCATAAAACTCGTTGATATGATCGACGTGGTTTGCGAGGAATTTTCACAAGAAGTTCTAGGGTTTGGTGATGAAGAAACTAGTGGCAATCCCACTATGTTAGATCCAATTCTTGATAATTCGACACCAACCTTCACTCCATTTGAAGGTGGTGGTTTTACGTTGGAAGAAATCAATGTTCCACGTACTTGTAACGAAGACCTCGACAACGATGAAGACTTCTCGATTATCAAGGATTTTCTTAACGATTTCCCATTTCCTCCACCCGAGGAGGTTATGAGTATCGAGCCCAATTCTTCACTTGAGGAACCACCCATCCTTGAGTTGAAAGATTTACCTCCTCACCTCGAATATGTCTATTTGGAGGAGGACGACAAGTTGCCGGTTATTATTGCGAAGGAACTTTCGAATAATGAAAAAACCGCACTTGTCAATGTTCTAAAGGATCACAAAGGGGCAATTGCGTGGAAGTTATCCGACATTAAGGGAATCGATCCCAAGTTTTGTACCCACAAAATATTAATGGAGGAGGATTACAAGCCCTCAATCCAAAGTCAAAGAAGGGTGAACCCCAAAATTCACGACGTCATCAAAAAGGAGGTCCTTAAACTCCTTGACGCGGGAATGATTTACCCTATTTTCGATAGCCCTTGGGTGAGTCCTATTCATTGTGTCCCTAAGAAGGGAGGGATGACCGTTGTGCCAAACGATGCCGACGAGTTGATTCCCACTAGACTCGTGACCGGATGGAGAGTGTGCATTGACTATCGAAAGTTGAATGAAGCCACTCGAAAAGACCATTTTCCCTTGCCCTTCATGGACCAAATGTTGGAGCGTCTTGCGGGAAACGATTTCTATTGCTTTTTAGATGGTTTTTCCAGTTACTTCCAAATTCCCATCGATCCTCGTGATCAAGAAAAAACTACGTTTACGTGTCCATATGGAATGTTTGCCTATCGTAGAATGCCATTCGGACTTTGCAATGCACCGGGAACCTTTCAAAGGTGCATGATGGCTATTTTTCATGACATGATCGAGAAGACGATGGAAGTATTCATGGATGACTTTTCTGTGTTTGGTGATTCTTTCACTACGTGTTTGTCGAATCTAGAGAAAATGTTGAAACGTTGTGAGGAAACCAACCTTGTGCTCAATTGGGAAAAAAATGTCATTTTATGGTTAAGAGTGGAATCGTCTTAGGGCACAAGGTCTCGAAAGCGGGGATTGAGGTAGATCAAGCTAAGGTAGACATCATCGCCAAATTACCTCATCCCAAAACCGTTAAGGGAGTTAGGAGTTTCCTAGGCCACGCGGGCTTTTATCGTCGATTCATCAAGGATTTTTCAAAGATTTCTCGACCCATTACACATCTTCTTGAAAAAGAGGCACGTTTTGTCTTTGACGAAGATTGTGTACGAGCCTTTGAAATCCTTAAGAGGAAACTTACCGAAGCTCCCATTCTTGTTGCTCCCAATTGGAACCTCCCCTTTGAGCTCATGTGTGATGCTAGTGATTACGCTATTGGGGCCGTTTTGGGGCAACGTCATGATAAGCACTTCTTGCCTATTCACTATGCTAGCAAGACGATGACCGAGGCTCAACTAAAATACACTACAACCGAAAAGGAATTCCTTGCCATGGTGTATGCATTTGAGAAATTTCGACCTTATCTCGTCTTGACGAAATGCAAAGTGTATACGGACCATTCGGCTATTAAGTATCTCATGGAAAAACAAGATGCTAAGCCTAGATTACTTCGTTGGATTCTCCTCCTTCAAGAATTTGATCACAAAATCGTTGACAAAAAAGGAGCCGAGAATCTAGCGGCCGATCATCTCTCACGTTTGGAAGATCCTCACCAAAGTGTTTACGAGCCCAAGGAAATCACCGAAACATTTCCGCTTGAAACACTTGGTGTAGTGAATTCTAAGCTTGATCCTTCCACCCCATGGTTTGCGGACTTTGCAAATTACCATGCGGGTAACTTCATCATTAAGGGTATGACGACTCAAGAAAAACGAAAATTATTTCGTGACGTCAAGTTCTACTTTTGGAACGACCCTTACTTGTTTCAAACTTGTGCGGATCAAATCATCCGACGTTGTGTATTTGGCACCGAAGCTTCTAACATCCTTAGAGCTTGCCATGAGGGACCCACGGGTGGTCACCACGGTGCTAATCTCACGGCTAAGAAGGTGTTTGATGTCGGCTTCTTTTGGCCTACTATTTACCGAGATGCGCAAGATCTTGTGAAGTCGTGTGATGCATGCCAACGACAAGGAAAAGCCTCACAAAAAGATGAAATGCCACAAAATATCATCCAAGTGTGTGAGATCTTTGACGTTTGGGGTATAGACTTTATGGGGTCGTTCCCATCATCTCGTGGTAATAAGTACATACTTGTTGCGGTTGACTACCTATCTAAGTGGGTGGAGGCCAAGGCCTTGCCCACCAATGATGCTCGTGTGGTAGTCAAGTTTTTGAAAAGCTTGTTTTCTCGGTTTGGAACCCCTCGTGCTATCATAAGCGATCGTGGAACCCATTTTTGTAACGACCAATTTCGAAAGGGCCCTAAGGAAATATGGGGTTACACATCGGCTTTCTACGGCTTATCACCCACAAACGAGTGGGCAAGTCGAGGTTTCAAAACGAGCTTTGAAGAGGATCTTGGAGAGATCCGTTGGGGAAAACCGACAAACTTGGTCGGATAAGTTGGACGATGCTTTATGGGCCTTTAGGACCGCTCATAAGATGCCCATTGGGTGCACTCCCTATAAGCTTGTGTATGGAAAGAATTGTCATTTGCCTATCGAATTAGAACACACGGCTTATTGGGCCCTAAAGCATTGTAATGATGATATGGAGACCGCGGGAAAACACCGGAAAATGCAATTAAATGAATTGGATGAATTAAGGGACATTGCTTATGAAAATTCATTGATTTATAAGGAAAAAACTAAAAAGTTGCATGATTCTAAAATTAAAAACCGGGTTTTTAACATCGGGGGTCAAGTTTTGCGTTTTAATTCTCGCTTGAAAATCTTTTCCGGTAAGTTGAAATCCCGTTGGTCCGGTCCATTCACCGTGACTCAAGTGTTTCCGTATGGGACCATCGAGCTAGCTCAAGATGATAGTCCTAACTTCAAGGTGAATGGACATAGGTTGAAGCACTACTTTGGCGGGGAAGTTCCATCCTTGAACTACCTCGACCAAGTCACCTCCCCCAATGATAATTAGTATTGAGGGATCGAGTCGAGCTCATGAATCGGTAATCAAAAATGAGGTGCCTCGTGGGGGAGTCCCATGTTTATCCTATGTACATATTATCGCTTTCTAATGTAGTTAACGTGTGGGGATTTGTGCCCTTCCAACCTTTGTTCCGTGGTTGTTTGTGAATTGTGAACTTTAGATGATCATGATCTTCACGATTGGAGCCTCTCGTGTTCGTTTTATGGGAGCACTCGATCGTTTGCTTTGAAGAATTTATCGATATCCACATGATATATCCTTTGATGTTCTAACCTTAGGTTTATAGCACACTTCATAAACGGCTTTAAATTTAACGGTTACACCCTTTCCATGCTAGATTAGGCATTCGACTACGTCTCTAGTATGGGGGTGTTTGCACCTCTAGACTTGAAACATTGAGGACAATGTTTAACTTTAGTATGGGGGGGGGGGGTGATTAGATACTTGCCTTGCCAAACCTTCACGTTCTCCAAAGTTTATCTTTCTGTTTATCGTTTTGTTGCAAATAAGGCTAAAAATGGCCAAATTTTAAAAATTTTCTCATGTTTTATAAGTGTTTGAATACACGAATGTAGGTTTTCTGATGGCGAGAATAAGAGTAATTTTTGACTCGACCGTGCGTGTTGAGCACTTAGCTTTGATTCCTTAACTACACATTAGGCTAAGTCTCTTAAATGGGGACGAGAAATGATAGAGTTAATTTTACGTTACTATGCTAAACGTAGAGTACTCATATTCTTTCAAAAACTCATGTGTTCTCGTTGTTTGCTTATTCTCCCTTCGCATGTAAATATTTTTTGCTTAATAAATATTGACTTAGCGGTTTAGTTGGGAATGTTGGGTTTCTAGTCTTTTCTAGTAGCTTCCGTGTAATTAAATTGGGAAGACATTAAGGTATCGCCAGCGTCACGGTTTTGAAGTATTGGCACCCGAATAATCAAAAGCTTCACCCAATAATAAGATTTCAAGTGCCCACCTAAATCAAGCAAACAATTTGAAGCCCCACAAGGCCAAAAAATCTATGCAAAATTGAAAATGAATCAAGCCTTAATCTTCGAAGCTTTAAAGATCCAAAATTCGCCTTAGCGTGAGGATATACGTCTTTGGCTAATAAAACCACCGATGAGGCGGATAATAAAAGACAAGGCAAGACCTAAGTCATAATAAAAGCTTCATGGCGAAGTTGAATAAAAGATGGAGGTAAACCAAAGATAATAAGGCCCTTCCGTTAGGGGGCGTATAAAAGTCTTGGTAATAAGTCTCATGTTTAAAACCGTTATAAAACCGTGTTTATCGATTATTCTTGTCAACTTAATTTTTTGACATCGTTGTCTATTAAGAGGGGTTATTGATTTGATGGTCTTAGTTACACCGTTAGGACTCTATTTTTAGACCTAAATCTCAATTATCGCATAAGTCAAACAATGTATCCTCGTGAAACATTCAAGACAAAATAAAATATAAGAGATACAACTTAGGAATAATGGGAGGATAAGTACGTGACTAGGGCATATGAGTAGTGTTAGCATTACTAACTTATAAAGAAAATGATCTCGTTGCACGCTTGGCATGGAATTGAGGTGAAAATCAAGGACGATGAAATTATTTCTAACGAAGCATTCACGTGTTCTTATTCTATGAACCTAAACGTCTCATTTTGCGATGAAAACCATACATTATGTCTAAAACGCAAGTAGAAGTAGTAGTAGTAGTGTAGCTAGTTTATCATTCAATAAAGTGAATAAAATTGAATTTTGGAGATGCTATGATACTTTATTCTAGCATTGTGTGAGGGCACGGCAATGGTTTAGTATGGGGGAGTGATGAGACTGCTTTTATACATAATCTCATCGTCCACATCGGGCTTAAAATGCATAAAATATCATTAAAACTGCCAAATATATGCTCGTGTTTGTTGCTTGTGTATTTTAGGTACGGATATTGAGGAAAAGATAAAAAGATCACAAGAATCAATAAAAAACGAACACGAGAAACGAAGCCGCACAATGAACCGGACCCGAATCTGGAATTTCCAAAAAGACCTTGAAGTTTGAAGATTGTACAAGTTTAGTCCCTCATCTTTTGAAGACTTGGCATTTTATACCCTTGCAAAACTCATAAATTGCATTGTGGTCCCTTAAATGTCAAGAAATTACACTATGAGTCCTTGGAGAATGAAGAATTTGCATTTGAAGTCCTTGTTATAACTTTTTGCAAACTTGTGCCAAAAATGACAAGTTAACCAAATTACTTAACAAAGGAAATGAGATTGTTGCTGTTTAAATACAAAGTGAATAAAGGAAGATACTTTGGGGGGCCAAAACTGCCAGACGTTCAAACTCAACACCACCTATCATTTTGCCATGTCACCTCCACCAGCCAACCACATCACACCACCTCACTCCCCCTCCCACGTCACCTTCCACTACTCTTTAATAACTGATTAATCAGTTATTTAAGTACTTCCCTCCAAACACTTAATTTAAATTAACCACTCCCCAAAATCAGATTAAACTTTCCCTATTATCCCCATAAACCCTAAAATTTCCCAGGATGAACAAAATTCAAAACAAAGGGGTTTTGCATGATAATCTCCAGAATGGTAATTAACCATCACCTTAACCCATCCCACACCCCAAAACAAAACCCACAACACCCCATGTGACTCCACAGGGGTCCCCTGCACCCATCACTTTCCACAAAACCCCAAATGCAGACAAGATAAACGTCCAAGATGGTTTTCCTTGGTCCCCAAGACCAAATGAACGTCCCAAGATCAAAAATACAGCTATCATCCAGCAACATCACATGTGAGCCAAGGTTGACTGAAAATTCAAAAAAATCGTCCAAGGGCTTTTCAGGAAATTCATCCATTAGGGTTTCAGTAGTCTAGATAGTTCTATTGTAGTCTATTTAAGGAGGGTGCAACATGTGCATACCCCTTGTTCCTGATTTTTACTTTGGTCACAATCTTGTAAAACCCGTTTTATTAATGAATGAAACTTGGTAAAGTATTGATGATGAAAAATCCAGGCTCCATTTTACTTATTGCTGTTTGATTATGTGTGTATTTCAGTCTTGTTTGGTGATTGTTTAAGTGACAAAGTTCCAAAAAAATCAGTTTTCAAAAAGTCTGTTTTCAAAGATTTTCTCAAAATCTTTTTCTCTTTTTTATCATTAACTATTTACTGTAGCAAAAGCTTCAAGCTTGTAGCTTGAAGCTCTTGATACTTGGAGCTGTTCTTTCTTGGTTTGTTGTGGTGTGCAGGAAACAAGAAGTAAACAAGAACCATTTTTATCCATTTTTTTGTCAAGCAAAATCTTCATAAGCATCTCAGCAAAGTTCTGCACAAGCCCGAGCTTGTAGGAGGTGACTTTTCAGTCACTGTGGGACCTGGATGTGGGTCCCACAAGGTAAATCTCTTGAACTTGTTTCAGTTTTCAATATTTCAGTCTTATGTGTTTTGGTATGAAATTTGTGAAATCTGCTTGTTTGTTGGTGAAATCTGCTTGTTATTGCTTCTTGGGTAGTCATTTGTGTGTTTAGATAGTTTAGGATTGATTTGGTTGAACCTTGTTAAGATTTGTTGTGTTAAATCATTTTCAGAAAGTTTAAAAGGGTGTTTGGATTAGGGTTTAAGTAGGGATTAATGGCTTAAATCTTGTTTAAAACCTGTTTTAATCACTCAATAGGGTATTGTTAGGTTGCATTGTTATTAGGTTTTCAGTTTGGTAGAGTTTTAAACACATTTGTATGCTCAAAAAATTGGTAAATTGCCTAAAATCAGTAAGGGTTGTTTTCTGCCTGTTTAGGAGATATTTGACCACCAACTTGTGAAGTCTGCTAGGGTAGGGTTATAACTAGGGTTTCAGATAGCTTATATGTGATTTGGTTTGATTTGTGTGTAAGTTTTGAGCCTTTGAAATCCATTTGAGTGCATATTGAATCAGCTAACTGTTCACAGAAACCTTAGGCTATATCAGTAACTTTCTTTGGTGATTTGTGTGAGATTTTGTGAAGTGATTGAGCTGTTTTTGTGTTGTTATTGACTCCCTATACTCAACTGAGTATAGGGGTGCCTTTTGTTCCAAAAGAAACCAATCCAACAAGCTTTCCTAAGCTCAAAGGTCACCAGACCTGATTTTTATACTAGCAGTGGGAAAAAAGTTACCCCTGCTAGTGTTATTTTTAGTACTGCTAAGCAAGAAGACAAAACTAGGTCAAGTGTCACTATCAGATTCACCATTTTTTTGTCTTTTGTGGACTAAAATTGGATTTAGGACTTGAAACTAGTTCCATTATTTTTCTAATTTAATTTATGATTTTTCTGTTTAATTAAAAATTTTATTACTGTTCATTTACTATTTTTACATTTAATAGCTATTTTTAATACTTTTTATTATTTCTGTTTTTGGCATTTAGTGCCAAAATCATTATTTTTCAGTTTAAACATTTTTCATAGATTAAGAAAAACATTTTAAGATTTTTAGTTTTAAAAGTTTTTACTGTTCACTTTTTATTTATTTTTTAGAATTAATTTAGTTTAATTAGGGTTTAAATATTAATCTGTTTTGTCTTCTAGTGAAAATTTTTATATTTTTCAAACTTTTTCATTTTTCTATTGTTCATTAGAGTAAATTAGGATTTTTAAAATTGTTAAATTATTTTTGGCATTATTTTATTATTTTTTATAATTATATTGGTTTAAAAATAGTTTTTAGTGATTTAAAAATAGAAAAATAGTTTTTAAAAATTAGTAAAAATACTTTTTAGTCTTTAGATAATATAAGTAAGTTATTTGTTCAATAAAATAATATTTTGGACATTTTGATTAATTATATTTAATTTTAGGGCTTTAATTAGCATTTAAAATTGAATATTTAATTAATAAAAGGATTTAAAATATTTTTATTGGATTTTTATTCTTATTTATATTATTTTAGACTTAGTTTTAACTTCTAATTAATTTTAGGTTTAAAATTTTTAATTTTGTAGTTTTTACGGTTTTACGTGAAAGATCTTTTCGTCTTAGCTCGATCCGTCTTCGTAACCGTCTTTCTCTTCTAATCTCATTTCTATTTTTCTTTTCTTCTCAAATATAATCACAAAAAGTTAATCATCTCTTAACACAACGTACTTGCCTCCTTGGGAAACGAACTTGAACTTATTTGGTCATTAGTGCTCGGTTTTCCTAAACCGACACTTAATACTTGCCACTTTTGCTCTCTTTTCCTAAAGGGTTGCAAAAACATTACATCAATGGTCGCATCTCCTGTATGCCTTCTTTCCAAAGCATCTAAGACCAAGTCATGGTTGTGGCATCGCCGGTTATCTCATCTTAACTTTGATGCTATAAACCATTTGGCTAAAAACGAACTTGTTCGTGGTCTTCTAAAACTTAAGTTCGACAAGGATCATTTATGTTTCGCGTGTTCTTTGGGGAAAAGCACCCAGAAATCATACAAACCTAAAGCTGAAGACACAAACCAAGAACCACTATATCTCTTGCACATGGATCTTTGCGGGCCAATGCGTACGGCTAGTGTGAGTGGTAGAAAATACATCGTCGTCATGGTGGATGATTTATCAAGGTTTACATGGGTAAAGTTTTTAGCATCCAAGGATCAAGCACCAAATTATATTATAACTTTTTTAAAGATGATCCAAGTACGTCTTAATGCTACTGTTCGCCGCATTCGCACTGATAATAGAACTGAGTTCGTTAATCAAACTCTATGAGACTATTATGAAAAGGTCGGTATTCACATGAAACTTCTGTTGCTCACACTCCACAACAAAACGGTGTCGTGGAAAGACGTAACCGTACACTAATGGAAGCTGCTAGAACTATGTTGATTTATGCGAATGCTCCTTTGTTCTTATGGGCTGAAGCAGTGGCAACCGCATGTTATACCTAAAACCGCTTCATCATTCGTAAGCGCCATGGAAAAACTCCATATGAGCTACTTCATGGACATAAACCTGATATTTCATTTCTTCATGTGTTTGGTGCACTGTCTTATCCAAATACTAATAGTGAGAATTTGGGAAAACTTCAACCGAAGGCTGATATTCGAATTTTCATTGGTTACTCACCCGCAAAGAAAGCTTACGAATTTATAACCGTCGTCTTGGCAAGATAGTAGAAACTTTGGATGCCGATTTTGATGAGCTCACAGCGATGGCTTCTAAGCAACACTGCTCTGAACCCGCACTTCATGATATGGGAACCGCTACGATTAGTTCCGGATTAACTCCCAACAATCCTACTTCTCCATCATTTATACCACCTACAAGGCCCGAGTGGGATGAGTTATTTCAACCTAAGTTTGATTAATTCTTTGATCCAGCTAGTGATGATTCTCCAGCACCTGCAGTAGTAGCTCCGATTCCCAAAGTTGTTGCTCAAGATAATGGAAATCAGTCTGACGCATCTACTGTCACTATTGAACAAGATGTCCCACCCCCCACCAATTCACAAACTACACCTGAATCATCACCCCCACTTGTTCCTAATGATGTTGAAGAGGATCACTATGATCACGATTTGGAAATTGCTCACTTACAAGAGATTCCTTTCTTTGGTTCACAAATACCTAAAAACCCTCACGGTGCGTCTACCTCAGAGGAAGCTCCTGTAATCGTTCACTCCCGACCACCACGGATTGAAACTCACAACACCAAATGGACAAAGGATCACCCAATCCGCAATATTATTGGTGACATCGATCGACTAGTCTTAACACGTCACCAACTCCAAGAACATGCATTATATTGCTACTTTGATGCATTTCTTTCCTATATTGAACCAAAAAATTGGCAACAAGCCATGACACAATCATCTTGGATTGAAGCCATGCAAGGGTAACTTAATGAATTTCAACGTCTTGAAGTGTGGGAATTAGTTCCTTTACCCAACAACGTTGAAATCCTTACATTGTTGTTGGTATATAAGGTTAAACTCGATGAGTTAGGTGGAGTGCTAAAGAACAAATCTAGATTGGTTGCTAGAGGTTACAAACAAGCTTTGGGTATTGACTTTGAAGAATCCTTTGCTCCTGTTGCACGATTGGAGGAGATTAGACTATTCCTTGCCTATGCTGCTCACATGAACATGATCGTCTATCAATTGGATGTTAAGACGACATTTATTAATGGTGAATTATGGGTAGATGTCTACGTAAGCCAGCCGAATGGATTCGTCAACTCGGAGTATCCTAATCACGTGTACAAGCTCAAGAAGGCTCTTTATGGGTTGAAACAAGCTCCACGCGCGTGGTACGATCTCCTATCGTCTTATTTCATCTCGAAAGGCTTCTCCAAAGGCAAAGTGGACCCAACATTATTCATTCTCAAGGAGGACAACGACATGATACTGGTACAAATTTATGTTGACGATATAATATTTGTTGCCACTACTCAAAGACTGTCTGACCATTTTGAGAAAATTATGTCCACACGTTTTAAGATGTCGATGATGGGAAAAAATTCATTTTTCTTAGGGTTGCAAATTTCTCAAAATCCCAGAGGCATCTTCATTAATCAATCCAAATTTGCTCTTGAATCATTAAAGAAGTATCATTTTGAAAATTGTGACCCCGTGGATACTCTAATGGTGGAGAGATCCAAGTTAGATGAGGATAGGGAAGGGATAGCTGTCGATCCTAAACTTTACCGTTGAATGATCGGCACCCTTCTCTATCTGAATTCTAGCAGGCCTGATTTGCAATTTGCTATATTCATGTGTGCCCGGTATCAGGCTCGGCCTACCGAAAAGCACTTACATCTTGTGAAAAGGATCTTTCGGTATCTTAAAGGAACACTTCATCATGGTCTGTGGTATTCGAAGGATTCCTCTATTTCACCAATATCATATGCAGATGCGGATTATGCTAGGTGTCAAGATACTAGACGTAGCACTTCTGGCAGTGTGCAACTTCTTGGAGATAGACTGGTTAGTTGGGCATCCAAAAGGAACAAAGGCGCTGTGATATAAAGTACAGAGGCTGAATACATTGCTATGTCCGGTTGTTGTGCTCAAGTTCTTTGGATGAGATCACAATTAACTGACTACGGTCTTGGATTTAACAAAATCCCGATGTACTGTGATAACAAAAGTGCAATTGCCCTTTGCTACAACTACGTTCAACATTCCCAAGCGAAGCACATTGACATACGCTACTACTTCATCAAAGAGCAAGTGGAAAATGGAGTGATCGAACTGTATTTTGTCAACACCGAGTATCAGTCAGCGGATATATTCACAAAGGCCTTAGATCGAGGACGTATCGAGTTTTTGATCGAAAAGCTAGGCATGAAATCATTCTCACCAGCGACACTTAAGGAGTTGGCAGAAGAATATGAAGAATAGTGGTGGTAAACTATTCTAGAGTATCCTTTTATCGTGATCTTGTATATTATCGTATATATATAAACCACCAAAATCAAAATACAAAAATATAAAACATACAAAAACCATAAAAAATATAAAATCAAGAAAATCCAAAACTATTTTTCATTTTAAATCAGGCATGTCTTTTAGTACGGTAATATTTACGGCTTTAGAAATATCGATTAAAATTTACACGGCGCCATAAATAGAGTGCATATAAAAGTTGTACATATTTTAAAACATGCCCAAATGGCTTGTAGTTATTTTAGACTGCAACCCGCTTTTCGCATTAAAGTCATGTATTTCTTACGAAAACGTTGGCTCACAACGGGAATTTATTTTCTCGGGTGTGGTTTACTTTAAAACCATACAAGGGATCAAGTTTACTTTATAACTTGGTCTAACACGAATCTGTGTACGTTTCACTTATTTTGTAAAAATAAGAGAAATCTTATTGCCACCAAGAATCGTTCTTTTAAATCATTAAACGGAAAATGCTTTCATTGGTATTCGACTCCTTAAACAAAGACTACAGCTCTTTAAATAGAAACGGGTCAATGTTTAAGGGGGAGCAAATCTTAAATCATTTTTGTCATCAATATATCGTCTTCCAGAATCTTTCTCAGAAAAATAAATGGTTAAATGTTGTTCATCATGTGTTTGTCATGTATGTGGTATTTGGATATGCTGAAGACTGTCTCTCGTGTTTTTGACTGGACCTTAGAGATTAATGGTTTTTAGGCAAACTCAGTTAAGTGCGTTGATTGGTTGTGTGTGCTCAATAGTTTCAAAAAATATTTAAGTTATAACGAACGTTAAGTATTTCGTTAATAAACGTTAAACTGAAATAGGCATTAAATAAAATGACAAATCGAAAGAAGAAGGAGGGCCAAAAGTGTATAGGTTGAAAAACTTTATTTAGGTCAAATAGTTTGACCCCGTCCCTTCTCTCTTCTTTTTCGCCTCACTATTTCACACAAACAACACCACCATTTGCCGCCATTAATAAAATTCATCATCCAACTCTTTGTTCTACTTTCGATTCATCACAACTAAGGTAATCTAATCTTCCTTATTCGATTAATTAGTCGACCCCCACATGTTAGGGTTTATAGACTTAATTGGTTTGATTAATTGATTGAATAAAGGGGGTTTTTGTTACGGAAAGTCATAGGATCTTGCGTTGATTGTTTTTAATGCCCAAAAACACTTGCTTTTGATTGTTTTTTGTCTGTTGATAATCAGTAAAAAGCAAACTGATTCAGACTTAGGTTGGGTATAGATCGATTCAGACTTATGTATGGCTTAAGACTATCCCGACTTACATTACAAACTCACTAAAATCCGAATTTAGTTGTTGATTATAAGGATTCCGACTTAGGTTGAAAACGCGTATATTCTGACTTAGGTAAAAAATGTGGGTATTTTGAGTTAGGTCACAAACGTGGGTATTCCGACTTAGGTCACAAACGTGGGTTTTCCGACTTAGGTCACATACGTGGGTATTCCGACTTAGGTCAGAAATGGTGTATTCCGACTTAGGTCAGAAATGGTGTATTCCGACTTAGGTCAGAAATGGTGTATTCCGAATTAGGTCAGAAATGGTGTATTCTGACTTAGGTCAAAAATGGTGTATTCCGACTTAGGTCAGAAATGGTGTATTCCGACTTAGGTCAGAAATGGTGTATTTCGACTTAGATCAGAAATGGTTTATCCCGACTTAGGTTAGAAATGGTTTATTCCGACTTAGGTTAGAAATGGTTTATTCTGACTTATGTGCATCATACCATATTCCGACTTATGTGCTTTATGATACATTCCGACTTATGTGCTTCATGATACATTCCGACTTAGGTGCATTATTTGAAGGATTCCAAATTGTGTGAGGAATGATTTATTCCGAATTATGTTTGGCATGATGTATTCCGACTTATGACTTACATTTTTTGTGATATGCTTGTTTTGGTTTCTGATATGCATGGGTTTCAACTTGTTGATTATTTTGGGTAATAATTGTAGGGTTTCATGTGCTAGTTGCTATGTCTTAAGGAAATTGCAATATGATGCTTTTAAGGTTTATACAGTATGATATATATCTTTTGTGTATCAACGTGTATGTTTTATCTTAGCAGCTATCATGGCTCGCACTAGAGAGCAACAAATTCAACTTGACAATGCACTAGTACCAACAGAAAACCGTCTTCCAATCACCCCCAATAATCAATGATTGAAAGAAGGCTTCACTCCATCACAAGCAGCATTCATAATAGCTATCGAAATCCTTGATCTCGCACCAATCAAATATGCACTAAGGATTTCAACAAGTGTTCCAGAAATTTACATGCATGAGTTTTGGTCATCTCTCAAAGCCATCACAAACACAAAGTTTTCCTTCAACATCAATCGTCAGAAGAAGGAATTTTCTCTTAGACAGTTTCGTGAAATCTTTGAATTTACTCCTCCTAAAGGGAAAACATATGCTCCTGTTCCAGACTTAAAACAAATATTAGATCTGATTATGTCTCTTGGTTATGATGGAGAATTGCAAAACATATCCAAGTTTAACACCTCTAGGCTTGGACAACCCTGGAAAGCAATTTTTAGTATCATTATCCGATGTTTTACGGGAAAATCCAGAGGTCTCGATTCTATGAGACTTTCTCAGGCTCGTATTTTTTATGGAATCTACAAGAGACTTGATTTGGATTATGCTGCTCTCATATGGGAAGAATTTCATTATCAAGCCTTCAGAAACGTTAAGAAGAAATCTGATCACTTTTAGTTTCCACGATTCACAAACCTCATTATCAACTACTTTGTGAAAGCCAATGAAGCTATAGATCGACGTGGAGGATTCTTTGTTAACTCAGAAGATGATGATTTCTTCATAGTACACATGAGACAAGAAGGACAAAAGATTGTTTACTCAGGTATTCCTGCTCCTATTCCGGATCATATGATGAATGACAAAATCAAAAAGAGTGTTTCATATAAGACCCTTCTGAAAGAAAATGAAGATCATTCAAAGAGAGTAGAATTGGGAGAATTCAATGCAGAGGACAAATCACCAAAACCCAAAGGCAAAAGGAAGGAAACTGATTCCTTAGAAGCTGATACACCAACACAAGACAAGGGCAAAAGAACAAGAATAGTGTCTTTATGGGAGAAAAAGGCCAAGGGAAAGAAACCACTTCTCTCGGATGAAGACTTGATTGAAGACATTGACGAACAACTGCCCTTGACTGAGAAACAAAAATCCAAGCAATTGAAAAAGGCGTTACTACAAAGTAGAAGGGAGACGGGAGGTAGTGGATCGAAACAGACAAAGAAAGTCGACTTGCCTGATATTGCTGAATTTGGAGAACCAGATGATTACGAGGACGAACCAGTTCAGGATGAAGAAGATGATCAACAATACGAACAACAAGATACGTTCATTGATGATATTCAACCAGAGACAACATATACAGGTGTGACAACCGCGGTTTTGAGGTTCGTCACTTAGTTTTATTTTGTGCAAGTTACGTGTCTTTACGTGTTTATGTGCTAATTGGTGTGTATAGATTGTGGTTTGGATATCGTTTTTGGTACGGGGTACCTTGTGAGTGAAACGATGTGTGATGATTCATGTTCATGAGCTCACATGGTAGTGACTATGAAATGAGATGGTGTTATTTAGTGGTTTACGTATACGTATATGTATTATAGAAAATCGTATTTTTACGATTTACGGTTTAACATTTTGAGGTTTCGGATGAGGTATTTAGTCACCGGAATAATTTACGGGATGGTTTTAATTCATGTAGTACTTAGTTATAAAGTTTATTTCATATTTTAAGAATTTTCATAAAACTGTGTATTTTACGTCTTTTACGGTAAACGCGTAAATTTTACTAGTTTTACGGTTTTGAAGTTTTGGAGGTTTTAGGAGCTGAAATAAATTAAGGTAAATTTAAGGTAATATTAATAACATAATAACAGGTAATAAAAAAAGAAAAAAATATATATATATATAGGTCGGTTATGGGACGTTTAAAAAGGAAAAAAAAGAAAAAAAGGAAGTTGGGCTTGGGTTGGGTTAGGAATCACCCACACTCTATATAAAGTTTATACTAAACCAAAAATTCATTATTTTTATCCTGGAGACAAATAAAAGTCATGGGTTTCACAAGGAGTTAGGGTTCTTCAGTAAAAATCTTGGTTTTCAAAAATCAAAGGTAAATCTTTAAAATCCCTTTTCAATTTAATTGTTTTAATGTTTTTATAATCAATATATGATGGATTTAGGTTAGGTTATATTATTTTTGGAAACGGAAAATAATTCAACGGACGCCTACTCGTAATATTTCAACGAGCACCCCGAGTTCGAGCACCGCATAACGGGCAAACCCAGCCCCCAAAGGGATCTCCAGGGAGAATTCCCCACGTGTGCCCGTGTGAGGTATGAGTTACATTATGCTAATGCGACGACCACAAGGATCGAACTCACAACCTGCAGCCCACAGTGGTTGTAAACCCAGTGCATCGCGCCAGCTGGGCTGGAGGTCATTTGCAGGTTAGGTTTAATTATAAAATATGTATTGTAATGATATATTAATGATTAGAATAATTAGGGCTTGTAATTAAATAAACTATGGGTAATTAATTAGGTTAGTTTAATTAAATTCGTCATTAAAAACTGGGCAGAATTTAGGGTCAATTGTTTTGATCATATAGGGAGTTCTACAAACTCTTATTTTGCAATCCAAGTATCCCTGGAAAGGTAATTGAAGTGGATTTGAAATGCAAGAAACGAGAACCAAAATTGGAGGTCGGGAAGTGGGTCAAAAACAGGTTACAACTGTCGGAGGTCAAAACAGTTTTGAAATCATCCTGTTTTCTTTTTATGTTTTGGGTTGTTTGGGGTACTTAGGGTTGTATTAGGACTTTCAAATGAACATGGGAGTTGGTTTATATACTATAGGAAGTATCTGCATTGGGGCTAAGATTTTGGGTTAGGGTAAGACCCCCTAATCATAACAAACTTTTTGTATGTTCAAAATCAGTAAAATCCAGATAGACAAAAGTATGTATATATATATCGGGGCCTTAACAGTAGCTTTAAGGTTGGGGCAAAGGGGAGGAGTTAGCTAACATATGTAAGGGTATAGGGTTTCCTTTACAGAGTTCATGGGTATGGTTAGGTGGGTGTTTGGCTTATAGTTTGGAGACCTAAAAGTTGGGACTGTTTTGTGTAAAATATGAACGGGATAGGTATCAAACTTAACCAAGTTAAGGACTTGTTAGGGAAGGGTAATGGGGTGTTTAGAACATATGAATGAGGAACATATATGGGATAAGGCTAGATGTCCATCATAGGTTGATGAGCCATTTTAGTGTTTGGTTCATGTTTTGATTGTGTGCTTTTGTTTGTTAGCTTTTTGCTAGTACGCGGATTTTTTGGAGAAGCTCAATCAGGTAAGTTTCATAGTCCCATGTCTACTAATGATTTTGACTTCCAGATGGGATGGAAGAGACACTGTCTTGTTTTTATAAATTATGCTAGGAATGTTTGGTGTTTGGTGATGGACTTGTGCATACTTATGTGATTAACTGCTAGTTGATTTATGATTGTTTTATGTTTTGACTTGGTACCAAGGGGATGTTGACAAGGCGGGGCCTTGGGGAGGTACATAGATGTGTGAGCATCTATGGGACCAATGGATAATGACAAGGCGGGGCCTTGGGATTGGTACATAGGTGTATGGGCGTTTATGGTACCATGGTGTTTGGTAAGGCTGGGAGCCTTGGATTTGGTTTGGTTTGTTAAATTTTGAATATTAGTTGTTAATGCATGTTTGTATCACATAGTCCATATGTTCATTTGTTAGTGGTTGTTATTCACAGCTTATAACTGATTTTGGCGTTGGAGTCTAAACCTATGACTCTCACCAACTTTATGTTGACGTGTTTTAGTGTCTCTTTCAGGTGAGAATGTGGTTAAGCTTGAGAATAGAAGTGGCTAGTTTTGGAGGCATTAGGATTGCATATAGAAGGAGATCCCCGTTCCTTCTTAGTTTCTTTTGTTTGTTTAATAAGTGATACTGTTGGCACCTATATGTTTGCTTTGTTTATGTATTGTTTGTCTTGGGTAAGAGGTAGGACTGTTACCTACTTGCCTAGACTCCTGCTTTGTTGAGATATTGTCATGACATTTGTGTCACCATTTTATGACATTTCTTATTTCATTTAGTTATCTCTATAGACACGCCATGTTGTGATGATATCCATACGTCGCGCCCCATATTCCGCAATGGTGGGGTGTGACAACAGGGAACATCCAAAAAGAAAAGAGTGTTACCAAATCCTCGTCTTTATCAGATCCAGTAGGTAAGTACTTGAACCTTGACTCTCTTGAATCTGAAGTTACTAACACTGATCTTTCAACAAACCCGAACATGGTAAATGTCCCTGTAACTGAGGCCACGACATCAGTACTCAGCACCATTGTAACAACTCATGTCACACCTACACAATCAACTACACATCCAACACCATTGCTGGCATCTCCACCCGCCACCCCAGATTTTATGCAAATCATCAAACAACGCTTGAAGGCTCGAGAGGATAAGACTATTCTAGTTACAGAGCAATTAGAATCTTCAAAGACATCCTATGCAAAGGAACTCGCTAGTCTTCGTGATGAATTAGCAAGCAAGAAAGATTTTGAAAAAGAAACCAACCAGCTTCAAAAAGAATTAACAAGTCGTCAACAATCTGAAGAGTCAATAAGAGCAAGTCTAGAAGCTAAAGCAGAAAGGAAGCAAGCATCAATTGAACGTCTTCGCGAACTCAGAAACAAATACAAAGAAGAAAAAGAAGAACTTGTTCAAGCTAATTCTACACTGATTGATTCAATCAATGAAAAGGATCACGGATCTATTGAAACCGCACTCCCTGCTCTGCGAGACGAACTAAAAGACACCGCTGCAAGCAAAATGATGATCAAGTCTTCCGACACTCAGCAGTCTGACTTTCTCATTGCTCAAAGGCTCATAGACTACGAGTTGAAGAAGTTGTTGCATGCTAAGATGATTCAAATCGGGTCCTACAACCGAATGCCAGAACAACAAGCACTTCACAAAGCTTTAAAAACGGCAATGGATCAAGACACCGAGATATTTGAAAAACATGGCACCATCGTCCCATACAGGAGTCTCGATCTAGAAAAAGACGATGAAGATGAGGATGAGTCAGACAAACCCGATGAATCCTCCGAGAATGAAGATGACGATGACGATGACGATGAAGATGAAAATGATGATGATGGTGACAATGATGATAAGGGTGATCGTAACGATGATGATGATGACAGCATGGATGATAACTAGGATTTTGTATGGTAAGAAAGTTAAGTTCTCGGTATCTTAACGAATTGATTTCCGGCTTAAAGTATGACTCTATTGTTTTTGGTGAAAAAGAATATTTTGGTTGTTTTTAAAATAAAAGTGCGAAACTTTAAAGTAAAAGTGCAATTAAAGTAAATCTAAAACTAATTTAAAGTAAGTGCAAGTATTTAAAACGTGACGAGAAATTAAAATGGCACTAAAGTAAATAACGTAAACTTAAATCTATCTAAGACAAACTTAAAACGCAACTAAAACTTAAACTAAGGCAAGGCTAAAATAAATCTAAGGCAAAGAATCTTAAAGTGCGTCTAGGAAAAAGGCGGGAAAAATAAAGCTTGAAAATTAAAGACAGAAACTTAAAAACAAAAAAACTAAAAAGAACCTGAATACAGCTCATTTGGAACAATCCTTCGTCCGGAACAATCACTCATCCGGAATGTCACCTTCGTTCGGAATGATTCTTCTTCGCTCGGAATATTACCAAAATCCTTGATCCGGAACAATTATCCTGAATATGTCACTTATCCAAAACAATCCTTCGTTCATAACTTTACTGATTCAAAGCCCTTCGTTCGGAACTCTTCCGAATGAACCTCTTCTGATCCGGAACTTCTTTATCCGGAACTTTCGTTCGGAAGTTTCCTGATTCGGAAGTTTTCTGAAGTAGTTGATTCGGAAGTTTTCCGAATGAGTCGCTTGACTCGGAAGTTTCTGGTTACCCCTTTGGTTCGGAAGTTCTTGAGTTCCGAATGAACCACTCTTGAGTCAGAAATCCTTGATCCGGAAGTTTTGATCCGGAAGTTTTATTTGGAACTCTTCCGAATGAATCAAGAATCCTTGATTCGGAACTTGTTGATCCGGAAGTCTTGATCCGGAACTTTCGTTCGGAACTCCCTGGTTCGGAAGACTTTGATTCGAAGTTTTATTCGGAACTCTTCCGAATGAACAAGTTTGGTTCGGAACTCTGAATGTTCCGAATGAGAGTATTGATCCGGAACAATTAAATCTTCCGAATAAACCCCTTGGCTCGGAACTTCTTCACTCGGAACTTTACCTGGGAAAGATCAGATACAGAAAACAACCCGAAGAACAAGGAAACACAGTAACACGCTAATCTAATCACAAATTTAACCAAAATCAAACACAAGATTAAACTAAACTAATCACAAAACATACAATAATCATAAACAAACTTTCCAAATCAATAAAACTAACAAATCTAACCACAATAATCAAAACCCACTTTGATCAAAATAAGAACATGAACATGAACACAAAAATAAACATAAAAATCAAAGATTAAGAAAGGTAGATAGGAGATTAACAAGATAAAATAAAGATTGACAAGAATTAAATGGAAACTTACTTGAAATTAAAGGAATTTAAGGTGCAAGACAAGGTATTTAAATTTGACAAGTATTTAAATGACATGAATTTAAAGGTGCAAGGTAAATAAATGGTGGAAGACTAATTGTCACACTTAGCCAACAAAGAAAAATGATTAACAACTTAATCTATATATAGGGGAGGATTAGGAAGCTTCCTCCCCTCCTTCATTTCCTCTTAATTACAAGATTAAGTCCTTCCTTCTTTAATCTTCTTTTAATTGCACCATAAGTCCTTAAGCTTTTATTCTTCATTAATCTTGGACTTTAAATGGTTTTGTCTCGGGATTTCTTTGAAATCGTCTTGTACTTCTTCAATAAATTGGACTTGAGTTCTTCGGCTTTTAGTAAACTTCCGTCTTTTGACTTTTTCTTCGATAAATCTTCAAAATTGGTCTTGGACTTCCGTTCTTTTTGCACTCTTGACTTCTCGACTTCGTCTTTCATCTTTTTCTTCAATAAAAGCCCGTGAATGCCCGTGTTTTCTCCACTTTTCACCTTTTCGTCCTAAATCACAACAAAAACACAAACCACACATAATTCCGACATAAAAGACATAAAATTCACGTTTTGGCTTGGTAATTATTGTAATTAAGTGGTAGAAAGGATGGGTGTTTACACACCTATCAAATCCCCTACACTTGACCATTGCAATGTCCTCATGCAATGCATTAGTTACAAAGCAAGATTACATTTTTCATCATAATCAATCCACGTTGGCCTTTATTAAAGAGATAGAAAATTATAAACATACAAAGTAAAGAAATCAAAAGCATACCTTGGGTTTTGGAAATGTCATGAATAATCATCATCCTCAAGTTTTCACTTTTTCCAAACCAAGCTTAAAAACGAGATCATTGTTATTATAAGTTAGCAAACTAACACGAATTCATGTGGGCCAATTACTCACTTAGACTCCCTTATTCCTAGGTGTATCTCTTATATTTTATTATTGTCTTGAATGATCACGAGGATGCATTGTTGACTTATTTCGATAGTTTATTAGGCCGAAAATAAAGTGAACGATTTAATTAATAGTTAGCTAAAGGACAAAATCTTTTAAAACTGCTTCTCGGGACCTCATAAAGTTCATATCTTGGCATAACTCGCTTCGCGATTTGAGACCTTTCTCGGACCGATATTTGGCAGCGACTTCATACTTCAAACCTTGAGAGACGTTCATGAAATTATGGTCTTCTCTTCATAATGAAATTTATTCACTTGAAGTTTTGAGAGATTCATACTTGGACCACGACTTCTTCATTTTTCTCCAATCTTTATTTTGGACTTTGATATACAACGATCCGCCTCCTTTTATGACTTGGATCTATTTATCCTCATACCTTGTTAGGGTCTTTTTGGATACACTTCTCCATGACTTTTGGGGAGTTTTTGCTTTTCATCGTGTGTCTCGATCCTTCATATTGATTTTTGATAAATGATTTTCACATCACTTTGGATCTTTAGCAACAAGATATAGCCCTCATGCCTTGTTAGGACCTTTTTGGACTCGCCAATCTTCGCATCCCGCTTCAATAAGTTATGCCTTGGCTATGAACTCTAATCCATACCGAGCAACTTTTAAACGATCTTGGGCTAGAAGCTAAGTAACTTTTCAAATCGTACAACCTTATTTATTGCAGATAAATTTATTAGCAAGCGATGGGAGAATAGGCTTATAATTAACTCACATAAATTCACGAAAGAATACCGAACTTATAATTGGCTCTATCATCTCTCGTTCTCCACAGTTTAAAATCTCAAGTAATGAGACTCGTGGATGCTTAGCCTATTAAATCAAAGTTTTGGGTTTTCGAGTCGCCTATAGGATCTTGCAAATTCTTAGACTTTTTCAAGTTTAGAAATCGCGTTTTAAAGTTCCCTTGATAAACGACTCTCTAGGATCAATTATAGGAACTTGCGAAAAGTTCTTGTTCTTGACCCGTGAGAGTTAAGACTTTCGCGTTTTAAAGCTCCCTATATAAAAGCCTAGCAAAACTTGACTTAAACACGTTAAGGATACTAGCTAGAGTAAACTTTAATAAGTAAACTCGGGTTGAGTCAAAAGATTCACAACGTTTGAAAATTAAAACCACTTTATTAAACATTTATTTTAATAAGGAAAAAAATAACTATACAAAGGGAAAAACTAATAGGCCAAAATAGATCAAAAATTTTGAAAAATGTCGAAAAATTGATTTTCCGGTTAAAATGAGGAAAAATACAAGGAAAAGGCCACTTAACTTCGATAGAAGTCCCCCCTATACTTAAGATAAACATTGTCCTCAATGTTTAAGCATGTGGGAGTAAACTCCCCTACACTTAGGACATTGTGCACTTTGTTTAAATCTCGCTAAGGAAGAGACAACTAAAGAGATTCCTATTTTAATATTGAGAAAATATAAAATAGTGAATCGAAAAGAGTTTAGGATAGAACCGGGAAAATGGAACACGGAATCACGAGTCGTCAAGAATCATAAAGAGTGGATCATTGAGCGCTCGAATCCCTGATTAAGAGAGGAGGAGAGAGGAAATAGCAAACCACCGGGTCTCCCCTACACTTAGGATAAAGAAAGCTAAAAGATAGATGCATGGGTTGCCTCCCAAGAAGCGCTTGGTTTTTGATTACCGAGTCGTGAGCCTGACTTGACCTTAATCATCATAGGAAGAAGCATGAAACATATTCACCAGGATCAAAGACATAGTTTTCGTCCATCAAATAGCACAAGCTTAAGGCGAACAAGGCAAGCCAAAGAAGAGTAGGCAAGGTTCCCTTAAGCAGTGATAGAGCACGGTGGAAGCAAGGGTGAAGTGGTGCAAGCAAATTTCCATAAGTTCCAAAGATATTTCCTTTTATTTCATCAGGTGGATACTGAGATGGCTGTAGAATATCGATACCGGGGTCGAACACCTTTTCCTTTAGGGGAAAATAGCACTCAGGCTCAGCAGAGTGTGAAGAAGATCCGCGAAGAAGCACAACCTCGTCCTCAGAAGGAGGACAAAGAGGTGTTAAATCATACGTGCTGCGGATATTGGTGTCGACCGGTTTCTTCTCCTTTGAAAGAATGTGCTTCAAATCCAAAGTAGGATCAAGACGATAATCTTCAAAATCATAAGGAGGAGCATCACTCTCATGAGGGAAGTAAGTGTTGAGAAATTCAGAGAAGTCTTCCTCAAATGAGTAATCGTCCAAAGTAGGATCGAGTGATGTAGGAGGAGGATCTTCATCATGTGAAGAATCGCTCGAAAGAGTATCGGCCTCATCGAAATCATCATACGTGGACAGGTCGGGATACTCAGAAGTAAGGTCATCATAATCATCCGAATCTGAGATAGAATCATCATCATCATAAGCATCAAAGACCGGTGGAGAATCATTAATGGGAGAAGCGTCCAAAGTGTAGCGAGAATCATCCACATCGTCTTCAAAAATTGGATTATCAATGGAAGAATCGAATAGAGGATTGTTGTAGACAACAAAGTTATCATGCACATTAATCATATTCATTGATTCTCGGCCTCCAAATGTTTTACTTGTAAGCTTTCCCATTTTAAAAACTTGTGCATCATCCCCGACTCTTAAGATTAACTCACCTTCGGCAACATCCACTAAAGCTCGTCCGGTTCTCAAGAATGGCCGTCCAAGTATTAAAGGAATACGAGGGTCCATTTCATAATCAACAATGACAAAATCGACCGGGAAGGTAAATGTGCCAACTTTAATGAACACGTCTTCGGCTATACCAACGGGGTAAGCGAGAGTGCGATTTGCAAGTTCGAGAGTCATCTTCGTTGGAGTGAGGTCGGGTAATGATAGTGTTTTCCAAACACTCAATGGCATCAAATTAATACTGGCCACGAGATCAGCAAGGGCAGTAAATTCTTCAGTTTTGTTGAAAACGCAAGGCAACACAAAACGATCGGGATCTCCAAGCTTTTCCGGAAGTTCTTTAAGAATAACTGCAGAGCAGTTTTCATTTAAGCGTGTGTTGGTGAGCTCAATCAACTTCTCCTTCTTGTTAAGCAATTCCTTAAATGCTTTGACAAATTTGGGCATGTGGACAAGTGCTTCAAGAAAGCTAATGTTGAAGTTCATCTGAGAGATCATCTTCACATAGCGTGTCACTTCAGAGTCATCCTTGGTTAGCAGCTTGGTCTTGCCTAAACGAGAAGGATAAGGGATATTGGGTTTGGGTGGTGAAGGTGCAGGTGTAGCAGGTAGAGGTTAAGATGTTGAAGGGTCCTTCCTAGGTACATCGTCATGACGAGGCGGAGACGGTAATGGTGCACTAATACTAGGTGTAGGAGGAGTAGGGATAATTGGTGGTGGAGGAAGTGTAGATGATGGGGGTGGGATTGGTGGATCGACAATGGTAATTCCATTACGCGTAGTAACAGCACTCACATTTGCTCGCGGATTGGTGATGGTGTTTGAAGGTAGAGAACTCGAAGAAGAAGGTTGAGCGGCGGGCAAGAAACTAGCAAGCATATTCTTCAAATCATTGGTTTGATTGCTGAAGGAGGATTGCATATTATCTCTAAGCTCGGATCTAATCTCATTTCCTTGCTTGGTGATATCTCCTTTCAGATTGATAATTTGACTCTGTAGATTCTTGATTTGCTCACCGTGGGTTCTCATGATGGCTTCAACATCGGGGTTAATGGGTGGGGTTTGTTGAGCGGGTGGGTGATAAGGATTAGAAGCTCTTGGTGGGATTTGGTTGCTTCTATTGTAGTTGTTGGCGGGGTTTTGGTTTTGAGGAGAGAAACCGGGTGAAAGGTAGTTGTTTGACCGGTAACTCAGCAAATTTCTATCCCCTTGAGGTCGAGCTTGGTAATTTTCCGGTGAATAATTACCATAAGCTGTATACACATTTTCCGGATTTCCTTGAGTCGAAGGACAATCGGTGTATGAGTGTGGACCGCCGCATGTTTCACAAGGATTAGTGATGAGACTGTATTTATACCTAGTCTCATCGTCCAAATCGGGCTTAAAACGCTTAAAATATCATCAAAATACCCATATATGTGCTTGTATTTGTTTATTATGTATTTCAGGTACGGATATCGTGAATTCACCAAAAGATTACAAGAATCAAGCAAAAACGAACACGGGAAACGAAGCCGCACAAAGAACCGGGCCCGAATCATGAATTTCTATTCAAGTCCTTGAAGTTTGAAGAATTGGCAAGAATGGTCCCTCAATTATTGAAGACTTGTCACTTAATACCCCTAAAAATCTCAAATATTACAATGGGGTCCCTTATGTTTCAATAATATACCATTTTGGCCCTTGAAGAATGCAAATTGTGCATTTTAAACCCTTGGTAAAAGTTTGCTAATACATTGTGCCAAAAATGGCAAAACAAGCAAAGATATTAACAAAGGGAGATTGAGTATAGAGCTGCTAAGTATTTTGTGAAGACATTTTGGAAGTCTGGGGGCCAAACATGGACAAACCAAACCCATATCCACCATATACCCAACCAAACCCGTTTTACCCACCCATTTTACCCATTTTACCCGACCAAGACCAATACCCATCACCCCACCAGCCCAAGTCAAACAAACCAGTCAACACACCCACTAAACCTGTTTTATTATTAGTTTAACTTTTTAAACCCATATTTTATTAATATAAACAGGCGGGTAACACTTTTTCACCCCTAAAACTAATCAACACACACACTAAAAACAAACACTCATAAACATAAACCCTAACCTCTAATTTCTTCAAAACAAGGGGTTATTAACCCTAACTTTCCAGATCAACAATTGAATCCATTGTCACCAAATCCCACTAACAAACTCACCCAACCCGTGACCACAAGGGCCCCACCGTCCTTCCTCTGCTTCACTCTTTTTAGCAAATTTGGAATCAAACAGGTATCCAAGGGACACACACGATTTCTTTCTTCCAAAGATAACAAGGAACGACCAAGATGCATTCAATACAACTCAGCAACAGCAGAAGATCACATGGCTCTTCTTTGACCAACTTTTCAAACTCCTTCAAGGGCATATCCGGAATTCTGATAGCTAGGGTTTTAGATATTGCATTTTTTTAATTATTTATCTAGAATAGTCCATAGAGTACTATATATATGGGTGGTTTGTACCCATATAAGCTTTGTTCCAATTTTTGTAAAAACTTTTTATTATTAATGATAATGAAAGTATTAAGTTTTTCTGCAAAACATTGTGTTCCATTTTACTCATTGTTTTAGTGTAATTGATTCACTGTTTTAAATTAGTAAAGGTATTTTCAGAAATTTGTTTTTTTAGTATCAAAATCTTGTTGTTGAAAAAAGTTTTCCTAGGCTTGGATTGAACATGATTATGAAGTGAAAGTGGAGTAATTGTGTTAAATCCAGTTGGGTTTTGAACTTTTGTAGGCTTCATTTGGTTTCAAAATTTAGTTTTAAAGATTTTCTAAAAATCTTTTGTTTTTATTGGTTAACAACTTATACCAATAAGCTAACCAATAATTTCACTAACAATGAGCTTATTGGTGTGCTTTTGGTCTGTTTCTTTCTTGTTTTTGTGGTGGTTGTGCAGGAAGCAAGGAACCAAAACCTCCATCTCCATTTTGTTCCTTTTCCAAGACATATTACACCCCTAGTTCTGTTGTTGAACTCCAACAGGGGTCTTCTACTTGATTATAAGCTCATCTAAGCCACAAAGGCTCCTAATAGAAGGCCTCAGCCAGGGTGAAACCGGCTTGAACCCTATTTTGAGTTTTCTTTAGGTTATTTATGAACTTGTATGATCTTTGGTGTTACCTATTTTTATGTTAATGTTTTTGTTTGTTTATGCTTCTTGTGTAGTTGTATGCATGTTTAGATAGCTCTAGGGCAGTTTAATCAAGTTTTGGATGCACTTGTTTTGTTAATCTTTAGTTACTGAATTTAAGGGGGTGTTTGGGAATAGGGTTTTAGCCATATTGGTGACAGATTTGAGCTTGCATATAGTCCAAACACACTTTAATAAATAGAGTTAAGAAGTATTGGTGCTTGTTTTTCAGTTTGAGAGTATAAGAAGAAAGTTGCTTGGTAAAATGAGTAGAAACATTCAGCAGACTATTAATTAGGTTGTTTTCATATTTCAAGTACTCCAATCTTGGTAATCAATAGGTCTAGGTGCCATCTAGGGTTGTGAGCTAGTCTAGGGTTGTTTGGTGTGGATTTGTGTGAGATTTTGGCTTGTAAAATTCGTCCAAATTGCCATTTGCACCAGCAGACTGTTCATCAGTCCTTAGACCATTTACAGTCACCTGAATTGCCCCATTTTTGTGTGATTTTTGTAAAGAGCTTGCCTCTTTTCTTGTTTATTGTGACTCCCCACACTTCACTGAGTGTGGGGGTGCCCCTCTTGTCCATTACTTCCAAGAAACAAGAGCTTTCCTAAGCTCCAAACCCACCAGACCACTTTTTTGTTCAGTCAGTGGGAACAAGGTTCCCACTGCTAGTGTTAGAGTTTCCCTTGCTACACTAAAAGACAGAAATTCACAAAAGGTCACTATCAGATTCTCTATTTTTTGTCTTTAGTGGTGATTTTTAGGACTTAGGTCTTCAAACTTTTTGCATTATTTTCCTTATTTTATTTCTGATTTTTTAGTATAATTTATTTTCTAGTTACTGTTCATTATGTATTTTTTAGGATTTATAGCTATTTTTAATTAACTTTTTACTTACTATTTTTGGCATTTAGTGTAAAAAAGTATTATTTTTCAGATTTAAAATATTTCTTAGATTTAGAAAATTAATTTAAGATTTTTAGATAAAAAAACATTTACTGTTCACTGTTTTAATTATTTTTTATAATTAATTTAGTATAATTAGGGTTTAATTATTAAATTGTTTTGTCTTTTAGTGCAAATTTTTACATTTTTCAAACTTTTTCAATTTTCTACTGTTCATTAGGGTAATTTAGGATTTTTAAAATTGTTTAATTAATTTTGTCATTATTTTATTATTTTTTAGGATTATTTTAATTTAAAAATAGTTTTTAGTGATTTAAAAATAGAAAAATATTTTTAAAATTTAGGAAAAATACTTTTTAGTCATTAAATAATATAAGTTAGTTATTAGTTCAATAAATTAATATTTTGGGCATTTTGTTAATTATATTTAATTTTTGGGCTTTAATTAGCATTAAAAATTGAATATTTAATTAATAAAAGGTTTTAAAATATATTTGTTGGATTTTTATTCTTATTTATATTATTTTAGACTTAGTTTAATATTTTAATAAATTTTTAATTTCGTCGCGTTTTACGTATTTACGTTCGCGTTTTACGTCAACGTCGTAGTTTAAATCGTAGTCGTAGTTTAAATCGTAGTCGTAGCTCGTCTTTAATTTTTCTCTTCTCAACCAAAAACGTCACTAATCCAAACTTGATTTTATATATATTGGCACATTAATACACACACCTCCTTTGAGAACGAACCCGCATTTATTCGATTCTTCGGTTTTCCAAAATCGTCGAGTTTAATACTTGCCGCATTTATACGTTGTTTTCCTAAACGCGTATTTCTACACTTATCATTTTGGCGCCGCTGCCGGGGAGGTATTTAGTGTGCCATTATTATTAGTATCGTGTTTGTGTGAGTAGTGCGTTTTTGCTTTTCAATTTTTGGAAAGCGTAAATATCGTACATACTCATTTTTGTTATTTTTTTCTATTATAGTATAATATCCAAATAAATCGTGTTTAATTTTCCTAAATTAAACACAAATCAATCTTTACTATATTGTAGATATATTGGTTTTCGTTTTTCTTGTGAATATATTATTACTATATTGTACTACGTAAGAACAATAAATATACAAGTACTCCAAAAGCGTGAAAACGCAACCTTGATTCGGGATTTCATCACTCGATCATTGTATTCGAATCTAAAGCAAAAGTTTAAAGGAAAAATAGATAAATACTTTCGTGAGGCTTAATTTTGATTAACACAAACTATAAGGTGGGTATAAGGCGGTTGTATTTCACGACCTAAAGGAAAAAGGCTCTTAAGTGCTTCGCGCCGCCTCGTTTCCTCCGCTTGCTTGTGCGTGTTTTGAGAAAGAAGGCTAATCGAAGGTTTGCCGCCCAAGTATTATCTACGTATATTATATTTGCTTGTGTTTTCAAGATTAAACCCTCTTGAACGTTTTGGTGTTCCACCAACGTTCTAAAGTCATCGAGAACGTTCACTCCACGTGATCGTTTTCATTCTTTGAGGCTCCTTTAATCGAGAAAGTCGATTCGAGGGGAGATTTGTAGATTTGTGTCTACGTAATACATTCAAAAATCCAAAAAAATTAAAAAACCAATCAAAAACCAAAAAAATTGAAAAATAAAAAAAACCGCAAAAAGAATCTTCTTTGCTACCACCCATTCTACGCTTAGTGCATGCGCACTCGATCGAAGGATTATTCCAATTCTAGTGAAGCTTCGAATCGACGCAATCGTAATCGAAGGAATCGACGAGGTAGACGAGAATTAGAAACCGACGTTCCTAATATCGTTGTTGAAGAGACCTTAGACGAGATGGCTGACAATCGTTCTATGATGGAATTGCTCCAAGCGCCCACCGAGGGTTATGGAGACGCGATCGTAATTCCCGCTATCAAGGCGGAGAATTTTTGAGATTAAGAGCGGAATGCTTTCGTTGATCCAAGCTACGAAGTTTCGAGGTCGTGAAGCCGATAATCCTCACGACCATATTCGGAATTTTGATCGTCTTTTGGCCACGAGCAAGTTTAAGAACGTCGACACCGATGTCGTCAAGCTTATGCTTTTTCCTTACTTGCTCGATGGTGCCGCCAAGGATTGGTACGAGAAAGAGCCACCTAATTCGATAGTTACATGGAAGGATCTCGTTTCCAAGTTCGTTAATTATTTTTTCCCACCGTCTAAGACAACGTTTTTCAAAAACGAGACTACAAAATTTGAGCAAAAACCGAATGAATCTTTTAGAGACGCGTGGGATCGCTTTAAGGAATTGCTTAGGCAATGTCCTCACCATGGTTTTTCCGAGTTGCACCAAATCGATACGTTTTACAACGGTCTTAATTTTCACGAACAAGATTCGTTGAATTCCGCCGCCGGTGGCAACTTTTTGAGTAAAACTCCGAAAGACGCATTGATAATTATCGAAAACCGATCCAAGGTTTACCAACTCCGCAACGCACCGAGTGTTGCCAATGTCGCCAATTTTAGTAGTTCTAATCGCAACATTGAGAGAGTTGATGCAAAAGTCGACAAGTTAACGAATGTGTTCACGTCTTTTCTCGTTGAGATGCAAAAGAAAGACGCTCCCACTACGGTGAAAGCGGTTGAGGTTTCGTGTACGTTTTGTGGTGGACCTCATAATTATTACGAGTGTGCGGCTACGGATGGCCAAACGTCGAATGTGAGTGCGTTAAATGGAAACAACAATTTTCAAAATCAAAATAACGCGGGTCCATCACAACAAGGCAATTATAACCAAGGCAAAAATTTTAATCAAAATGGAAACAATTTTCAAGGAAATAATCAACAAGGAAATTTTTCGAATCAAAATCAAGGAGGTTATAATCAAGGTCGTAATATAACTTGGCAAAATCGAGATAACAATCAAGGAAATAGTTTTTCAAGTGGGAATCAAAACAATTTTCAAAGAAACAATCAAAACCAAGGGAACTTTAATTCAAATCAAAATAGTTCGTCAAACGATTTTCAAAATTACATGAAAACGAATGAGGCTAATATGAGACGATTAGAGGGTGAAATTGGTACTTTGAAAAACGACTTTACAAATACTTTGAAATTGCAAAACACGAAGATTGAGCAAGGGCAAATTGACATAAAAAAGATGTTTTCGGCCATAATGAACAAAGCCTCGGGTTCGTCATCAAGTTCGTTACCTAGTGACACTGTTGCTAATCCGAAAGAACAATGTAAAGCCGCCTCGTCTCGTGAGAAAGGTCGTGTGATTACCCCTAACCTTGAAGGATTCCGTGTTGTTTACCCCTCTCAACCCTCGACTTCTAAGACGTCTTCTTGTTCTAAAGTCGATGGGGTGAACGTGGCGACCAAGGAAAAGAGTGCACACCCTCGTGTACCTCAAATTCCATCCACGGTTCAAAAAGAGAGCTTTGTCGACCTTACCAAAGTAACCCTTGAAGAAACTTGTGCTTCGATCCTTCTTAAAAAACCCAAAAGGCGTATGCCGAGAAAGGAAAAGGATCCGGGCCAATTTCTACTACCTTGTGATTTTTCCGAGATTGAGGGATGTTTAGCCCTTGCCGATTTAGGTGCTAGCATCAATCTCATGCCTCATTCTATTTGGAAATTGATGAGATTGCCTTCGCTTACCCCCACAAACATGACTATCGAGCTTGCAAATTGTACGCCACTTATACCAATTGGAATAGCCGAGGATGTCTATGTTAGGATTGGAAAGTTTGTTTTTCCCGTAGATTTCGTAATATCCGATTACGAGTGTGACCCTAAATGTCCCATTATTTTAGGCCGACCATTCTAATCGACGGCTCAAATCGTAATCGACGTTCACGAGGGGAGACTTACTATGAGATATGGGGATGAGAAAATAGACTTTTTCGCTAGAAAATCCCAAGGATTTAATGAGAATGAAAAAACCGAGGTTTCAAAACCTAATGATTCAAATTCTAATGATTTCAAAATGTTTACTTTAGCGGAAAGAATGAAGCTCGATGCATGTTTTGAAAGAATTAAGAAAAACGGTTTTAAAGATGATGATTTTAATGATAAAGAATACGTGTACCTAATTCAAAAGGGTATGTGTAAATTTATGGATGAAAACTCACTTTGGGATGTTTTTAGCGAAACAAGTGAACCACCAATTCCGAAGGGCGACGTTAGTGCCATCACGACAAAGACCAAAATGGGCTCGTCTTCACCACCTTCGAAGGACCACGTCTTTGAGGCTTCAACTTCTAACTCCATCGAAGTGCCTCCTTTGCCTAGCCCAACACCCGTTGAGGCTAAAGGGTTTATCGACATCGATCCTCTCGTCTTAGAAAAGTCACCTAAGCATAGTCATTTGACTTGTAAGTCCATGGTTGTGAGTGCTCACATCGACTATTTCTTTGACGATGACGATGGCGATTTTGCCGAGCTTGATCACGTACTTCGAAATCCACATGCAATTTTTGATTCTCCTAAGAAGAAACATGTGAAGTACGATGATTATGAGTTTGATCCCGAGATTGAGGAAATCATTGAACGAGAGCTAGCTCTTATGCCTTCACTTCCACCTACGAGTGAGGTTGATCTTCCAAAATCGAGGATGAACTAAATGAGTTGGAACGTCTTATTTTCGATGACGAACCAACTCATGTGACCACTAAGAATCCAATTCTCGAGGAGTTACCTAATCAACACTCCTCATTTGAGAATGACGTTTACCACATTAGTGAGGATCTAACTTATCAACGATCCCCACAAAAGAATGATTGTTTCGTGCTTGATCGTGATCTTTTCGAGAGAGTTTCTAAGATACTCAAGGAGGGGAATGACAAACCTTGGTTTGACAAGCCTATCTTTGATGAAGAAATCGATGAGATCGACGTTCATGAGGATGACGAGTGTGTAGACCCCGAGGGGGCGGTGTTCTTTATTGACAAACGTTTTGAGAACTTATATAATCCGCCACCCCCTCCCACCAATGAATTAAATGTGAGGATTTTTAGAGCGACTAATTTTCAATTTGACACGCCAAATATTTTCGACATTATCAAATCGGGTTTTCATAGAGAGTTTATGAACGATGAAAAAGGGAAAGATTTTAAAAATGTTTTAAAAGATTTTTCTACATGTTTAACTCCGTCATCACCGCGTTATATGAGTACTACCACCTCGTCTACTCCTTTTGACGACGGTTGGTGTGGATCTAGTGTGGGGGAAGCCCCAAATATTCCCTCGCATTTCTCCACCGAGGACGAGATTTACGATCCCGGAATTGCTTGTAAAGGGAAATCTCGGCCTTCCACCGATGCAATAAATGGAAAATCTTTTCGTTTGCTTGGTGTGAGTCTACCTCGAGTAGCTCATAAGTTTGACTTACCCATTGCCCCACCTTTCTACTTCTTATCTCTTTTCTTTTACCCCATTGGGGTTTGTGTTGAAGTAGCGTTGTTTCGTCTTTCATCCGAAAACGAAGACGCTATCTTTGACCCCGGTATACGTTTATCGGGTTTTTAAAGTACTCCATGTACTTTTGGGCCTTGTTTATCATGTAAGCCCCACCAAAAATGACCATACCAAGATTATCCCTAAATGATCACATTTATGGGGATTCGAGTCGAGCTTTTGACTCGGTTATCAAAAACAAGGTGCCTCGTGGGGGATTCTCATGCTTATCCTTGTACATATTATCGCTTTCTTAGTTTAATGTAATGAGGGGACTTGTGCTCTTCCTACCTTTGTTTCGTGGTTGTTTGTGATTGTGATTCATTAGGTTCATCGTCATCGTTGAAGCCTCTCGTGTTCGTTTTATGGATCACTCGAGCTTCGATCGTTGCCTTTGGAGATTCCGATATCCGATGATATCCTTTTATGTTCTAACGTTTATCTTATTAGCATAATTCATAAACGGATTTTAGGTTATTCGTTTTACCCTTTCCATGCTCGAGATTAAGCATTCGACTTCGTCTCTAGTATGGGGGTGTTTACACCCCTAGACTCGAAACATTGAGGACAATGTTTAGTTTTAGTATGGGGGGGGGGGGGGGTGAGTAGATACTTCACCTTGATTACGTCAACACGCAATCCAATATTCATCTTTTTGCTATCGTTTTGTTGCAAATAAGGCTAAAAATGGCCAAATTTTAAATTTTTTCTAGTTTTTCATAAGTGTTTAAGACACGAATGTAGGTTTTCCGATGGTGAGAACGAGAGTAATTTTTGACTCGACCGTGCGTGTTGAGCACTTAGCTTCGGTTCCTTAACTTTTTAGGCTAAGTCTCTTAAATGAGGACGAGAAATGATAGAGTTATTTATAAGTCTCGTAATCGTCACGATCCAACGCTTTTGCATAATAAATTGTTAATAAATATTGATTTAGCGGTTTAGTCACTATTGTTGGTTTCTAATTTGTTTTGGTAGCTTCCATGTAATTAAATTGGGAAAACATTAAGGTATCGCCAGCGTCACGGTTTTGAAGTATTGGCACCCGAATAATCGAAAGCTTCACCTAATAATAAGATTTCAAGTGCTCACCTAAATTAAGCAAAAATTTGAAGCTCACAAGGCCGAAAAATCTATGCCCATATTGAAAGTGAATCAAGCCTTAATCTTCGAAGCTTTAAAGATCCAAAATTCGCTTTAGCGTGAGGATATACGTCTTTGGCTAATAAAACCACCGATGAGGCGGATAATAAAAGGCAAGGCAAGACCGAAGTCATAATAAAAGCTCCATGGCGGAGTTGAATAAAAGATGGAGGTAAACCAAAGATAATAAGGCCCTTCCGTTAGGGGGCGTATAAAAGTCTTGGTAATAAGTCTCATGTTCAAAACCGTTATAAAACCGTGTTTATCGATCCTTCTTGTTGACTTAATTTTTTTGACATCGTTGTCTATTGGGATGAATTAGTGATTTAATGATTTTGGTTACACCGTTGAGTTTCTATTTTTAGACTTAATCTCTATTCACGCATAAGTCAATGATGTATCCTCGTGATCATTAAGACAAAATAAAATATAAGAGATACCAAGTAGGAATAAGGGAGTTTAGGTTCGTAATTAACACTCATGAGATGTGTTCGTGTTGCTAACTTATAATAACAATGATCTCGTTACACGCTTAGCATGGAATTGGGTGAAAATCGAGGATGACGAAATTATTTCTAACGAAGCATTCACGTGTTCTTGTTCTATGATCCCAAAAGTCACTTAATCGTGATGAAAACATTACATTATGTCTAAAACACGTGTAGTAGTTTATTTAAATTTATGTCTTGAATAAAAGTCATAATAAAATGAATTTTGGAAGTGCTATGATACTTAATTCTAGCATTGCGTGGGGACACGGCAATGGTTTAGTATGGGGGAGTGATGAGACTGTATTTATACCTAGTCTCATCGTCCAAATCGGGCTTAAAACGCTTAAAATATCATCAAAATACCCATATATGTGCTTGTATTTGTTCATTATGTATTTCAGGTACGGATATCGTGAATTCACCAAAAGATTACAAGAATCAAGCAAAAACGAACACGGGAAACGAAGCCGCACAAAGAACCGGGCCCGAATCATGAATTTCTATTCAAGTCCTTGAAGTTTGAAGAATTGGCAAGAATGGTCCCTCAATTATTGAAGACTTGTCACTTAATACCCCTGAAAATCTCAAATATTACAATGGGGTCCCTTATGTTTCAAGAATATACCATTTTGGCCCTTGAAGAATGCAAATTGTGCATTTTAAACCCTTGGTAAAAGTTTGCTAATACATTGTGCCAAAAATGACAAAACAAGCAAAGATATTAACAAATGGAGATTGAGTATAGAGCTGCTAAGTATTTTGTGAAGACATTTTGGAAGTCTGGGGGCCAAACATGGACAAACCAAACCCATATCCACCATATACCCAACCAAATCCGTTTTACCCACCCATTTTACCCATTTTACCCGACCAAGCCCAATACCCATCAACCCACCAGCCCAACTCAAACGAACCAGTCAACACATCCACTAAACCTGTTTTATTATTAATTTAACTTTTTAAACCCATATTTTATTAATATAAACAGGCGGGTAACACTTTTTCACCCCTAAAACTAATCAACACACACACTAAAAACACACACTCATAAACATAAACCCTAACCTCTAATTTCTTCAAAACAAGGGGTTATTAACCCTAACTTTCCAGATCAACAATTGAATCCATTGTCACCAAATCCCACTAACAAACTCACCCAACCCGTGACCACAAGGGCCCCACCGTCCTTCCCCTGCTTCACTCTTTTTAGCAAATTTGGAATCAAACAGGTATCCAAGGGACACAAACGATTTCTTTCTTCCAAAGATAACAAGGAACGACCAAGATGCATTCAATACAACTCAGCAACAACAGAAGATCACATGGCTCTTCTTTGACCAACTTTTCAAACTCCTTCAAGGGCATATCCGGAATTCTGATAGCTAGGGTTTTAGATATTGCATTTTTTTAATTATTTATCTAGAATAGTCCATAGAGTACTATATATATGGGTGGTTTGTACCCATATAAGCTTTGTTCCAATTTTTGTAAAAACTTTTTATTATTAATGATAATGAAAGTATTAAGTTTTTCTACAAAACATTGTGTTCCATTTTACTCATTGTTTTAGTGTAATTGTATCACTGTTTTAAATTAGTAAAGGTATTTTCAGAAATTCGTTTTTTTTAGTATCAAAATCTTGTTGTTGAAAAAAGTTTTCCTAGGCTTGGATTGAACATGATTATGAAGTGAAAGTGGAGTAATTGTGTTAAATCCAGTTGGGTTTTGAACTTTTGTAGGCTTCATTTGGTTTCAAAATTCAGTTTTAAAGATTTTCTAAAAATCTTTTGTTTTTATTGGTTAACAGCTTATACCAATAAGCTAACCAATAAGTTCACTAACACTGAGCTTATTGGTGTGCTTTTGGTCTGTTTCTTTCTTGTTTTTGTGGTGGTTGTGCAGGAAGCAAGGAACCAAAACCTCCATCTCCATTTTGTTCCTTTTCCAAGACATATTACACCCCTAGTTCTGTTGTTGAACTCCAACAGGGGTCTTCTACTTGATTATAAGCTCATCTAAGCCACAAAGGCTCCTAATAGAAGGCCTTAGCCAAGGTGAAACCGGCTTGAACCCTATTTTGAGTTTTCTTTAGGTTATTTATGAACTTGTATGATCTTTGGTGTTACCTGTTTTTATATTAATGTTTCTGTTTGTTTATGCTTCTTGTGTAGTTGTATGCATGTTTAGATAGCTCTAGGTCAGTTTAATCAAGTTTTGGATGCACTTGTTTTGTTAATCTTTAGTTACTGAATTTAAGGGGGTGTTTGGGAATAGGGTTTTAGCCATATTGGTGACAGATTTGAGCTTGCATATAGTCCAAACACACTTTAATAAATAGAGTTAAGAAGTATTGGTGCTTGTTTTTCAGTTTGAGAATATAAGAAGAAAGTTGCTTGGTAAAATGAGTAGAAACATTCAGCAGACTATTAATTAGGTTGTTTTCATATTTCAAGTACTCCAATCTTGGTAATCAATAGGTCTAGGTGCCATCTAGGGTTGTGAGCTAGTCTAGGGTTGTTTGGTGTGGATTTGTGTGAGATTTTGGCTTGTAAAATTCGTCCAAATTGCCATTGACTGTTCATCAGTCCTTAGACCATTTACAGTCACCTGAATTGTCCCATTTTTGTGTGATTTTTGTAAAGAGCTTGCCTCTTTTCTTGTTTATTGTGACTCCCCACACTTCACTGAGTGTGGGGGTGCCCCTCTTGTCCATTACTTCCAAGAAACAAGAGCTTTCCTAAGCTCCAAACCCACCAGACCACTTTTTTGTTCAGTTAGTGGGAACAAGGTTCCCACTGCTAGTGTTAGAGTTTCCCCTGCTACACTAAAAGACAGAAACTCACAAAAGGTCACTATCAGATTCTCTATTTTTTGTCTTTAGTGGTGATTTTTAGGACTTAGGTCTTCAAACTTTTTGCATTATTTTCCTTATTTTATTTCTGATTTTTTAGTATAATTTATTTTCTAGTTACTGTTCATTAAGTATTTTTTAGGATTTATAGCTATTTTTAATTAACTTTTTACTTACTATTTTTGGCATTTAGTGTAAAAAAGTATTATTTTTTAGATTTAAAATTTTTCTTAGATTTAGAAAATTAATTTAAGATTTTTAGTTAAAAAAAACATTTACTGTTCACTGTTTTAATTATTTTTTATAATTAATTTAGTATAATTAGGGTTTAATTATTAAACTGTTTTGTCTTTTAGTGCAAATTTTTACATTTTTCAAACTTTTTCAATTTTCTACTGTTCATTAGGGTAATTTAGGATTTTTAAAATTGTTAAATTAATTTTGGCATTATTTTATTATTTTTTAGGATTATTTTAATTTAAAAATAGTTTTTAGTGATTTAAAAATAGAAAAATACTTTTTAAAATTTAGGAAAAATACTTTTTAGTCATTAAATAATATAAGTTAGTTATTAGTTCAATAAATTAATATTTTGGGCATTTTGTTAATTATATTTAATTTTTGGGCTTTAATTAGCATTAAAAATTGAATATTTAATTAATAAAAGGTTTTAAAATATATTTGTTGGATTTTTATTCTTATTTATATTATTTTAGACTTAGTTTAATATTTTAATAAATTTTTAGGTTTAATTTTTAATTTCGTCACGTTTTACGTATTTACGTTCGCGTTTTACGTCAACGTCGTAGTTTAAATCGTAGTCGTAGCTCGTCTTTAATTTTTCTCTTCTCAACCAAAAACGTCACTAATCCTAACTTGATTATATATATATTGGCACATTAATACACACACCTCCTTCGAGAACAAACCCGCATTTATTCGATTCTTCGGTTTTCCTAAATCGTCGAGTTTAATACTTGCTGCATTTATACGTTGTTTTCCTAAACGCGTATTTCTACACTTATCAATTAGCAACCGCTTGAACTTGTTGTTGTTGTTGGTTTGAAGCGAGAAGCGTAATACTTTTGCTCATTTAAGTCATCATGCGGGTGAGTTCGGTCATATCAGGGTTTGCTGAGGTGGAAGAAACATTGACTCTCGGGTTGTTCCTTGAAGAAGCAGAGGAATCCCAGTTTTTGTGGTGAGTAGTCATGTTCTCAATTAGCTCTCTACACTCCTCGGATCTCCTTTTCATGAATGTGCCACCGGCGGCTGCATTAATCGTATCACGACCTCGAAAAGTCAAACCGTTGTAGAAAGTATCAATCAATGTGACAGGGAGCATGTTGTGGTTTGGACAACGATCAATCAAGACATTATATCTTTCCCAAGCATCAAAAAGAGATTCATCGGATTCTTGCATGAAACCGCTGATTTGATTGCGAAGGCTCGTGACCATGGATGGTGGAAAGTAGCGCGACAAAAAGCGTTGAGTCATGTCATCCCAAGTGTGAATAGAATTCTTCGGGAGACGATCAAACCATTTCTCGGCATGATGCGATAAAGTATGTGGAAAGAGTTGTAGGCGTAGAACATCCATTGTGGCACCAGGCAACTTCATGCTTTGGGTGATTGTAATGAACTTGTCGAGGTGTTTGTTGGCATCATCATCAGGCAATCCATGGAATGGGTTAGTTTGCACTTGTTGAATCATGTGGTGCTTCAACGAAAACTCAGGAGCCTTGATTTGCATCGGCACAATCGGTCCTCCTCGTCCAAACATGGTAGGTTGACAAAGCTCCTCCATTGTCCGAAGATCGGGTTGTGGAAGAACATTGTTGTTATTGTTGAGGTGCGATGGATTATTGTTGTTGTTAACACCTGACATACTTAAATATTCTTGAGTCTCGGGCTCTTGATAATTAGAAGATCTAGTACGCATACACCTGAAAATGCAAAAGAAAAAGAAACCAAACACAAAGACAATATATATACACAATAAAGATAAAATCTTTTTGGATTTTTGAAATTTTTAATCTTTATGGTGTTTTTGAAATTGTTATGCAAGAAAAATAACGCTCACAAGTGAACGGATCCCAAAAAGCAACGCGTCTTTCACAGAAAACCGTTAATCTTTATGAAAAGAGCCGGCAGCGGAGCCATTTGATAACTAAGATTTTGTATGGTAAGAAAGTTAAGTTCTCGGTATCTTAACGAATTGATTTCCGGCTTAAAGTATGACTCTATTGTTTTTGGTGAAAAAGAATATTTTGGTTGTTTTTAAAATAAAAGTGCGAAACTTTAAAGTAAAAGTGCAATTAAAGTAAATCTAAAACTAATTTAAAGTAAGTGCAAGTATTTAAAACGTGACGAGAAATTAAAATGGCACTAAAGTAAATAACGCAAACTTAAATCTATCTAAGACAAACTTAAAACGCAACTAAAACTTAAACTAAGGCAAGGCTAAAATAAATCTAAGGCAAAGAATCTTAAAGTGCGTCTAAGAAAAAGGCGGGAAAAATAAAGCTTGAAAATTAAAGACAGAAACTTAAAAACAAAAAAACTAAAAAGAACCTGAATACAGCTCATTTGGAACAATCCTTCGTCCAGAACAATCACTCATCCGGAATGTCACCTTCGTTCGGAATGATTCTTCTTCGCTCGGAATATTACCAAAATCCTTGATCCGGAACAAATTATCCTGAATATGTCACTTATCCAAAACAATCCTTCGTTCGGAACTTTACTGATTCAAAGCCCTTGGTTCGGAACTCTTCCGAATGAACCTCTTTTGATCCGGAACTTCTTTATCCGGAACTTTCGTTCGGAAGCCTGATTCGGAAGTTTTCTGAAGTAGTTGATTCGGAAGTTTTCCGAATGAGTCGCTTGACTCGGAAGTTTCTGGTTACCCCTTTGGTTCGGAAGTTCTTGAGTTCCGAATGAACCACTCTTGAGTCAGAAATCCTTGATCCGGAATTTTTGATCCGGATGTTTTATTCGGAACTCTTCCGAATGAATCAAGAATCCTTGATTCGGAACTTGTTGATCCGGAAGTCTTGATCCGGAACTTTCGTTCGGAACTCCCTGGTTCGGAAGACTTTGATTCGGAAGTTTTATTCGGAACTCTTCCGAATGAACAAGTTTGGTTCAGAACTCTGAATGTTCCGAATGAGAGTATTGATCCGGAACAATTAAATCTTCCGAATAAACCCCTTGGCTCGGAACTTCTTCACTCGGAACTAATCAACCCGAAGAACAAGGAAACACAGTAACACGCTAATCTAATCACAAATTTAACCAAAATCAAACACAAGATTAAACTAAACTAATCACAAAACATCCAATAATCATAAACAAACTTTCCAAATCAATAAAACTAACAAATCTAACCACAATAATCAAAACCCACTTTGATCAAAATAAGAACATGAACATGAACACACAAAAATAAACATAAAAATCAAAGATTAAGAAAGGTAGATAGGAGATTAACAAGATAAAATAAAGATTGACAAGAATTAAATGGAAACTTACTTGAAATTAAAGGAATTTAAGGTGCAAGACAAGGTATTTAAATTTGAAAAGTATTTAAATGACATGAATTTAAAGGTGCAAGGTAAATAAATGGTGGAAGACTAATTGTCACACTTAGCCAATGTTGATGCAAAAGTTGGTTGATCCTTGCTAGACCCGAATTAGGCTTAATTCGGGTTGGCGGGGCTCCGGCTCCTGCACCAAGTGAATCGTTTGGTTGGGATCCTGCACACTAAACAGCACGCGTTAGGCTTACCGTGGGAATGTTTCCCACGATTAGACTCCGGCGTGAAGTAATCGGTTTAAGGTTTATGTGAGTTTAGAGTACAAGTCGTAATACCTTTGTGGAACCCTTGGGGGTTCCTTTTATAGGCAGTGAAACCCTAGTGGGCTTTCACTGATGCTTCGGCCCCAAGGAAGAGATAAGCACCAGAATTAGAATGATTGTTATCTTCTAATTCTGGTAGTGAATATCCTCTCTTATTGGGATAAAGATATTCCTAGACAGAATATTATTCTGTCTAACCCTATGTCGGCCGTGTCGGCCGTACCGGGCCGTGGGCCGCACACATGCGTGCGGTTACTGTTCATCCAAGCCCGTAAGCCTGACTGACATTAATCCACCCATCTGTGATGGGCCGGATACGGGTAGTACCCATGGGCCGGGTCCATGACCCGGCTGGGGACTATACGTCATCATGTCCCCCCAGTCTAGTTGTTACAACCGTAGGTGGAACCTCTAGACTACAAAGATGCTCCCCGGACGTACCAAAGAAACCATAGCAAAGGACCAAATTGTTCAAGAATTTATGTTGGCCGCACGTGGCAACCTGGCTTTAAGAAGTTATCTCATCACTACTTCAGCCGTACATAGCAACCGAGACAAATTAAATATATCATTAAATGTCAAGTCTTACGTAAGAGCCGCATAACCCGAGATGAACAACTGTTCATCTGACTCGTTTGACTGACAAAAGTGTAGACAGTCAAAACCTTGAGCAGTGCAAACGTGTGATATGTCCCGTGTGATATGTCCCGTGGGTCCCACTTGTTGATATGTCCCGTGGGTCCCACCTGACGTTTCACTTGCCACTTGCCCCTTAGCCACACGATTAAGGATAGTGGCAGACACGTGTCACACATCCAACAGGCTGTGACCCATGAGGCAACCCTATAAATAAGCCACCCCCACGACTGTGTGAAACACATAGTTTATAACCGTCATTTCTGCCATTAAAGCTTTCCTCCTAGCTTGAACCAAATACGCACGGATCCCTTCACTCGCAGGTTAGAACACCACGTCCTTACACTCTTTTTTAGTAATGGCTCATAGAAACAGCCCTACCATTGGATCCGTGCTAAATGTCATGACCCAAGACCAATTAAACCATTTTTGTACAAATTATTTCATCCCTACCAACCTACACCCCTCACTTCCTGGCGCCGGAGACCTCATAACTGAGGCTCCAGCGGGTAAGATAGGCCTTTATACTCGCCTGTTTGATGCGGCTAATTACCGCATCCCTTTCACCCACTTTCTCGTAGATCTGCTAGGATATTATGATGTACACATTAGTCAGCTCCACTGCATAGGTGCCTGTAAGATTAGCCAATTCGTGATTCTTTGCCGTGCTAGGAGAATCCCCCCAACCGTAGAGTTATTTAGGTTGTTTTATACCCCCAACTTAGTGAACGGTTGGGTATCTTTCAAGAAACGAGCCTCCAACAGTCCCCAATCACACAACAAACCAATGGATTCACTGAAAAATTGGTATGATCACTACTTTTTCATTGACGCAGTGGTATGGCCGGGTGATTATGTCATTAGAACTAGGATTCCGCACGACCCCAAGCCGCACACAAGTACATACAATCCTCGTCACTCCCAAGATTTAGATCTAAATAGGACTAGATTCCACAGAAACCTACCCGAATCATTCCTATGCTTGCTAGGAATTAGCCGCAATTATTTTGGTCCTTCCAATAGGTATCCCGTTTTTTGGAGAAGGCAGGGCGAAGGTAGGCTAATCATCCGTACGCCAAAAAGAATGTATACATGTATTTGAGTAATAACTAACATATGTTGTTTTGTGCTGGACAGAAATGAACTTTTTTGGACTGTTGCGCCAGGGCGATCCAAGGCTTGTGCCGGAAGGTCTCCGTCCTCTCCGTGAAAATGAACAACCCCTTCTCGAGCACACCCAACCCGTGACGGTTGCCTTGGAAGCCGTGCCTGATCCCCATTCTGACGAGGAGCATGGAGACAACGGCGATGGTGACAATCAGATGCATGAAGGAGGGGCCGGGCCCTCCTCACCACATAGGGAACAACAGGGGGACAATATTGAACGAACCACCTCCAGCATTCGCCGACTGATGGGCGATGATGATGATGAAGTGCAACAACATGTCAACCTGGAAGAAGAGGAGGAAGAGGAAGCCGATGAGGAGATCGATGAACTAATAACGCAGCCCGTCGCCAGGCGTACCCGGAAAAGAGGCAACCGTGCGAGAGGGACTGCCTCAGTCGAGATTGGCGAACACAATGCTCCCGCCAAGAGACTTCGAGAAGACCACCCCTTGTATCAATCTGTCGGGAGTGCTACCCAGGGTTCCGAGGCTAACCAGGCCGCTCATGTCGATCCCGTCACTCAAATTGCCCCAACCGCCTCCGAAGTAGCAAGAAGCAATATGTAAGAACCCATCTTAATATGTAAGAATGATAAGTTTTCTTGTAAGCAATACTTAAGATATTTCGTAATACTTGTTTCGCAGGGACAACCAGGCTGGTGCCGCGCCTCCTTCTGACACCCAGGTGGATAAGGGGAAAGGAAAAGCAATGGAAGAAAACCCCACGGCCCCCACAAGGTCCGGCCCAGTATTTGAAGACGGTTCACCCATAGCCTCTCAAGACTTCCCCACGTCCGGCGCCCCTCAACCTTTCAACCCAGTATGGAATATTACTACGGCGTCACGACTGAGGAATGCTGATGAGTGCCGGGAGTATCTCAACAACTGCATACCACCGGGCTTGGTGCAAGAGGTAAACTCGCTCAGTCATGCAGACTTGGCAGATGAGTACAATGGTACTCTGGTACACCAAATGGCGATGGGAACCTCGATGAGGGTTAGGTTTGAAGCCGCGCTCGGGCATGTTGACTCTCTCAAGAGGAAAGTTGGACGGAGGGAGAAAATGATTGAAGAGAATGAGGCTCAGATTGCTGACCTCCAATCCCAATTGGTTAATGCTGAGGCTACCATAAAAAAACAGTCAGCCCGCGCGAGTGAATACGACCAGCAAGTAACCAACCTTGAGTCACGACTAGATGCTACAACCACCAAGGTACATATCCGTGCCGCGCCACCCATATTTAAAAAATGAATGTGCTAACACGTTTTTTCCTTATAGATAGCCACGACGGAAGCTTCTGCCCACTCGTACTCCAGCCAAGTAGAAGTGCTTAACCAGAAACTAGAGGACGCGCACCTGGCCGTCCAAAACATGGAAAAACTACAAAAGGACCTTGCTGATGAGAGGGCAGTCATCCACGAACTGAAAGAGGCAGTTGCCCAAAAAGAGTTGATGATTGATGCCCTTACTGCCGAGCGTGACCATGTATTATGCCCCCAACTGCTAACAGCCATTGCCGGCCGTAGGTGGATGGTTGGGCACGGAGCACGCCTGGCCGTCACGAAGGTATTAGAGGCCCCGGAATTTGTGCAACAATTCGCGAACCTTGTGTCTGATGGCATTGACCATGGACGGCACGAGGGAATGGTGGAAGCCGCTGAGTTGATCACGAAGGGAGAGGATGTCGCCAATCATGCCTTCTTTAAGCCTGAAGCTGCTAGCAAGATGACTGCCTCTATGGCCGCAATGCGAGATCTGCACTACCCCTTCCTGGACGAACTGGAGGCCACCAAAGATGCGTCAAATATGGAAATCATGGCACGGCTCAGTCCTAATCCGTCCGCTCATGATGCCTTCACTCCATCCCCCAGCCACTTGACCCTTCCCATATACGAGGACGTAACCAGGGCCGTGCTTGACGAAGAACCCTTAGGTGTAGTGCTGGAAAGAACTGCGGCTCAAGCCCAGAAGCGGGGAGAAAGTGATGAATGGTTGTCGTGTCTGATCGAAGAGCAAGCAGAAATGGGTAAGTTTCTCCCCTCTATTTAGGATGCTCCTTCTTCATGATCCCTTTCAGACACTTTGGTTTTGTAATCTATGAATATGTATTGTTTCTATTCGTCCGTGCATGTACACGGCTAACAATATTTGTGTTTTGTATATAAGTCCGTGAGTAACCACGCCAATTTTGATATTTTTGGAAACCTGCGTATTTTTACTTGTGTTGAAATATTGTAGCTCAATACTGCATGATATATCACGTCTTACACACAAGGAAAGAAAATACATACAAGTCTATAATTTACTAGACATGCGACGTGCGTCTTTGCTATGCGGAGCACCGTGTGGCTATAGCATATGAAACTTACCCCAACGTCTTGTGAGTAAGGTTTCTAGTAAGGATACATGATCCGTGCGGCTGGGGTTGCATCCCTCTTACGCGGCAAGTTGAATTAGTAGGTTCACTTAATCCTCTTAACCCGCCTGGAGGCGTATAGTACATGTACGGTAATTTGAAAGAATGCATACGAATGAAACATGGCATACAAGTAAAATTCATACGACTAACAAAGAATCTAACAAAGAAAGGAAAATGATTTGCACGAAACAGGCCATGGAGCTAGCTAGGCACCACGGCATTTTATTAGAACGTTTACACTTTTGTTTGAATAATGACGACATGTCCTAAAAAACAAGAAAGGAAACTAAACAAACATAAGAAAAACAAACAAAACAAATAACCCGCATGGTTCTTTATTAAGACCGCCTATAGCGAAGTACCCATGCGGAAGCCGTAGCTTTCAAAGATAGCACCTTTTGAGATTGGAGATGTTCCATGTGCGCTCTAGGTCGCGGCCATCTATGTCACGTAACTTGTACGCGCCTCGTCCCAAGGTTTCAGTGACTTCATATGGTCCTTCCCATTTAGGGCCCAGTTTTCCTGTATTCTCCACTCGACTCGCTTCGTTAGCACGATAGACGTAGTCTCCCGGTCGAAAAGAAACACCCTTGACCTTGGCGTCATAATAAGCCTTCATCTTAGCCTTGGACTTAGCCTCATTGATGGCTGCTATTTCCCTTTTTTCTTCCAACAGATCCAGGTTGATTCGCAGTTGTTCATCGTTTGTGACGACATTAACCTCCGCCGTGCGGATGGTAGGCATCCCTATTTCTGCTGGTATAACGGCTTCAGTGCCGTAAGCCAATGCAAATGGAGTATCTCCGTTGGCTGTTTTGATCATGGTTCTATGCGCCCATAGCACGTGTGATAACTCATCGACCCATTTGCCATTTCGTTCATCCAGACGCGCCTTGATTCCATTCCCCAAGCTCCTATTTGCTCGTTCGACAAGGCCGTTCGTTTGTGGATGCTTAACGGACGCGAAGCGCCGTTTGATGTTCAATGATGCACACCAATCTTTGAATGGGTTGTCCGTGAACTGCTTGCCATTGTCCGAGATGATTTCTCCTGGTAGACCAAAACGGCACACAATGTGTTCCCACACAAACTTCTTGACCTGCTTACCTGTGATAGACTTGACTGCCTTGGCTTCTATCCATCGTGTGAAGTAGTCCATTGCAACAATCAAGAATTTAACCCCCCCCAGCTACAGGAAATGGTCCTGCAATGTCAATTCCCCACTTGTAAAATGGCCATGGGGACGTGATAGGTGTAAGCTCCTGCTGCGGGTGTCGCGGAACTGGCCTACGCACTTGGCAATCGTTGCACTTGCGAATCATGTCGCGCGCGTCCCTGTGCATGGTGGGCCAATAATAACCTGTTCGTAAGGCTCTAGCTACCACGGATCGTGGGCCTGCATGCATGCCGCACAACCCTTCATGTATGTCACTAATGACGTAAGCCGCCTGGCGTGGTCCAACACACCGCAGCCACGGCTGCAAGAAAGAGCGCTTGTAAAGGATGCCTTCTCGAAGTTCAAAATGTTGTGACTTCCTTTTAATGCGCCTTGCTGCTCTTTCCTCGTCTGGAAGGGTTTCATTAGTCAAATAGTTGATGATTGGAGTCATCCACGTAGGTCCCTCCTCCTCAACTATAGCAGCTACCTCCCCTTCCGTGATAGATTTCTCCTTGAGTATTTCCACCAAAACTTGTTTAGACAAATGAGCGAAGCTCGTGGATGCGATCTTGCTAAGAGCGTCCGCTTTCTTGTTTTCGCCCCTTGGCACCTGCTTGATGGAAAAATTACTGAAAGTCGCGATTAACGACTTGACTTTTTCCAAGTACCTGACCATGTTGTCCTCCTTAGCCACATATCCACCTAGAATATGGTTCGCAACAAGCCGTGAGTCCACGTAGGCCTCAAGGTTGCGGACTCCCATTCTAGCGGCGATTTTTAAACCCGCAATTAATGCTTCATATTCCGCTTCGTTGTTGGTGGCCGTGAACTCAAAACGGAGGGCGTATGTGAATTCCATTCCTTCTGGATTCGTGAGGATGAGACCTGCCCCGAACCCGTCGGTACATGAGGATCCATCCGTGAATAGCACCCAAGGTTCCGTTGGGATCTCGTCTTGCTTAATAATTGGGTCTTCCTCATCCGGCTTCTCGATCAGGAAATCTGCCAAGATCTGGCCTTTAACAGCCGTCCTTGGTCTGTAAGATATATTGTGCCCCCCAATAGGATGCTCCATTTCTCTAGCCTCCCTGCCACGTCTGGTCTAGAGATAACCTGCTTGATTGGCTGATCCGTGATCACCACAATTGGGTGCGCCTGAAAGTACCGGCGCAACCGCTTTGTAGCAAATACTAGTGCTAACACCAATTTTTCCATGGAAGAATAATTCAGCTCCGCCCCTTGTAGTGTTCTACTTATAAAGTAGACCGGAGTTTGTATTGTATCTCTGTTCGTCATAAGTACCGCACTTATTGCGCCATGAGTAGCTGAGAGATATATAATGAGTTCCTCCTTTGGCCGGGGAGCTACTAGCATAAGGAGAGATGCAAGATGCTGCTTGAGTTGGCCAAAAGCTTCCTCAGCTTCCTTCGTCCAACGGAAGTCTCCCTTTCTAATACACTTCTTGAGTGTCTTAAATAGGGGTAATGACTTCTCTGCGGATTTAGATAGGAATCTATTCAGCCCGGCTAACTTCCCATTCAGGGACTGCACCTCCTTCCGTGTCTGAGGGGACGGTAGTCGTATCACTGCGTCCGTCTTCTCTGGACAAGGTTTGATGCCGTTTGGGTCAATCAAATATCCCAGGAATATTCCCTCTGTTGCTCCAAACGTACATTTCTTTGGATTTAACTTCATGTTAATCCTTCTCAGCATGTCGAATGTCTCCTGGACATCCCGGAGAAGTGCCTCCTCCGTGTGGCTTTTTATCACCAAGTCATCAACATATACTTCCAAGTTGCGTCCTATTTGTGATTCAAAAGCTTTATCCACCAACCGCTGATATGTAGCGCCGACGTTCTTCAATCCAAACGGCATTTTCGTATAGCAATATACGCCCTGGCTCGTGTGGAACGCCGTTTTTTCTGCATTCTCCTTCGCCATCTGGATTTGGTGATACCCTTTATATGCATCCAAGAAGCATTTGAAAGGATATCCACACAAGGACTCCACCTTCCAGTCGATTTCTGGTAACGGGTAACAGTCCTGTGGGCAGGCCTTGTTTAGATCCGTGAAATCCACACACATGCGCCAACTTCCGTCATGTTTCTTGACCATGACCGGATTAGATAACCACTCGTGGTAGTATACCTCGCACATGATGCCTGCGTCCACTAGCTTCCGTACTTCCTCCAGTATCACTTGGTTGCGCTCGGGCGCCTGGCCGCGCTTCTTTTGCTTGATGGGTTGGTACCCTTGGCGGATCTGGAGCTTATGCTCTGCTATCGCACGTGGCACACCCGTCATATGTTTTGGCTCCCATGCGAATATGTCCAGGTTTGCACTTAAAAGAGAGCACATGGCCCTTTTGCCGCTATCCGAGAGGGCCCCTCCTATGGATACCTCCTGTTCTGGATAGTCAGGGTGAATGGCCACCTTCCAATTGGGTGGTGGTGCCCCATCCTTGGGTGGGACAGGTGGAGCCGGTGTTGTCACGGTGTGACACTCGGATGTTGGTACGACTGTGTTGTAAATAGTAACGATTCCCCCCTCAACGGGGAATTTGATCATTCCGTGTGCCGTAGAGGGTACTGCCCGGATAGCCAAAATGCCTGGTCTGCCTATGATTCCATTATACGGAGAGTGTGAACGTATCACCATGAAGTTCATCTACGTCGTAGTGGAATGTTCCTCATTCCCAATGGTGACAAGCAAACGCAATTGCCCTATCGGCCAGATAGTGTCTCCACTAAAGCCAGTAAGCGGCGACGTGGCCGGTACTAATTGGCTTCTTATTTCTGGGCATAACTACACAAAGCAGTGTTCATACAGTACCTCTGCTAACGATCCTCCATCCACATACATGCGACGAACATTGTGTGTTCCAATGCTTATCTCAATAGTGAGAGGCGCATCAATCACATCGCTTGCTGTGATGGGAGGGAATGAGATTTCCCTGTCGCGTGAAAATTTTTGGGCAATTTTCTGTCTCGTGCGGCGCTGTCTGGATTGGATCATGTATATGGTCGAAGGCTTGTCCTTTTGGGGATCCTTCTTATCATGCTTCTTGTTGTTGTCTTTTCCGTCCTTCCAATCCTTAACTAGGTGCTTGAGTTTGCCTGATTTGATTAGCGACTCAATATGCTTCTTGAGCTGGATACACTCCTCCGTACCGTGTCCTTTGTCATTATGGAACTCGCAGAAGCGACTTCCTTGCCGACGTTCCGGGGGAGTGGTCATTGGGGGAGGCCTTGGAAAGTTCGCCCCTTCAGTCAACAAGATCTCCCGGTAGGACATCTTTAGGGGGGTGAACTTATCGTCCGACCGTCCGCCTTTGCTTTGGCTCTTATAGTCCGAGCCCTTGTTATTGTTCTGGTTACCTTGACCGCCCGACTGTCTCCGGGACTGGTCATTTGACCGGTACCCATTTCCTCGGGATGGGTAGGCCGCGACAACAGCTGTTTCTCCCTCTATGAAATTTCTGACCCTTTCCATGAGGTCATCATATCTCTCTGGACGCTTGTCGTTGAGACGCCTGATCAGTTCTCTGTCTGTTATGGCGTGCATGTAGTCAGAGATTTTCAGGAGCTCTGGCATGGTTCTTGTGCGTGTGCACTCATCATTGAAGCGCTCAGTGAAGGCTTCTGTGGACTCCCCCGGCCATTGCTTGACGGTTGCCAATGAGACCGGATCCCTATTATACTTCTTCCTTTGAGTATAATTGTTCTCAAACGCAGTGTGTAGTTCCGTGAAACTATCAATGCTCCGTGGGGGGAGTGCCTCGAACCAGTCACAGGCGTTTCCAATCAAGGTCGAATTGAACATTTGGCACCATATGGGCATGGGCCATCGCTCAATTTTAGCCTGCGTATCAAATATTTTGAGGTGATCCACAGGATCACCGGACCCATCATAAGTCTTGATACACGCCGGCATGCGACGTTTGGTGTCCTCAGAATAGTTCTGTATGCGGAGGGTGAACGGGTCTTCCCTGGGATCCGCCCATGGCCGGGTGAGCCTAGGGTCATCCCATGGTTCACACCATGGACGCGAGAGATCCTCTGCCTCCGTATCTCGATAGTAAGGGCCACCATAATACTCCTCATTGTTTGGTGGTGGAGGTGTACGCCTAGGAAGGCGGCGCTTAGGCGGATGGTCATCTGAGTCTTCCCCAGACGGATCTAGGGACGGTGGTGGTGCCCCATATTTTGAATAGGGACCACTTTTTTTAGACGAACCAGGAGCTTTTCTCCCAGTGTTCATTCTGTCCCACACACTCGGGCGGCGTGCGGTTCTAGCCAGCTCTCGATCTGGCCGTTCGGGTGAACCATCCGACCTTTCTCCTTCTCGTGATTGCACTAGTTCCTGTACAAGGCGATCCCCTATGCGTTCAAACACATTCCGGGGTTGAGGAATTTCCTCAAAGGTGCCCTGTTCCTGAGGTCGAGCTCTCCTTTTTCTCTGAATTTGGGAGGAGGTGATTGGTCCGGAGTCGCCAAAGTTGAGTCTGGATTGGAGGTTCCTTCCCAGATTCAACCTCGATGCGATTCCCGGGACGATCCTCTCGAAGTTCTGCGTGAGAACTCGAGTAAGATCCTCCTCGCTGAGTGGTAGAGCCTCTACCTCTTCCTCTACCGATGGTCTGCGCGGCTCCTTGTTAGGAGGGTTGGGCGCACTCCCTGGGTCCGGATTGTCCAGGGTTGAAGTAGGTGGGGGCGTTGTGGAGATCGTGCTCGTTACCCCCAAGGGTTGGAAGCCGCTACGGTTGCCTGATCCGCCTGCAAGGCGGCTAGGTGATTGGGTGGGGATGAGTATCCCTTCCCCCTAGGACTTCCGGTTTCCAGGATTCACATTCCTGGGATTGGCTTGCTGATGCCCTTTCGTCATTGGAATTTGAGATGAGATTTTGTTCTAGCTTAGTGTTATGGGTCCCACGGATGGCGCCAACTTGTTGATGCAAAAGTTGGTTGATCCTTGCTAGACCCGAATTAGGCTTAATTCGGGTTGGCTGGGCTCCGGCTCCTGCACCAAGTGAATCGTTTGGTTGGGATCCTGCACACTAAACAGCACGCGTTAGGCTTACCGTGGGAATGTTTCCCACGATTAGACTCCAACGTGAGAGTAAGTAATCGGTTTAAGGTTTATGTGAGTTTAGAGTACAAGTCGTAATACCTTTGTGGAACCCTTGGGGGTTCCTTTTATAGGCAGTGAAACCCTAGTGGGCTTTCACTGATGCTTCGGCCCCAAGGAAGAGATAAGCACCAGAATTAGAATGATTGTGATCTTCTAATTCTGGTAGTGAATATCCTCTCTTATTGGGATAATGATATTCCTAGACAGAATATTATTCTGTCTAACCCTATGTCGGCCGTGTCGGCCGTAGCGGGCCGTGGGCCGCACACATGCGTGCGGTTACTGTTCATCCAAGCCCGTAAGCCTGACTAACATTAATCTACCCATCTGTGATGGGCCGGATACGGGTAGTACCCATGGGCCAGGTCCATGACCCGGCTGGGGACTATACGTCATCAGCCAACAAAGAAAAATGATTAACAACTTAATCTATATATAGGGGAGGATTAGGAAGCTTCCTCCCCTCCTTCATTTCCTCTTAATTACAAGATTAAGTCCTTCCTTCTTTAATCTTCTTTTAATTGCACCATAAGTCCTTAAGTTTTTATTCTTCATTAATCTTGGACTTTAAATGGTTTTGTCTCGGGATATCTTTGAACTCGTCTTGTACTTCTTCAATAAATTGGACTTGAGTTCTTCGGCTTTTAGTAAACTTCCGTCTTTTGACTTTTTCTTCGATAAATCTTCAGAATTGGTCTTGGACTTCCGTTCTTTTTGCACTCTTGACTTCTCGACTTCGTCTTTCATCTTTTTCTTCAATAAAAGCCCGTGAATGCCCGTGTTTTCTCCACTTTTCACCTTTTCATCCTAAATCACAACAAAAACACAAACCATGCATAATTCCGACATAAAGGACATAAAATTCACGTTTTGGCTTGGTAATTATTGTAATTAAGTGGTAGAAAGGATGGGTGTTTACACACCTATCAATGGAGGAACGAATAAATGATGAAGAAGAACCAGAGAATGATGATGAAGAGGAAAAGAATGAAGAAGAGGTAGAGGATGATAACACCAAAGATAAGTCAGATGTTGAAGGGGATCAAACTTCAGGAAAAGGTGACAAGTCTCAAAAGGATAATGTTACTAAAGATCAAACAACTTCAACAACCGAGGAAACTCCAAAAGCTGAATCAACTCCAACCGGCAAACGTACCAAACACCATCATGATGTTGATGCTAATCTGACATCGGGTTCACTTTAATCAGCTCCTGCTATCACATCTACATCACCACCACAACAACTACCTATCCGAGAACCCGATCAACCAATACATGAAACGTCTGAGTTTACACCAATAAAGGACATTCCACTTACTCAGACAATTCGAGTAATTTTTAAGAATCTAGCTCCTAAATCTGCGCAAGGTCATGATATTCCAGAATCGAGTGAACCAGCGTGGGTGGATACAATTAATGTAGATGAAAATGCACCCGAGCAACCTTGGGTTACAGAAGCTACTAGCATTCGTCTGCTAACTCGAGAAGCTGAACCAGATTTCTCCCAAATCCTCAACAATTCCATCGACTTCTCAACATATCTAGTCTACAGGTATGGAACTGACAACATAACTCCAGCGATGGTAACTCGAGCTTTTCATGATCCCACCATCATTCCTACTTCAAGAATCAGTAGAATTGAGGCTGAATACAATGCGAATGAGCTTTTGAAAGCAATGACCTTCCTCAACGAACATGTCGTCACATGCCAGAAAATGCTCCTCTCCCGATAGCTGACGCTGACAATCAAATTATACGTGATTTCTTTGTCTGTCATGACCTTGATTATTTGGTAAAAGGCGCAAACAAGTATGCTACCTCATTAACTTTGGTCAAAGCTGCAACTTGGGGGTTAATTCCATGGATTGAGGAAAAGGTTGATCGTCTATGGGTAAGGAAATTAATTCCTGAGTATGATCACTATGCTGAACTCGGTACATCACATTGGGGAGAAACCATACAAAAAGCTTACAGCTATGCATGTGGTTTCAAATCAAAGACTCCTTTAAAATCCGAGTTCAGAATCAAAGCCATTCTAGGAGTAAGGATTGAACCCAAAGTCGGCTATCATCATATAACAGAGATCAAATTAAAAAGAGAAGACGACAACTACTACACCATCATGGAAGGAGACTTTTTGGATCTTCCTCTTGTAGACATTGAAGACATGTTACTGTTGATGACTCAAGGCACACTCAAACACTTGGACACTAAAGACTACATTGCCCTGAATTCAACTCTAAGAATGTATACTCGTCGCATTGTGATCAAGAAGAGAGTTGAAGACTCGCAACTTGGCGTTGAGAGTTATTAGAAGAAGCTGAACCTCACTGCTCCATACACTGAGGTTCCTGATATTCATCACGACAAAAGTCCCTACACAAGCACTACAAAACTGGTTCCAGGCACTTTCTACTTGAATGGATCCGGTGAGAAGAAATTCTTGAGAATAGCGGAACTTTCCAAGTTTAGTAACGGGACTCTTCAGTAAGTTCAGGACACACTGATTCAGCTCAACAGAACCAAGAAGCATCCCGCAGTTACCGTCTAGTGGCACAAAGGGTACGAAAAAAGTGCTAACTACCTGATCAACAAGATTAATGAAAAGCTGAGGGAACGACGGTTAATGCAGAGTATTGAACGATTCGTTGGTGGTACACCATATGGAGCGCACCACAAGCTAATGCAACGATCCATCTAATGGGTCGTACTATCTCAGGTCAACTCCATATTGTTTATTTTGTGAATATGTAAATATTGTGAATATTGTGCTTTTGTGGTTTGCTGTAGTGTGAAAGTATGATAATGTTTCAAGAATTTCTCAAGAGATTCTAAATCTTTCAAAATATATCATACTCAAGCACTACAACTAACCCTCATTAATTTGAGGGGGAGCATTGATATGTTCTATGGCCAGCAACTAATTTCATTTTGTTACCCAAAGACCGGTTAATCCATTTATATCCAAAATATTAATGGTTAACATTTTGGATAAGAGGAGAAATGGGATTAAGGAGACTTGATAATATATTTGGCTAAACATGAAAAAGACTTCAAGTATAAATCAACTTAATATGTGTGTTGCACATGTTAAGGGGGAGCATTTTTTATGAACAAAAACACTTAAAGATACAAAACTTTGATATTTATATCACAAGTATCTTAAGTGAGTTTTCAAGGATTTTTCATGGTGACAAGTACTTACCCAAAACACACTTAATTCACGACGGATGTGGTGACAAAAGGGTGGTAGGATTAGGTGCTAGTCCAATGATTCTTCCAGAACCGGAGGAATCTTCCTAAGGACAATTCCATAGTTAGAAAATAGAAGTCCTTAGGAAAGATGGAGAATGGACTGTGAACGTAGCTGAATGCCGACCAAGTACTGATGCTAGCACCAGAACAATCACAACAAGGTGCTAGTGATGATGTATTGGTAAGAAGTGAAGGGGTTGAAGAATGAAAAAGAAAAGTAAAGATAAAGGGTGTAAAGAAAGAAGCCCTCCTTACAACTTAGGCAGAAACTGGGTCAACTCATCTTGAAGACAAAGTATCATGGACCCATTGATGCGATGCACAACCCCTCCCAGCCAACTCAAATATCTCTCAAAAGATATTTGTTTTAATGTCACGGAGTTTAACACGTTATCTATCGGTTTATTCACTCCGAATAAATTGATATTGAAAAGGTGGCAATCCTCTCCAGCCTCCGTTCACCAAACAAAAATGCACTATTGATTCTAGAGCCACGAGATCATCAGGACACAATTTTAAAAATAAGAAAGATTTTATGAGTCCTACGCAATATTCTTGTAATATTGCCAGAACATCTGAGTAATACGAAAGTATTACAATGAAGATGGAAATCCTTCTTGAGCCAACATCAAACAAGCTCATGGTAGGTGACACGTGCGGTTCTTTAAGAACTAATCTTGTGATAACTGGAAAGAAACGATGGTTTAACTCTTAATTGAGATTAAACTTGTTCCAGGGCCTCTACGCATTATCCAAGTGATCTTGCCAGAACATTCAGAGTCGCACTCTTTAGTGTTCACAGTGAAGAGTGGAAATCATTTCAGTGTCAACATCAAACAGCACTGCGGTAGGTGACAAGCAAGATTCTATTTGAATCAAGCTCGTGATAACTAGAAAGCAACGATGGTGAAAATCTTAATTGAAATTCACTTGTTCCAGGTTTCATGAATTGACGGCATCAATCATACGGATTTTTAATCCAAATGATTCACTCTTTATGTTCGCAGTCATCTTTGGACGGTCGAAAGAGAACGGGTTTACCCGCGAAATCTTGTCAAGGACATCTTTAATTAGAGCTACATGTCACAAGTACGATATTTATTATCGTCCGACGGTCTTCACCGACCGGAGGTAAAATGCTACCGAATTAGAATAAAATGTCAAAGCCATTTTATTTGTCTTATTATGTTGCTGCATTTGAAGACGGTGGCGTTGCGGTGTACAAGTTGAAGTCGTCCTCACATACTTATTCCTTCAACATCAAATATTTTAGCAAATTCAAGAAAGTCTGACCTAAAAGTCTTCCGCTGTATCGACTCTGAAACTTTCAAGAATTCAACAAAGGATAGGTATGTAGGACATGAAGTCACGAAGAGGCGAACATCACAAGAAGACAAAGATTGCACGTAAAAGGCCAAAAGAACATGTTCCAAGCAAAAGCCTGATGTTATTGAACACATATTCACAAAAAGAAGAACAGTTAAAGAAGAAAAGAAAAAGTGGACTACGAGCTCAAGAACGAAGATCTAACATGCTAGATTAGGACTTTGTAAATTTGGAGTGACCTCCCTTTGGAGGAGATTGTTGGAAATACATTTTTCGTATAAAGAAAGTCTCGGTCACTCCAACAATGATGTTATAGGCTCGTAGTATAAGTTTAATTGTTATTTACATTAGCCCAACCCATGAGCATGTTCATGGGCCGGAAGCTCAAGCCCACTAAGGGTCTTGGTATATAAACCCCTTTCCACCATGGAAAGGGGTGTTGGTTGTTTACTTTCATTTCACATAATACAAACTTTCTTTCTTTCTCTCTCTAGTTTCTCTCCCTAGAAACACAACAACCCTCTTGATTAGTTCTATGATTATCATTATTCTACACACACACACACACACACATATATATATATATATATATATATATATATATATATATATATATATATATATATATATATATATATATATATATATATATATATATATATATATATATATATATATATATATATATATATATATATATATATATATATATATATATATATATATATATATATATATATATATTGAAAGTCCCTAATCAATGCTAGAAACCCTAATCTTAGCTAATCAACACAAGGTATTACTTTTCAAACGTAATCTTATTATTGCATAATAAAGAATTACAAGTGTTATGGATAACATCGTTTGATGACAATGTGTTGTGCACACTTTGAACAACTATAAACCCTAACTTATGAATACAGTTGCAGCTGTTTGATTCTATAAGTTCTAAGCACTAATGTTATGAATATACTCAAAGTGTTGAACATTAATGCATGGATACACATCCTATTTATAGTGTTACGAGGTTGACCTAAATAGTACTTGATGGTGACTACACAAGCTTTCACTTTTCAGACATCAGTCACATGATGCTCTTCTATTCTTGGTAGTCTTCCATTATGCTTTAAGGAAACAGTTGTCAAAACAATTTCCTTTTTCTTTATAGTCTCGAACACACAAATGGCATGTCCAAAGTGTGTTGAGTGTTAACAGGGTAATGCCACCCCTGTTAACCCTCAACCCCTTCAGAGTCCCTGATACATCTTGGCTGTTATCCATCACAACCAATGAGTATGTCTTCAAGTAATCTTTGACTTCCTTGACAATGTCTCTGACATGGACTCCTCTGAGGTTGCTCATAGAGACTTGGATCTATGTAAGTCTTGCGATACTTGCCTGCCTCCTAGGCACAGGCAAAGGACTATCTAACAGCTTAAATATGTTTAAATCTATGATCAGGGAATCTAACAAGTTTAGATTCCCAACAATCTCCCCCTATTTAAACATAAATATTGCTAGATCTATCTAAGTTAAGGTAAGTGAGTTAACAGCTTCTTCTTACTCATAACAGATCTAAACAAACATACCTCATGATTTTATTAAAACTTTAAAGGAAATTACAAGTATATTACAAAAGTAAAATAAAATGTGAAGGTAAAATTGGGCTGTGAATTTCTTCAATAGTCATCATTTTTAACCTTTTCTTCAACTTCAGCTAAGTCCAATCTGTTATCCAATTCTTCCTGCAGAGTTTTTGCAAACCTTTTGGAATACTCTGTGTTGATCTTGAGTGACTTCTTGTGACAAAGCAGCTGAATTGTTGAGGCTAAGCACAACTCATCTTCTCTTTGAAATGCATACTGGCAGGCTCTGTTCATGAATGCCATTCCTCTTTCAGGCTCTGTGTATGTCTGACCATCAACAGGGCCAACTATACCATTTGGTAGGATCAAATCCCTGTGCATACCATCCACTTAAACATCATCTGTGACAAAAGTTTCTTTAACAAGTTGAGAAACTCTTCTTCTTTTGTTACCAGTCTTTGGGGGTTCTTGTTCAAAAAGCTGTGGTGGGGGATCTATCTTGAGTTTGGCAGCCGTTTCTTTGATCCAGGTAAACTTGGCCTTAATAGTCATAAGCAGAAGAAAATTACCCTGTCCAGTTCTTTTGGCAGTTAAGGCTTCAAGTTCGAACCATTCAGATAACCCAAGTGTCTTTAGCCTGAAGTTGTCAAACACATTCATGTTTCCCTGTTGGTTATCTCTCCATAAGATCATCTGTGGGGTGTTTGTGGATTTACGAATGGTGTATTTGAACTTGGTTATCTTGCCAGGTGCATATATGTTGTTAACACAGGCATCATAATCAGCTTTGACTTTTCTTAGTGCCTCAGCGCGTTTAACTTCCATTTCCCTCAACCTTTGTTTTTGCTTTTCTCTTTCAGGTGGAGTCATCTTCCTTAGAGTAGCTTCATTCAATTCTTTGGCTGTCTTGAGTTCATTTAATCTCTTGAATTCCTCAGCCTGTTTCTCTATTTCTTCAGGAGTTAAAGGAATCTCATTGGAAGGTGTAAAGGTTGAAAATTGGGAAAGGTCTGTGGTGGATCCTCCTGTCTCTAGCATCGCAGCTAACTTCTTTAGTTTGGTGTCTGTGTCAACCAAAACTATCTCCTTTCATTTCTTCGAGACAGAGGATTCCACACTCATGTTTTTCAAAACTTCAGCTCTTCTGATAAATGCTGTCTGAGCCTGAGTTTGTATTCCTTTGGGAAGGGAGCTAACAGTGAACTTTAGATTCTTGGCAGCTGGTTCACCATCATCCCCAAACTCGCTGGTGTTAACCAAAGCCAGGGACTTTGATGAATCAGCTCCATCTTGATTCTGTTGCTCCCCCTGAGTGTTATCCTCATCATCAGGTATGTTGATAGGTGTGATGACTTGGAGAGGAACAGGTGTAATGGTGTTGTCAGCTGATGATGAGCCTTGTTTAGCAGATTCAAGGTTAAGTGTTGTTTCTTTCTCCCCCTCACGTTCATCCTGGCTACGCAGACGTTTGGATGAACGTGTTTGAAAATGCCTTGCAATCTGTTCAACAGAGGCAGCCATAGCACGTTGCCTTTTCCTTGAAGCCCTTGCAATCTTCAGCAGAAGGTTACTGTTTGCTTTAGTATTGGCCTGAACTCGATTAACAATGAAGTTTGCATGAAGGTATTGCCTGTTACGAACAGCTTCAAATTGTCTGTGCATAGTTAGCTCATGTTCATGGAATAAGGCAGGGACCTCTAAGTCAATTACATCCTTCATTCTTGTGGAAAGGTGACTAAGTCCTTGTGCTACATCTTTTCTTGCACCATCCTTGATGGGTTCAGTAACCGCCTCAGCAACAGCCTTTTGTATGATCCCTGGAAATGTGACAGTGAAGTTGTGCATTTCAGACTTGATCACATCCAGCTTCCTTGATAAGCGTTCAATGTCAGATTGATGATGAACAGGCTGAAGATTATGTATGTTGAGGCTTTGTTGAGCATAATCACCCCCTTGGTAAAAGATCAAAGTTGGTTTGGACAGGATGATCAAACATTAGAAACTCAGCTGTTGGATCATAGGTTGGGCGTTGGAAGACTGTTGTTGTTGAGGTAGTAGAGTTTGGAGTAACAACAACGTCCTTGGGAGGAGAGTATTATTTCCAGCTGGGGTGGACACAGCTATTTCCTTAGGAGGAGAGACATATTGTTGATCTTCCTCATCTTCTTCATCCTCCTCCTCAAACATCCCTACAGGGATTTCATCTTCAGGCATTGACTCAAGATCAGAGACATCATCCTCTAATGACAGAATTTCTTCATCAATATTCAGTAGAGGCTCATCGTCATTAGGTTGGTCTTGAGTAATTGTATCAGCCTCTTTCTCCTGTTGTACATGGGATTCAGTGACTGGCTGTACAATTTCAGCCTACAAATTGTTATAATTAGTAACAGGGAAAAAGATAAGGGGAATGGTCGCAATTTCGCTGTCCCAGAGAGGCTGAGGGTGATTATTCAGCCACTCCAAAGGATAAATCCTTGGGATTCTTTTAAGTGTAAAAAATATATGGTTAATGATCGCCATTCGCTGCCCCTAGGAAAGTTGAGTGTGATTATTCAGCCCCCCCAAAAGGTTAAAACCTTTGGGACTCTTTTGATTGTGAAACATATGTTGTTTATGGATCGCTATTCGCTGCCCCTAGGAAGGCTGAGGGTGATCATTCAGCCCCCCCTAAAAGGTTAAGAAACCTTTGGGACTCTTATAAGAGTGAAACATATGTGGGTTAAGGTCGCCTGTTACGCTGCCCCTAGGAAAGCTGAGGGTGATGATTCAGCTCCCCCTGAAAAGGATAAATCCTTTGGGATTATTTTAAGGTGAAAAAGTTAAGGGTTAAGATCGTCTTATTACGCTGTCCCTAGAAGAGCCGAGGATGATGATTCAGCTCCCCTAAAAGTAAAACTTTTGGGATTCTTTTTCTGAGGGAACCAAGAGGCTGTGTGAAGTACAGCTGATCAAGGTTGAGACATATGTGTATCCAGGTTGTTGTTAGCCTGAATACTGTCTAGAGGGTGCAGGGTCATCGGGGTGCTTTATAAACACAAATGAATCATTCCCTGGTGCAAAGACAGAGTGTACATAAGTCTTAAAGAGTTCTAAGTGCATAGACAGACTTCTATGGGTCGAGGATTACCCTAACTTCACCACTCTCTCCTACAGAAAATTGAGAGTGGCTGCTTGTGAACCTCTAAAAATGTACACTGATTACCTGTGAGATATCAACTAGATTAGGCTGGTTTCCTGTTGTCTCAGCTGACTTTGAGACACTAGACCCCTGTTGTTGGTCAGCAGAAGTATCTGATTCCACATGAGTATCTGGAACAGAGGAGGTGTCAGTCTTATTTCCCTTGGCCTTAGCAACAGATTTGGTGTGGGAAGAAGAGGGGATTTTCTTCTTCTTAGGTTGTTGGCCAGAAGAAGCCTTGGACGTCGTAGTGTGCTGCCCAGAGGTCAAAGACTTAGACTTGCCAGACACACTAGAAGTATTCACCTTCTCAGAAGAAGGGAGAAAGGAATTCTCAGCTGTTGGTTGTCTGTTGGCAACGTTCATCATATGAGAGGTGACAGGGACATCATCAGCTCCTATTTCTTTGTAGATGGCACCTATGATGCGGTAGGGCTTTAGAGAAGTCAACGCAGAGTTATGGTAGTTGTCTCCCAACAGGCTTTCAAAGATCAGCGACAAGAAGCGAACATAGCAGATATTCTTTTCCCTGACTTGATTTCTTCCCTTCAGCTGTTCTACAAGGTTGGAGAAGAGAATGCTTCCAACATCAACATCAGCTCCCCAGATCAGCCCAAAAGCTATAGATTGATGGTTAAAGGACATCTGATCTTGGGATCCCTGCATTCCTCCCAGGGATTTAACAGTGTGTGAAGGTCTACGATTTCTTAGGATTTGTTAAACTATGAATAATCTATTGATTGAGTGGAAGAAGGAGGAGGAAGAAGATGGAGAAGATGGGTATAGAGAGAGAAAGATGAGAGAAAAGAAAGATAGAGAGAGAAAGAGTTTTATTAAAATGAAAAAGTAGAAAATGAAAGAACCACCCCTCCTAACATGCTAGGAGGGGGTATATATAGCCCACCCTACATGTGGGCTATATGGGATATATTGTTTACAAATGGATCACGAGCCCAATACTAGAATATATCTTTGGAGTGACCGATCCTTTCTAAATACGTAAAAACGTATTTCCAACAATCTCCCCCTAAGGGAGGTCACTCCAAGTTACAATGTCCTAAATAGTCTATAGTTCGTGATCTATGCTAATAATGATGTGACCGAGACTTTCTTTGGGAAACCGTATTTCCAACAATCTCCCCCTAAGGGAGGTCACACCATTTTACAAAATCTTAAACCTAGCATCTATGCTTGAGTCTTCGATCTTGTTCTTGTGAATATGCTTGATGTGATCTTTGACTTTAGTCTTGAGCATGTTTCCTTTCCTTGACCTTGTGCATTCATCACTTGTGAAATTTGCCTCTTTGTGACTTCATGTTCCACATACGTATACCTTTAAATTCTTGAAAGCTTCAAAGTTTGATACAGCGGAAGACTTGACCTTCAGACTTTCTTGAATTTGTTGAAGTACTAAGTGTATGTAGCATAAGCATGTGGTGACGACTTCTTCTGGATTATACACCGCAATGCCACCTTCTTGTTACGCTGCATAAGACAGTTAGCAACAAACCATATACACGGATGAAATGGCCTTGAACATTTCATTCTAATCCGGTAGCATTTTACCTCCGGTCGGTGAAGACCGTTGGACGATATTAAATATCGTACTTGTGACAGGTAGTTTCAATAAAGAACCTCCTTGACAAGATTTCACGGGTAAACCCGTTCTCTTTACTCGACCGTCCAAAGCTGACTGCGAACGTAAAGAGTGAATCATTTGGATAATATTATCCGCATGATTTGAAGCCGTCAATTCATGTTCCTGGAACAAGTGAAGTTCAATTAAGAACCGCACCATCGTTGCTTTCCAGTTGTCACGAGCTTGATTCGTATAGAATCTTGCAAGTTACCTACCAAGTGCTGTTTGATGTTAACACTAGAAGGATTTCCATTCGTCACTATAAATACTTAATATTATTACTCTGAATGTTCTGGCAAGATCACTAAGATATTGCGTAGAGGCCTGGAACGTGTTTAAATTCATTTAAGAGTTTAAACCACTGTTGCTTTCCAGTTATCACAAGTTTGATTCATAAAGAATCGCACAAGTTACCTACCATGAGCTTTTTGATGTTCGCTCAAGAAGGATTTCCATCTTCATTGTAAATACTTTCGTATTACTCGGATGTTCAGGCAAGATCATGAAGACTCTTAATATCTTTCTTACTTTTCACATTGTGTGAACAAGCAAGGAATAATGAAAATATGTCCTAATGAGATATTTGATGATCTCAAATGGCTCTAGACTCGATCGTGCATTTTGGATTTTAGTGATCGGAGGCTGGAGAGGAGTGCCACCTTTTCAATACCAATTTATTCGGAGTGAATAAATCAATAGATAATGTGTTGTCTCCGTGTGATTAAAACAAATATCTTTTGAGAGATATCTGAGCTAGCTGGGATGGGTTGTGCCTTGCATCACTGGGTCCATGATGTCTATCTTCAATATCGAGAATCATTAAAAATGATCTCAATAGCATATGAATTGACCCGATTTCTGCCTAAGGTTGTAAGGAGGGCTTCTTTCTTTACACCCTTTATCTTTACAATTCTTTTTCATTCTTCAACCCCTTCAATGCTTACCAATACGTCATCACTAGCACCTTGTTGTGATTGTTCCAGTGCTAACTTAAGTACTTGGTCGACATTCAGCTACGTTCACAATCTTACTCCATCTTTCCTAAGGACTACTATTTCTAGCTATGGAATGTCCTTGGGAAGATTCCTCCGGTTCTAGAGAAATCATTGGACTTTAACCTATCCTACCATCCTTATGTCACCACAATCTTCACCGTCGTGAATAGAGATGTTTTGGGTAAGTGTATGTCACCATGAAATCCATTTTGAAGTGCAAATCCATTTTGCTCCCCTTTAACATATGCCACGATATCCGAAAACATTTCGCACATGTTGGGATGAGTTAACACGTTAAGTCAAACCATTTTTGATTAATCATTTCCCATATTAAATCATATTTTCTCCCCCATATTAAAAATATTAACCTAATCGATGTTTTTTAATATCAATTGATTTAATAGCATTTTAAGAAAATTTGGGAAGAAAAATGCAAATCCAATTATCTTCATGAATTACACAAGCTCCCCCTCAAATTAATGAGGGTGTACTTGAAACGTAAATTAAATACCTTTTAAACACAAGTGTAAGGTATTTATCACGTGCAAAGATCATATATGATAATGTATTCACAAGATTAGCAATTTACGAGGTTGGACCTGAATGATGGAGAACATAATATGAAAGAAGCACATGGTTCTTGTTCACGAATGTTGTTCTTCCTCGTAACTTCTGAAATTATCTTCTCCTTTACACCACATGGACAATTGATATCGTAGTCTTGACACCAACTTGTGAACAATGGCACTTTCGGCATCGAAGAGTCTGAACGCTTGACAATTGCTCCCCCTCAATTGTTGACCCGTGTTCTACTTAAAGAGCTGTAGTCGTCGTTTGAGTAGTCGCATCGTCTAGTATGTAGATATCAATTGAAACGAACTTCGGATTGTGGAGTTGATAACTTCGGATTTTGAAGTCAAAGCTTTCCGGTGAAATGCTTGACTTCAATGTGAAAAGCGGGTTCTTATCAGAAATAATAGCAAACCATATGGAGCATATTTTAAATCTTTTAAACTTCTGCTCGAACTTTATTTACAACCCCGTGTCATTATTGAATGACATTTCTAGGGTCGTAAATATTATCGATTCCAGAAGACATGCTCTTTTTATCAAAACATTTTGAACACACAATTTTGAAAGATTTAGAAAAATCTTTTGAGAAATTCGTGAAAAATTGTGTTTAAAGTTTTGAAAAACAATTACTTGAGCTTAAGATGTTGAATATCTTACAAAACGAGCTCAAGTCCGAGAAGTTGTAAACTTCCCGTTGTTAAGGATAAGTTACCATCGGCGATAAACTTTCCTTTTATCTGAAGGACGAGTCCTAAGCTGACATTTACTTAGAAGTCGTTTTCATGAGCTTGAAAACTTTGACTGTTTTAACGGAAAGCTCATGACCGAGAAAGGTTAATTTCTCGTTATGAGGCAAAGTTCTCTTATTTAAAAGATACACTTTCCTTTCTGACCTTAAAACTTCGAATGTTTTAATACAAGCTCATGACCGAGAAAGGTTAGTTTCTCGTTATGAGGATAAGTTATCATAAAAGATAATCTTTCCTTTATTTGAAGTTCGAGTTACAGTCTGACATTTAACTGTAAGTCATAGTGCATGAGCTTAAAAACTTCGAATGTTTTTAATATTAGTTTATGCCCGAGAAAACTTAATTTCTTGTTGTTAGGATAAGTTTATCATTGGCGATAAACTTTCCTTTCTTTGAAGTCCGGGGCATAAACTGTGATGTGATTATACGCCATTTACACGAGCTTAAAACCTTTGAATAGTTTTAACGGAAGCTCGTGTCCGAGAAAATTTAATTTCTCGTTTTGAGGGTAAGTTATCGTTGCGAGATAAACTTCCCTTTCTTTGAAGAACGGGTCACAGACTGTTATTTGAATGTGAGCCTTCTGTTATGCTTAACCATGAATCCCCTGAGACACTTGTTTCTCCGATATCTGCTTCTTCAGCAACCAAACTCTAAGAGTGTCCTTAGTTGAACGGTATACAACGATTGGACCGCTTCGTTCTTTTGGAACATCAACTTTTGTACCTGCATTCTCATTAGGAGTTTGTATACTTTTGCATGGGTTAGCGATAACTATTTTAGAAGTACGTGGGGGTTCATGGTTGGCTTTACTTGTTTCAGAGGCGACCTGAGTAGATGATTCACTTATCTAGCTGGCAAACGTTTCTTTTTATAGAAAACCTTAAGTTTAGGCTTAAGTGACATATCATCTTTATCGATTCCCTCCCTAGTAGTCTTAGTAGAATCAGAGACTATCCTAGTTAAAGGGCACTCGTTTCCTACAAGAGTGAGAGTTCTACCAGTGGGGCGCCAAACTTTACCAAAGGGTTTGATTTTAGCTATCCACTGGGACTTAATTCTAGCACGGGAGTTCACCTCATCAAGTAATTTCTTGACACACGAGTCATGATTTACCGTAAAGACACATTTTCTACATGTTTTACAAGTAGCATATTTAATGTGCGAGTAATTCCTAGATGATTGATCAATGCTCCTAGGAGACGTCATGCTACGGTTAGCAGTGTTGGGTAATCTAGAAGGCATCTGACTAGGTTGGACATTGCTATCTCTTACATGTGTCTTTTGCTTAGCTTCGCTAAGACCAGATTTATGGCAAACGTCATTTGAACTAGTTCTAGACGTGGTCTTGGTATTTTTAGGGAAACTAGAGGCAATCATCTGATTAGGTCTTGCTAACGCTGTTTTGATCACATTGGGCCTTGTTGTTGGAGTGACTTGTCTAGGAAAGTGAACCAAATCAACTTGGGAGGCAAACCGCGGTCTCGAGGATTGTGGTCGGTCGGATCTAAATGCATTAGGTTGTCTGACAGTTGGTTGTCTGACGAACTGATTTGTAGGCGGTTTCCCCAAGATTGATGGTTTTTCAAGCTTAGTGTCCACACTAGGTCCTCTATTTTTCCTTAACTCGTTTTTTAACGCAGCTATAACAAACACCTTTTCTTGGACTTAAGCTTTTAAAGTCTCATTCTCTTTGAGCAATCTATCTTGGGATGCCAATTTAGACTCTAGTAACTGAATTTGTTTCAAAAGATTTTCCTTTTCAGCTTTAGAATCTAAAACTTTTTGATCCAATTTTCTTTCAAGAACAACGTTTGACTTTTCAAGTTTTTCAAAGTATGTTTCAAATTTGTCCGTTTCTTAGAAAATTCAAGTTTGGCATCCTCAAGATCTTTTGATTGTTGAGCTACAATCGTTTCGAGCTCTCTAATCTTGGAATCAGAAGCAGTCAATGAAGCAGTTATAATACAATTATCATGATGTACTATAGCATTCTGAACAATCTCTCCCCCATTATGACTTACATCGGATGAATCAGAAGTGGTATTTCTATCACTCTTTTCCATCCTATGTTTGTCATAATTAGGTTCAGAATGCTCAATATGCGACATGTCATCAGCATATACATCATAAACAACATTACATTGTACCATGTTTACAGGCTCTGCGTCATAAATGGGTAACGTGTCATCAAGAGAAATCTCGTGAACATTCCCCGACGTGCCACTGGTATCATGTTGTCCTCCTGATTCCGTGCTCTTGCCATCGTTAGGCTCCAAGTTGTCAACCGTATGACCATTCTCCTCTTGCATCTGCAGCATTGATTCTTGCACTCCGTTATCATACGCTTGCTGAAGTCGAGATCTTTCATAAATCGAAGACGAGACCGATGTCATGAGTTTCAATATTGTACCACGGAAAACTCGAAGCTCTGTATGTGTATCTAGAAGAAATGACTGGCAAATCACTGAACTTTCAGACTTGATGATATTGAATTGGAGGAAAGGCGTGAGTTGGGTCACAAGAGTCTTATATGCAAGTGCCGATGCAGAGTGATTAAAGTTTTCATTGTTGAGTTGCTCGGTGAGTTGGGTCAAAGTGGTGAATATTGAGTCGATGAATATATGACGATTTTGTCCAAAGATGGTCACAAATTCGCTCCCTCCTTGAATCCTCGAAAGAGTGACAAGATGAGACTGAAGCATTTGAAATGGAGTGATGCCACTTTTTCTAACTTTGTTTTGCATTGAATGCGATTCTCCCTCTTAAAATGTCGAACTCAACGAATCCATTGAATGTCGATAAAAAAAAATGATTGTGGATGTAGTAGTATTCGGAATTTAACAATTCGGGAAAAAACAAAAGACCCGTAAATAACACTTAAAATTCCTCGATGGATGATATAAATCTTTTCTCGGCTCAAAAATTGTTGTCGGCTCAAGCGATGATAAAATAAACCCGATCCAAAATTCGTAGTCACTAAAAATGAAGTCCGTCACTTTGACTCGTCACTTTTGTCTTTAAATCCGGCTACAATAACGTTTAACCCGACAAATATTTTTCCACCTTAACTTTCAAAATACCCGCCTCAACATGAGTTACCAAATCCAAAGATATCAAGTGACAAAATATACAAAGTTAATTTAACTAAAAATAAAAAATAAAATGTGATATTTAAAATGGAAAATAAAATTAGAAAAATAAAAATAACTTTAAAAGAGAGAAATATAAAACGTTTTTTTTTTAAACTTTAAAGATATCCCAAATCTACACTTCCCAACAGATTTTCAAAATTTTTGGAAAAGAAAAAGAAAGACGTGGCTAGGCTTTAGAAACCAAATCGTGTAATGAAAAATCACCAGACACGTGTTATCAACCCACCTATTTACTTCATTCTTGTTTTCTCCGTCTCACCTAAATATAAAAAACAAACTCATACGTCTCTTCCCAATAAAACCTATCACCAATACTCGTTTATCTCTCTCTCTCCTCACAAAAACCTCAAAAACTAAATCTGATAATCTCTCTCAAAGCTAATTCACACAGCCACCATCTTCAAATAAACACCCATGCACGAATCAATCTCCCCAAATCCCCAAATCAAATCAAAACCAAAACCTAACCCTAACCTTACAATCAAACCAATCGACGATTTAGGCGAAAAACTACAAGCCAGAAAACCCGTATTCTTATCAAAAGCAGAACGAGAAGCACTATCCCTTAAACGCCGTCAAGAAGAATTCGAAGATGCTTCAAGATCTTGTAAATAAGGTCTCAGGTAGGCTTTATGTGATTGCATGTGGGGGATTTCGAGTTTGAACGAATCAAAGATAGATGTGAGCAATATTGTTCATAATCAATCTTTAAATTTCGTAAATTAAACGAGGGTAATCCTTTAAATAGATCGATGATGATTAAAGTTTTATGGTCAAGATCTGTAATTGGTCACGATCTAGTAGATCCAAATGAAACAATCTGAGATCGAGTTTGACTTTGAGTTTTTGAGTCTTGAGTTGTGTCGAGGGTGTCGAGAGTCTGTTTGGGTTAATGTTGGGTGTGGATTGAGAGTGAAGGTGTTGTTGGGTCTGATGTGGGTGAGGGAGTGGAGGGTGAGTCGATGGTTTTGTGTGGGTGAGAGTATGTTCGAGTGGTGTCCGAGTCTGTGTTTTGGTGCGAATGTTGTGTTTTGTTTCAAGACGAGGGTGAGTGAAGTTGAGTCCGTTGACGAGGGTGAGTGGTCAGAGGGTGAGAATGAGGGGTTCTGTTAAAAGAGTGTGAGGGTGTTGTTTGTGACTATGTCGAGGGTGAGGGTGTTGTGTTTGTGAGACGAGGGTGAGTTGGTTTTTGGTTCGAGAGGTGAGGTCGAGTCTTGGTCTTAGTCGATTGTGAGTGTGATGTGAGTCGAGATGAGGGTGTACGAGTGGTGTCGAGGGAATGAGTTCGAGGGAGCGTTTGTTGTCAGTCGAGAGTTAAAGATGTTGTGGTCGAGTCTTATTTCCCGTTATGTTTGAATTTCTTTTTTTTTCAACCGTTCATGCCGAATAAACCGGTCTATCCGGAATAATACTGGTCTATCCGGAATAAACTGGTCTATCCGGAATAAACTGGTCTATCCGGAATAAACTGTCTATCCGGAATAAACTATCTATCCGGAATAAACTGTCTATCCGGAATAAACTGTCTATCCGGAATAAACTGTCTATCCGGAATAAACTGTCTATTCGGAATAAACTGTCTATCCGGAATAAACTGTCTATCTGGAATAAACTGTCTATCCGGAATAAACTGTCTATCCGGAATAAGCTGTCTATCCGGAATAAACTGTCTATCCGGAATAAGTTAAACTTTGGTTCATCCGGAATGTTTTTAAGAAGTGTTTCATTCGAAATAATTTAACTCCTTGCTCAGAAAACCTTTCACTCGGAAAAACTGTTGACTCGGAAAAGAATTGAACTTTGTGGCTTATCCGGAAAAACAAGAAAATGAAACAGAAATGGATCAAAAAAGACTGATGACAAGATCAAAAACCTGAGACTTTTGACTATTTTGACCAAAAAAGAAAAACAGAAAAACTATAAACAGACTGAAATGAGAAAACTGATTGGACAAATTGGATTATTGGGCAAATAGATTATATAAAAAAAACTGATTATAAAAAACTTATAAAATAAAACTAATTAAATAAAAATAAAATTAAAACTGATCAAACTGATACTGATAGGAAGAAAAAAAAAGTGATAGAAAAACTTTATAAAATTTAAAACTTTATAAGATTGTTAAAATTGATAAAAAACTGATTATAAAAAAATGATTCTTTAAAAAGTTGAACTAAAAAACTACGTGACATCAAAAACTCAACACCAAAAGAAATAGACAAAAGATTTTAGAAAGAAAAGATTTTTCAATCAAATCAATAGATAAAAAACGCAAATCTTAAGATTTAACCATGGCTCTTGATACCAATTGAAGGTCTACGATTTCTTAGGATTTGTTAAACTATGAATAATCTATTGATTGAGTGGATGAAGGAGGAGGAAGAAGATGGAGAAGATGGGTATAGAGAGAAAGATGAGAGAAAAGAAAGATAGAGAGAGAAAGAGTTTTATTAAAATAAAAAAGTAGAAAATGAAAGAACCACCCCTCCTAACATGCTAGGAGGGGGTATATATAGCCCACCCTACATGTGGGCTATATGGGCTATATTGTTTACAAATGGATCACGAGCCCAATACTAGAATATATCTTTGGAGTGACCGATCCTTTCTAAATACGTAAAAACGTATTTCCAACAATGTGGGTGAAGAGGACACGCCACATGGGTGTAAAGTACTTAATCTTCAAAGGAGATTTGGAGAGGACCTCAGCGGGTGTAAGGGCAGGGTTTACATCATGGAAGGGTTTGAGTGTGGCCAGGGCATCTTTAACAGCCTTTTTATCAACAACCTTAAGGCATTCATCACCATGTTTCAATCCAGCCACACTCGAGAAATCTTTAAGGGAGAAAGCAAACGGGTGTTCATTGCATGAAAGGCTAAAGGTTATTGTGTCTTCTACCACTTCAGCAGAGTACCAGAATTCCCTAAGGTATTCTTGGTAGAAGGTAGTTGGGGATTTGGTGAAGGCTTCACTTAAGTCACAATTTTGCATGAAGTTTACCAGATCTGAGTAGGTGTCATTAGGAGCCTTGATCCATCCAATGAAGTTGTTGGAAGCGAGGATGCTTTCGTTGATCTCGAAGTTAATGTTTGCTGCTTTGGGAACGGAAAACGCCATGGATTCAAGGTCGAAGGTGAAAGAAAATGGAGGATGTTTTAAGAGAGAGAAGAACTTAGAGAGAGAAATCGATTTGTGAAATGAGAATGGTGGTGGGTGAGAAGAGACGGGAGACAATATATATATTCAAAATAAGTAAACAGTTATTCAACCACATTTAATGCAAAGTGAGAAAATGACTGCTCATGTGGGTCCCTTGACCTTTTAAAACTTATTTGTCTCCTCGTTATTCGAAAAATAAATGATTAAATATTTGAGAATGTTTTTTGCATTTACTTGGAAAGTAACTACCTAGTTTCATGTGAAAAACATTAACATTTAATATCAAGCCACAGGCTTTGAGATATTGAGCATCCCTAGCTCAGAAACTAGCCTGTTAAACGAAGGTTCAGCCAAAGGCTTTGTAAAAATATCAGCTAGTTGCAGCTCAGTGGGAACAAAGTGCAGCTCAATATCTCCCTTCATTATATGATCCCTGATAAAATGATACCTTATATCAATGTGTTTGGTACGAGAGTGAAGAACAGGGTTGTTGGATATGGCAATGGCGCTGTTGTTGTCACAAAAGATTGGCACTTTGTCATATAAAATTTCATAGTCAGCCAATTGACTTTTCATCCAGAGCACCTGAGCACAACAGCTGGCTGCAGCGACATATTCTGCTTCAGCTGAAGACATAGCCACAGAGTTTTGCTTCTTAGCACTCCATCCAACCAATTTTCCTCCTAGGATTTGACAGCTGTCTGAAGTGCTTTTCCTGTCAATACAGCATCCAACATAGTCTGAATCTGAATAGGCCTTGAGATCAAAGCCTGATTCCTTGGGATACCATAGACCTAGGGATGGTGTTCCTTTGAGATACCTGAAAATTTTCTTAACAGCCACTAGATGGGATTCTTTTGGGTTAGCTTGGTACCTTGCACAGAGACATGTGGAGAATTGGATATCAGGACGACTAGCTGCGTAACACCCCCAAATTTATACAACTCAATACAGCGGAAGACTAGTTGGTGTTACGGGATAGCACATTACTCACATCATAGACAACGCATAAAAATCGCGTCGTTTAATAATAAAGCATTTCCATTCATAAATATCAAAGTTACATCGATCCCAAGTCATTATATTTAATACAGGTTTTACAAAGCATTTGAATGGAAATAAGTATTTAGGTGCGGGCCATGAATTCTTGTTGTCTTCCCGAGAATTACCTTCAAGTACCTGAGATAAAACATGTTAAAAGAAAAGGTCAGCGATAACGCCGAGTGAATTCATAGAGTTTAATAAATTCCATCAATATAATATCAGTATAAAATTATTACTGAAAATCATTTTGTACAAATCATTTTAATAGGCCATAAAATAGCCAAAGTCATTTTATACAAATCTTTATCAAAATCATAATATAGGTATTTGCCTTAAAATCATTATACGAGCCAATGTCGAAAAAACATCATACAATACGTCTTACGACGTTGTATAAAGTTAAATAAAAACCGTTATATGAATATGGTTATGAAAACCAAAACACGAACATAATATCAATAGTATGACCCAGTATTGCTAGTTAGGCAATACATCGTAATTCGGAGCGCCTAGTAGTATTTCGTTAGTTTTTGGATTATTATAAGCCGCATGACATTGTTACCTTACTAAACCAAAACGGGTAGCTAACCCGATACCAATTTTGCCCATCTAAAGTAGCGTGTCGTCACAAAGGTCACGCTATGGAAATCTTCTCATACATAAATTCGCTTACCAATCAATGTGGCACGACGGGGATCAACCGTCAAGGCGCGAACTGGGGTGATCGTCCCCAAATAGTACTATTAAATGCATAAGCGTCTACCAAATCCCGGTAGTTCACAGTTCATGCTAATGGGACTTTTAGTGACATAACCAAACTTTAATAATCCATTTGATTTCATCTATCGGGTCCTTTAATCATTTATCGGGTCATACAATCGGGTCATTCAATCATTCGGGTCCAAATCAATAAACAAGCAATCGGGACAAATGGTGCCCTAATTTTATAAAACTAACATGTTATCTCCCTCGCGGGTTTATAAAACATTTATAAAATCATTTAAAAAGAGTGCGAGGCTATGAACTCACGTTGATGTGGGAAGGCGGGTTATCGGCAATTCGGACGTACGGTACGTGCTTCAATCACGGAAACCTAGACAAATAATACTCGTCTTAGACTCATGTCCAATGAATTTATAAAAATAACAATTATGTATACATATGATGATTATTTATATATGATGATCAAGTGGGTTTACATATTCTCGTTTACTCATTCTAGTGTTATATGTCGATAACTTTTATACTAGTTTACTAATTTTACCTATTTACACGTTTTAAGTCCAATAAACTTATTATAAGTTATTTAACTTGTTTTAATCCATTTTGTACTTATATTATCAGTATTTAAACTTTCCATGTTGGGCCCTGATAGGTGTGTAAACACCCATCCTTTTACCACTTAATTCGGGCTAAAACGAGACCAAAACACGTATTTAATATCATTTGTTTGGAATTATGCGTGGTTTTTGTGTTTATTGTGTTTTCAGAGCCATCCGGATAAATATTGAAGAAAACATGGGATTGCACGGGTTTTACTGAAGAAAAAGACTCAAGATAAAGTCTATTGTCCAAGAGATGCAAAAGATTTGAAGTCGCTGGGCCTATTCGAAGATTTATCGAAGAAAAGGACCAAAGATGGAAGATTAATATAAGTCGAAGAAACTCAAGTCTATTAAACGAAGAAATTAAAAGACGAGTTGAATTTAATCGACAACAAATCCCGAATCAGAATCGAAAACGGAAACTTTTCTGAAAAGACGAAAAGACACGAAGAACGGGAGAAAGCCCACTCACCATCCAAAGGAAACACCTATAAATAGGCCATCCCACACACATTTTAGACTAGTTTTTTAGTTTTTCTTTCTTCCTCCCCACTCTTTCTCCTGGTTCGTTTAACACCATCACCACTAGGGTGATTGGTGATTTTTATCTTTAGTTCTTTAATCTTGTAATTTTAATCTTTGTTTCATCTTGTCAAAACATCAATCATTCAATACCAAGTTCTTGTTTAATCTTTCCAATTAATCTTGTTCATCTTCATCTTTATCTTCAAGTTCTTAAGTTTTATTTTTCTTGATTTGATCTTCAAAAGTTGTTTGGATTTGTGTTTTTATTAGTGGGATTTGTTGTTTATGGTGTCTAAATGATTTGTGTTTAATTTGGTAAATCCTTTTTAAGTATTTGATTTGATTTTGATAAAAAGTTGTATCCCGTGTTCTTCGTATACTGTTACTGTAACTGGGTTTCCAGATCTTCCGAATCAAGCAAAAAGTTCCGAATGAGTCCTTCATTCGGAAACTTCCGAACCAAGCATTAAAGTTCCGCATCAAGTCACTTTCATTCGGAAGTTTCAAACTTCCGAATCAAGGAGAAGTTCCGAATCAACCTTTTCATTCGGAAAGTTCCGAATCAATTTGAAGGTTCCGAATCAGCAACTTCCGATCCAGCAAGTTCCGAATGAACATTCATTCGGAAAGTTCCGAATCAGCCATTGAGTTCCGGATGAGTATGTTTCGAATGAGCAAGTTCCGGATGAGTGAATAGTATCTTCCGGATCAGTTAGTTCCGAATCAAGGTTTAAAGTTCCGGATCAGTTATTTTTGAGTATAGTTACTGTTTTACTGTTGTTGATTTACTGTTTCTTCACTCATATTTCACAATTTACTTGTTAACTTTAATTTTAATTTGATTTTAATTTGAACTTTAAATTTGCAACCAAGTTTTTGTTAATCTTAATTAAAGTAATTGCCTTTGATTTAAACTTTCATTTCCACTTCTTACTAGAATAGAAAACCAAACCCCTTTATTTAGTAACCAAGAACAATCATTCCACTTAAGACCTAGATCAATTCGAGGGGATATCGAGAGAAAATTGAACCCAGTGAAAAACAGTATATCAAATGGCGCCGCTGCCGGCTCTTCTCGTTAAGATCAAAAGTTTTTTGTAGAACTTGGATTTTGGGATCCGTTCCCCGTGAACGTTACTTTTTCAAGAAAATTTTCAAAAACAACTAAAAAATATAAAATTTTCAAAAATCCAAAAAATTAAAAAACAATAAAAACCAAAAATATTTTTGCTTTGTTTTTCTTTGTTCGTTCTTTTGCAGGTGTATGCGCACTCGATCCACGTCTTATCAAGAGCCCGAGCCTCTCGATAACTTAGACATGGCGGGTGTACAAAACAACAATAACATACCACCTCCGAACAACAATAATAACAACAACAATCCGCCTTTCAACAACATGAATAACAACAACAATGAGCACCTTCCGGATAACCGCCCCATGATTGAATTGCTGCAAGCTCATGTTGATGGCAACACGGATCCAATTGTTATACCACCAATTGCCGCCAACAATTTCGAGCTCAAGTCAGGCTTTATCCAGATGGTCTCAGCTCAACCATTCTTGGGACGAACCATTGATGACCCACACGACCATATCAAGAGATTTCTACAACTCACCAACACGGTCAAGTTCAATGGAGTTTCACAAGAAGTGATAAGGTTACAACTTTTTCCCTTTTCTTTAGAGGGACAAGCCCGGCATTGGCTTGCTAAGGAACCGCCACAGAGTATTCTCTCGTGGACGGATTTGGAAACAAAGTTTATCAACTACTTTTTTCCACCCTCTCGTACTACCGCTTTGCGGAATGAGATTATAAACTTTGAACAAAAGTACGATGAGTCATTCAGTGAATCTTGGGATCGTTTTAAAGATCTTTTAAGAAAATGCCCACAACATGGTTTTACCAAAGTACATCAAATAAATACTTTTTACAATGGTTTAAGCATGAGTGACCAAGATTCACTGAATAGTGCCTCAGGGGGTAATTTATTGGCTAAGACTTCCAATGCTGCTTGGGATATCATTGAGAACAAGTCTCGTGTGCAAACCAAGAGCGTTAGGACCAATGTTGCTAGTGCTAGCACTAATGACAGCGACAAGCGACTTGACAAAATCACCACGCTTCTTGAATCGCTTGTCACCCACACCGTCAGCAACAACAACAGCAACAACGCCAAAAATGCACAAGTGAACGCTGTCAGCCAACCTTGTGAGATATGCGGTGGTCCCCACTCCTACACAACTTGTACCGCCACCCAAGATTACCCTGCTGAAAATGTGAATGCGGCATATGGAACCTACCAACAACCTGCTTATCAAGCTAGACCTCAAGGTGACCGTAACTTGCTTAGCTACCGCAGCAACAACTATATTTCACCACCTGGCTTTCCTCCAACCAACCCAAACCAACAACAAAACCTTAACCGCCCTACTCAACAACAACAACAACCTCGACAACCATATATCCCACCTCACAAGCAGCAACAACCACCTCAACGTAACAATCAAGTATACCAACAACCTGCTTACCAACCACCTGCATACAATGCTCCTTCCAACCAAACCAACACTGCACTACACCAAGAGGTCGCCACCTATATGAGGACCAATGATGTGATAGTGGGAAATCTCCAAGAGGAAGTGCGCAACTTGAAGGCAGATTTGGTCAAGCAAGGAAATGATTTGAGAGCTGATATGAGAAACACGTTGGATAGCCAGACTAATGATCTGAGGAACATGATGGCTAGTTTCTTCCAAAGTAGTCAACCCTCTTCTTCGGGTACTCTTCCGAGTAACACCGTTGCGAACCCAAGAGGGGAGATGAAAGCAATCACCACTCGAAGTGGTAAAGGTACCAAGGAACCCGAGCTTCCTATACTTCCACCGGTGGTTGTGACTAAGGAGAACGAGTCGCCTGCTCCCATTCCTCATCTTTCTCCTTCCCCAATTTCTCCACCTCTTCTTTCTACCCCTCCTCCACCCGTGGTTGGGAGTGATCCTATACTCCCAAAGACTTCCTCTTCTTCCAATATACCTTACCCTTCTAGGTTGAGGAAAGAGAAGCAAAAGAGCAAGGATGATATTCAGGTTTCTAACTTTCTTAAAATGTTTAAACAACTGAATTTCAATATCTCCTTCGCTGAGGCTCTCGCTCACATGCCCAAATACGCCAAAATGTTTAAAGACCTTCTGAGCGACAAGGAAAAGCTCCTCGACATTGCTAACACCCAACTTAATGAGAACTGCTCTGCAGTGCTCTTAAGGAAATTGCCAATCAAGCTTGGTGATCCGGGTCGTTTTCTTATCCCTTGCAATTTCCCGGGAGTAGAGAATTGCATGGCCCTAGCCGATCTAGGTGCCAGTATAAATCTCATGCCTCTAAGTGTTTGGAAGCAATTATCTCTCCCAGAGCTAGTCCCCACTAAAATGACTTTGGAATTGGCCAACCGTACGGTTGCTTATCCAGTGGGGATAGCCGAAGATGTCATCGTAGGAGTCGACAAATTCACATTCCCTGCTGATTTTGTTGTCGTCGACTACGAGATGGACCCCCGTGTGCCACTTATTGTTGGTCGTCCATTCTTGAGGACCGGTCGCACTCTCATTGATGTTGAAGCCGGAGAGCTTATCATGAGAGTGGGTGACGACAAAGTAGTCTTCAACATGGGAAAGTTGTCTAAACAGCCGTATTCGTATGAGAGCATTAATTGTATTGACGTTCTTGATGAGGCATGTGAAGAACACTTTAATGATGCTTGCAAAAGTATTCCTACCTCTCTTCCCACTGTTGAGACCGTGTCCTCCATTGATTCATCGTTGTCTCTATTTGGAGATAGCGATTTATTCTGGAACAATCTTGAAGATACCATGGGAGATGCGAATTTAGCTACTAATGATTCTCCCACCGAGGGGGATGAAGATATGAGTTTCTTTGACAATCTTCTCACCGAAGCCAATCCTTCGCCTCCATCTTCCACGGTCATTGCTATCGATACTCCGACTTTGAAAACGCCTCCCGTCGAAAATCCTCCGGATTTGGAACTTAAGGAGTTGCCGCCACATCTCGAGTACGTGTTCCTTGACGACAACAAGAAGTCACCCGTCATTATTGCAAAGGATTTGAAAGATGCAGAGAAGACTCGCCTCGTCGCCGTGCTGAAAGCTCATAAGAAGGCTATTGCTTGGAAAATCTCGGATATTCGTGGAATTGATCCTCACTTCTGCACGCACAAAATTTTCATGGAGGACGACTATAAGCCCACTATTCAAAGCCAACGAAGGGTGAATCCAAAAATCCATGAAGTCATCAAAACAGAGGTTATCAAACTTCTTGATGCGGGTATGATTTACCCTATTTCGGATTCACCGTGGGTTAGTCCAATCCATTGTGTGCCCAAGAAGGGCGGAATAACCGTTGTTCCCAATGAACACAACGAGTTGATTCCCACTCGTCTCGTTACTGGGTGGAGAGTTTGTATAGACTACCGCAAACTCAATGATGCCACGAGAAAGGATCATTTCCCTCTACCTTTCATGGACCAAATGCTTGAACGATTAGCCGGTAATGAATATTACTGCTTTCTCGATGGTTTCTCGGGTTATTTTCAAATACCCATCGATCCCCAAGATCAAGAGAAGACTACATTCACTTGTCCCTATGGCACCTTCGCTTACAAAAGAATGCCTTTTGGCTTATGTAATGCGCCCGGGACTTTCCAAAGGTGCATGTTAGCTATCTTCCATGACATGGTTGAACAAACCATGGAAGTCTTCATGGATGATTTCTCGGTCTTCGGGGATTCCTTCTCTGCTTGCCTTGCCAATTTAGAACGTATGCTAAAGCGGTGCGAAGACACTCGCCTTGTTCTAAATTGGGAAAAATGCCATTTTATGGTAAAAGAAGGCGTCGTGCTTGGACATAAGATTTCGAAAGCCGGTCTTGAGGTAGACCGTGCTAAAGTTGATGTTATAGCAAAGTTGCCTCCACCTTCCACTGTGAAGGGTGTGAGAAGTTTCTTGGGACATGCGGGCTTCTATCGTCGATTCATCAAAGACTTTTCTCAAATCGCTCGCCCGATGACCCACCTCTTGGAAAAAGATACTCCTTTTATCTTTTCCAAAGAGTGTCTTGCAGCCTTCAACTCACTTAAGGATAAGCTAACTAAGGCACCCGTCTTGGTTACCCCTAATTGGGAGCTTCCTTTTGAGTTGATGTGCGATGCTAGTGATTTTGCTATTGGAGCGGTTCTTGGACAAAGAGTGAATAAACACTTCCAGCCAATCCATTACGCTAGCAAGACAATGACTGGGGCACAATTGCATTATACGACAACGGAAAAAGAGCTTTTAGCCGTTATCTATGCTTTTGAAAAATTCCGCCCCTATCTTGTCCTTTCCACCACCATTGTGTACACCGATCATTCCGCGTTGAAGTACTTGTTGACAAAGCAAGATTCCAAACCAAGACTTCTTCGCTGGGTTTTGCTGCTCCAGGAATTTAAAATCGACATCCGCGATAAAAAAGGAGCAGAAAACCTCGCCGCGGACCATCTTAGTAGACTTGAGGATCCATACCAAGGGGATCATCCGACCAAAGAAATCAATGATTCTTTTCCCTTGGAGACCTTAATGTCTATAAACTCGAAGCCGAATGAAACCCCGTGGTTTGCGGACTTTGCAAACTACTTGGCGGGTGGAATTCTCAAGGAAGGGTTGACGTCCCAGCAAAAGAAGAAGTTCTTTACCGACATCAAGACTTACTTTTGGGACGACCCTTACCTATTCAAACAATGTGCTGATTTGATAATTCGCCGATGTGTTGATGGACCGGCAGCGTCGGACATCCTTGATGCTTGCCACAAAGGACCCACCGGTGGTCACTTTGGTCCCAACTACACCGCAAAGAAAGTGTTTGATTCGGGATTTTATTGGCCCTCCATATACCGTGACGCTCACGATATGGTCAAAAGATGTGATGTTTGCCAAAAGCAAGGCAAAATCACACATAAAGACGAGATGCCTCAGAATTTCATTCAAGAGTGTGAAATTTTTGATGTTTGGGGTATCGACTTTATGGGGCCATTCCCTTCATCTAAAGGAAACAAATACATCCTTGTAGCCGTTGACTACGTTTCGAAGTGGGTTGAAGCCAAAGCTTTGCCTACTAATGACGCAAGGGTGGTTTGTAACTTTTTGAAGGCTCTATTCGCTAGATTCGGTGTGCCTCGCGCCATTATTAGTGATCGTGGGACTCATTTCTGCAATGACCAATTTGCTAGAGTCATGGCTAAGTACGGTGTAAATCATCGTCTTTCCACAGCCTACCACCCACAAACTAATGGCCAGGCTGAAATATCAAACCGAGGGCTGAAGCGAATTCTTGAAAGGACCATGGGAGAGCATCGTGCCTCATGGGCTGATAAATTGGATGATGCTTTGTGGGCTTTCCGTACTGCTTACAAGACCCTGATCGGCTGTACGCCTTATCGTCTTGTGTACGGGAAAGCGTGCCACCTCCCCATTGAGTTGGAGCACAAGGCTTATTGGGCCTTGAAGTGGGCTAATTTTGATATAAACAAAGCCGGTGACCTACGCAAGATCCAACTCAATGAGCTAACTAAACTCCGTAATGAGGCTTATGAAAATTCTCTGATTTATAAGGAAAGAACTAAGCTCATTCACGACTCCAAGATAAAAAACCGAGAGTTCCATGTTGGAGACAAAGTCTTACTTTTTAACTCTCGGTTGAAAATCTTTTCGGGAAAGCTCATATCTCGTTGGTCCGGCCCATTCACCATTGCCCAAATTTTTCCATATGGTACTCTCGAGCTCGCTCAACCTGATGGACCAAATTTTAAGGTGAATGGCCAACGAGTGAAGTTGTACTTTGGTGAGGACACCTCTAAGGAGGTGATTCCATCCCTCACCACGTTCCCCATGAACTAATTTTGGGTCGATTCAGGCTCGTGACTCGGTTATCAAAAACAAGCGCTCCTCGGGAGGCAGCCCGAGTATCTATCCTTGCATGTTTTAATCCCCTAAGTGTAGGGGGGGACTTCTATATGTGTTTGCCTTTTTGTGGTGATGTGATTACAGGGATAAGTGAACTCTTGGAATCTTTGAAGAACCGTGCTCCCGTGTTTATCCGAAATCCGGTTCTATCTCTCAACTATCGTGATTCAATTTTCTTCATACTCACATTTGAAATTGATCACTTTAGTCGTCTCTTCCTTAACTTGAGTTAACCAACGTGCACAATGTCATAAGTGTAGGGGAGACTTCTCCCACATGCTTAAACATTGAGGACAATGTTTATCTTAAGTGTAGGGGGGACTTCTATCGAAGTTTTGAGTGGACTTTTCCATGAAAATGCCTTCAATTAACCGGAAAATCCTATTTTTCAGCATTTTTCAAATTTTTTATTAACTTTGGCCATTTAGTCGTAATTTTTAAATTTTTATCGTTGCTTTCATATGTATATATCCCGCAATAAAGTCAAAAATATTAATAAAGTGGTGTAGCTAGTTTAGGAATCTTTAACATATTAGGCCCGTTGCGTTTATTTTGACTCAACCCGAATAGACTTATCCAAGTTTATTCTAGCTAGTATCCTTAACCATATAGACCTTAATTGGTTTATTAGGCTAAGTGTCCACGAGTCTCATTACTTGAGATTTTAAATTGTGGAGGACGAGAAGTGATAGAGTCAATTATAAGTCGGTATTCTTGCGCAAGCCCACTTGGTGTAATTATTTGCCTATTCTCCCATCACTTGCTAATAATTTATCTGCAATAAGTAAGGTCTTACGATTTGAAAAGTTACTTAGCTTCTAGCCCAAGATCGTTTAAAAGTTGCTCGGTAATGATAAGAGTTCATAGCCAAGGCATAACTTATGAAGCGGGGCGCGAAGATTGGCGAGTCCGAAAAGGCCCTAACAAGGCATGAGGATTCAATTTTATTGCTGAAGATCCAAAGTGATGTGAAAAGCATTATTCCTAAAGTCAATATGAAGGATCAAGACTCACGACGAAAAGCAATCAACCCCCATAAAGATCATGGAGAAGTCTATCCGAAAAGACCCTAACAAGGTATGAGGATAAATAGATCCAAGTCCGAAAAGGAGGCGGATCGTTGTATCTCAAAATCCCAATTAGAGATTGAAGAAATAATCATGAAGTCGTGGTCAACAAAGTTGGAGTACCCCTCAAAAGTCTCCAAGTGAAGAAAACTCTATTATGATGAGAAGACCATTATCTCAAGAACGTCTCTCGAAGATATGAAGTATGAAGTACATGCCAAATATCGGCCCGAGAAAGGTCTCAAATCGTGAACCAAGTTATGCCAAGATATGAACTTTTTGATATCCCGAGAAGCAGTTTTAAGAGATTTTGTCCTTTAGCTAACTATTGATCAAATCGTCCTACTTTGCTTTCAGCTCTAATAAACTATCGAAATAAGTCCAAAAATGCATCTTCATGATCATTCTAAGACAAAAATAAAATATAAGAGATACACCTAGGAATAAGGGAGTTTAAGCATTTAATTAAGCCATGTGTGTAAGTGTTTGAATTGCTAACTTATAATAACAATGATCTCGTTTTTAAGCTTAGTTTGGGGAACGTGAAACTTGAGGGTGATAAATCTTCGCAGCACCAAAGCCCTAATGTAAGTCATCGATTTCTTTGCAAGTTATTTCCATGTATCTATTTTCAAGTGAAAATGGTTTTCTATCCCTTTGTTACCTTTGAAGTTTTATTTCTTTAATTTTTGTTTAGTAGTATTTTAAATAAGGCCAAGGTTGATTAATTATGAGAAAAGTGTAAGCTTGCTTTATCACTAAGCATTGCATGAGGGCATGGCAATGGTTAAGTGTAGGGGATTTGATAGGTGTGTAAACACCCATCCTTTTACCACTTAATTCGGGCTAAAACGAGACCAAAACACGTATTTAATATCATTTGTTTGGAATTATGCGTGGTTTTTGTGTTTATTGTGTTTTCAGAGCCATCCGGATAAATATTGAAGAAAACATGGGATTGCACGGGTTTTACTGAAGAAAAAGACTCAAGATAAAGTCTATTGTCCAAGAGATGCAAAAGATTTGAAGTCGCTGGGCCTATTCGAAGATTTATCGAAGAAAAGGACCAAAGATGGAAGATTAATATAAGTCGAAGAAACTCAAGTCTATTAAACGAAGAAATTAAAAGACGAGTTGAATTTAATCGACAACAAATCCCGAATCAGAATCGAAAACGGAAACTTTTCTGAAAAGACGAAAAGACACGAAGAACGGGAGAAAGCCCACTCACCATCCAAAGGAAACACCTATAAATAGGCCATCCCACACACATTTTAGACTAGTTTTTTAGTTTTTCTTTCTTCCTCCCCACTCTTTCTCCTGGTTCGTTTAACACCATCACCACTAGGGTGATTGGTGATTTTTATCTTTAGTTCTTTAATCTTGTAATTTTAATCTTTGTTTCATCTTGTCAAAACATCAATCATTCAATACCAAGTTCTTGTTTAATCTTTCCAATTAATCTTGTTCATCTTCATCTTTATCTTCAAGTTCTTAAGTTTTATTTTTCTTGATTTGATCTTCAAAAGTTGTTTGGATTTGTGTTTTTATTAGTGGGATTTGTTGTTTATGGTGTCTAAATGATTTGTGTTTAATTTGGTAAATCCTTTTTAAGTATTTGATTTGATTTTGATAAAAAGTTGTATCCCGTGTTCTTCGTATACTGTTACTGTAACTGGGTTTCCAGATCTTCCGAATCAAGCAAAAAGTTCCGAATGAGTCCTTCATTCGGAAACTTCCGAACCAAGCATTAAAGTTCCGCATCAAGTCACTTTCATTCGGAAGTTTCAAACTTCCGAATCAAGGAGAAGTTCCGAATCAACCTTTTCATTCGGAAAGTTCCGAATCAATTTGAAGGTTCCGAATCAGCAACTTCCGATCCAGCAAGTTCCGAATGAACATTCATTCGGAAAGTTCCGAATCAGCCATTGAGTTCCGGATGAGTATGTTTCGAATGAGCAAGTTCCGGATGAGTGAATAGTATCTTCTGGATCAGTTAGTTCCGAATCAAGGTTTAAAGTTCCGGATCAGTTATTTTTGAGTATAGTTACTGTTTTACTGTTGTTGATTTACTGTTTCTTCACTCATATTTCACAATTTACTTGTTAAATTTAATTTTAATTTGATTTTAATTTGAACTTTAAATTTGCAACCAAGTTTTTGTTAATCTTAATTAAAGTAATTGCCTTTGATTTAAACTTTCATTTCCACTTCTTACTAGAATAGAAAACCAAACCCCTTTATTTAGTAACCAAGAACAATCATTCCACTTAAGACCTAGATCAATTCGAGGGGATATCGAGAGAAAATTGAACCCAGTGAAAAACAGTATATCAGGCCCAGATGGGTTAAGCCCAATAAGTTCTTTTTACAAGTATTTATCTTATTAAGTCCAATTATTAGTCCAATATGTTTAGTTAGCTCGTAAATGTCCGTATTTCTTATAGTTCGGGTTTTATCGGTTTTTACTTGTATTAGTTACTTATACATCAGTATATGACTTTTATAAACTTTACATTAGACGGGTTTGGTCGTCTAAGTTTTATTTGGCGAAAAACGTTAATTTTACGGCAATAGCCGAAAAAGTCGTAAAAATCAAGTTTATAGTTTTTATTACTTATAAATATTATTTCATTACCATTTATATAATTTATCCATCTAATTAACCTTTTATATATTTATATAAATAAGTTTTATAAGTTAGTGGGTTTTTATACTTACATTTTATACATTAAAATGTGAGTGCTTATATAATAATAATAAACATTAATTCCAAAAATCTGATTTTTATCTTCATGTTCACCATTTTTACCATATCTAGAGTTCTATAATGAATTAGAAGCTCATTTTTGGGTGACATGTTCTTAATATTATGTGCTACATTTAACTTAGTTATAGCTACTGCCCATTTTGAGTTTATCATGCCTTAACAGTCCCTACAAAACTGCTTATTCAGATTAGACCACCTAACTTGTTTTGATCATATCTCACTCATTATTTTGATTCCATTGCATGGCCAACTCTCACATGTGTATAACATCTTGTAATTACTGTAAATGGATTCTACTTCATCATTTTATCAGTCCATGACCTGTTTCTTTACTGTTTTATACAGCCAACAAATTAAACCAAGATTTTAACCTTGTTTCTTATGGTTTTTCACCTTTTTAATCATGTTTATCAACACCAAATCCCCACATAACATTTTTATCATCATATAATCATCATATACATATACAATAGGAAATAAAATACATGTTTACATAATCAAAATAACAAGAAGATGAGAAGGACAATCTTTATACCACAAAGTTGATGTAGGTTATGAGTTTGATATGGATTTGGATGGAGAAACTTGTGCATAGCCAAGACCATCTTCAAGACCACCAATCTTCATATACTCCTTGTGGAAAATCAGCCCTAAGACACCATGAATACTCCTCCTTGGATGTTATAAGTACCACCAATAAATAGGGTTTCAAAAGGGCTTCAACATATGCAAGTATAACATAGGATTTCATGGTTGAATCAAGATCAAAGGGTGTTTTTGGGGTGGATATGGGACGGAACCATGAGAGAGTGAGAGAGGATGTTGAAGTGGTTTTGCATGGTGAAAATGATGTGTGTGGTATTTGCTAGTTGTTTAGCTAGTTTTGGTGGGTGGAAAGCTTACAAAGTAAGCTAATTAGACAAGTGTAAGTTACAAGAGTGTAAACTTGACACCAAGTTGCTTTGGTGGAGTGTAGTGGCCGGTTTTGATGGGGGTGGGACAAGTGTCCCACTTGTCTCATCCCCATTTATTTACGGGTACTCCTCGATTCTAGTTTCCTCGATTTGCGTGCCCTCGGGTCGTTTTACGAAAAAAAAGTTTTTATAAATTATGAATCACCATCACAAAATGAATCCAATAAAAATTGTCTCATCAAAAACGGAGTTCGAAAACGTAAATACGAAATCCTAGGGTTTCCGATTTAGTCGTAAAGGACGTTAAAATAAAATCGTAAGTCCTAATCTCTTCTCGTAAATTTGTGAGTTTATGAACCAACACAAATTTAAAACTCCAAAATAATATTCACGGATAAATTTATTTTCTGAAATGTCGGACTGTCACCAAAGACGGTGTATGCAAACGTAAGCACGTAACGTTGAATCCTCCGGTTTAGACGTAGTCGATGCTACTCCAAGACGTAAATCCAAATTTCTTCCCAAAGATAAGTGAGTTCATAAAATAATATTTTCAAATAAATATTGAGAATAAAATATTGACCACAAATTGACGGATTGTCACAGCATTTACCCCTAAACAGGATCTTTGTCCTCAAAGATCATCTTACCTTACTACTCGCTTCTTATAGAGTTAAAGCCATGTGGGTATTTCCTCCACATTCGGTCTTTTCTCACAAGTGTAATCCATTATAATACGCGAGTTTCATCAAACATAACTACGGGAATAAGATCAGGCTAAATGTTTACTTACTTTCTCTATCCATGATGTTCACGGGTTTCTGATGAATGCAACTTTTCGCCGATCTAAGCTTTACTAAGAACAATCAGATTTTCACTTGATAGATATTCCATCAAGTTCGATTTACGAAACATAATTCACGCAGTCTTTGAAGTCCTAGGGTAGATCCAGCTTATATGCCTTTCAATCCCAACTTTTACATCATCTCAACGGTCCCATACAACGGGGACTTATATCCCATGATTTGTCCGATCATGAATTCATTTTTCCAAGGTTAAAAATTGTGGCATAACTTCGCTACCTATTTGGCACTTCAAGATCTACTTTTCATATTCACATATCCTCTTGCCCACTACCGGTAGTCAATAATCAGATCCTAATTTCAACAATCATTTCAGGTCTCGTGGGTCGCGTATTTTGTAAGGTTAGGTTCGCCATCATAGGAAACCTTAAACCTAAAAGACATGTCCCACTCACTATGGGTGTATGTCGGATGTCTCCATCTCAACTCTTGCTTACAGATGCTCTAATATCTAGATCCTAACAAGATTAGATCTCGATCCTAATACGATAGTTATCAAGGATAATCTCTCCAAAGGAAAACGATTATACGGTCTATTACCAAAGGTCAATCATTCAAACATAAAACAGCACTTATATTACTTTGTATCGTTACTTTACCTCGTCCCTTCGATTTGGGGTGGTAAACAGTACTCTCATCAAGGTTCGTTCTCATTGATTTCTGAGCAAATCTCTAGAAATTCGATGCGAAGCGAGGATCTTGATAAAGATGTTTGATACAAGCACACTATGTTTACATAACTCTTTTTGCATTTATCACTAACGAGAATGATATTAGCAGATTTGGTCAGTCTGTCGACGATGACCCAAATCGAATCAAATTCAGATGATTACCTTTGCAATAGCTAGACGTTTACTAATGTATGAGGCGATGTCTGCCTTCATAATTTGCCATTAGTACAACTTCTTCAGACACATATACTTTTAGTCATAAATGACATAAATAGAATACTTATACTTACAAATTCCAACATAACTATATCTTACAATCTCCATATTTAGGCAATCACATGTGGTCTTTTATACATTTAACGCCATCGGCTTCATAATTCTAATGGTTCACATTAGCCGCGAACCCCTTTTATTATCTATGTTATTCTTCTAATAAGCATTGTTTATTTTTATATCATTCGGCAATTTAGTTTGCACCTTCATTATTAAGAAATACATCGTAATTGATTCCTTATCTTTTATACATAATGTGTAAGTAATTATGTTCGCTTTCCTGATGAAATAAATATCCTAACCGTATTTATTCAAAATTCTTTCTTCATATCTTTTCTATATTATGTGTCAGTATCTACATTCACTTCTCATGATGATATAATTATCATGTCCATAATTCACTCAGATATTCTTTTTATGTTTCAGTTTCGTCTCATCTATCATTTTTTTATCAGTTTTCTCAATCTGGCGTCTAAAGCGTCGATAATTATTACAATTAATTATTAAATTTTTATGAAACGTAAACGTAAAAAAAAAATTTAAATTTCTTGGTTCAACCAATTATATAAAATGTTCAAATAAATTTTAATTAACAAGATTTTTGTTGATTTATCGAAAATATTTAATAAAATTCGTAAATGTTCGAAAAACCTTTGTTTATACTTTGGTCAAAGTTTTCTTAGTTTGAAAAGCAAAAATTTTCGTTTTAGATTTCAAATCATGTTTTAAATGGTTTTACTCAATCCTTCTTAAGTTGTCTTAAGTTATACACAAACATTTACCCCTAAACAGAAGTTTAGTTAAATATTTTGGTTATAAGGGAATGATTCCTTAAATATTCTTTTGATAAAACATTTTTCAAAACATTTCTCCATTTTTTTTAGTATAACTCAAAGTCTTAAATGACTTCTAAATTTTAGAGAGTCACTTTATATTCCATTATCTATTAATCACACGGTTAAATCATGTAAATGATTAAGTCTTAAGTCTTATGTTTAAATATTCAAGGTACAAGTTTTAGTTGTTCGGCCAATTTAAGGCAGTCTATAAATAATTATTAACTCATTCTTATTCTTATAAACAAACAAATGGTCCTTAATGATCGCAAGCATGAATTTATCAATTTACAGCCTACACACGTGATTCACCAAATTTATGAATGCTACATGTGCATTGGTCAATCCAAACGACATCACGTGAAACTCATAATGTTCATTACAAGTACCGGATGTAGTGATTGGAATACATAATCTTTTTCGCAGATGCGAAATTGATGATAACCATGCCATGGATCAAAAACCTTGTAAATGATCGAACAAGTCTTCCATTTCGAGTTATGGATATCGTTTTCGATTGTCAATTTACTCAGTTCACAGTAGTCTATAAATATAAGGAATGATAACACCATAGCTCTTCATGATGACAGGCTTGGTAGAATAAAATCTTTCTCCGACAACTCTCTCAGTTGTACGGTATTTCCTTAAATTCAGATGGTGCTGACGTATAGTGCACAAGCCACAAGTGCAGCACCGGAAATATAATCAATACCAATTTCAACTTGCCTTAATGGCGAAAGTCTAGGTAATTCATCAACAATACCTCCTAAAGTTTCAAATAACAGCATTATCTTTTAATACATTCATATTAGGTTCTTCTAGATTACAATATCTATAACTAGTTCACAATCATTCATGGTATACTTTTTAAGTCTAAATGCAGGATATGGTCATCCATCACGAATTATTTAGATCACTTTTGATAATCAACATCTTATCTTTTAGGGAATTATACTCGAGTTCCCATCAATTAAGACAATATCGTCATGTCATAATCAATCAATCCATTCTACCGGCATTATCAACTTTTTCAGTTTTATTGCTGTCGATAAGATGTGAACTTCTCAAAAGACTAATAATAATTCATAATTCTTCATAAATCAAGGATATCAGGATACACAATTACTATTAAAAGAGTAAGGTCAACGCATAATCTATGCGAGAGAATTTCAAATCAGATACAGACGAAAACATTTAACGAATATGAATATATTCCATGTTTTCATAATTTGAATACGCATTCTAAAGCTCCTCGGACCGTTACCCAGGTCATTCAAATGAAATCAAATCAAAAGAAATGATAGGAACGTCGATACATCCAGTCGGGTATCAACACTCGATAATCAAATACTTTTCCTAAGAATCTCACTACGGGAGAATTGGACAAGAACGGAATATCAATTGTCAAATAAGGAAAATTCCACAGATGAGTAAATTCGACTCAGAAGAATAGGTGTTACAGGCATATATGTAGGTGTCCCTAACATTATGTCCTTAATTTTCACTTCTTGTAGATCTCATTAAAATTTAAACTTCCACAACCTTTTAAAGAGAATGTAGTGTTTATTAATCAGTTTTATGGTGACTACTAGTCAGCCTTGCATGGTCCATTCCAAATTGTATGTAGGCGCGCAACTATATACAATTTCAAGATTAACGATGCAATACTCAGTTCGTCAAAATTTTATCATCCATGTTTATAGTAAAATCATTTTCATGCTTAATTCTTAGATAAGAATCAAGAATAAATTTACAAAGATTTTCTTTGTTATGAAAACAGTTAAGTTTTCCAAAGTGTTTCATAAACAGCTTCATTTTGATATCAATCACTTTTAAATCTCACTTTGAATAATCCTTATTGTGATGAAAATTCAATTTTTCTCAAGGGATACTGTTTTAACTTATAAAAATAATTAGTGATCTGCAAAAGAGTGATGGAAAGTTGTTCACCAAGAACTAACTACGATATGATAGGAAATGAGCTTAGCCAAATAATCATGAGGTTCATGACCTCGATGGCACTCAGGAAGAATAATCCACAACGTAACTTGATTCAAGATGAGTACTTGCTCAATGGTTGCATCACTAATGCGAACATTAGAAAGAAGCAATAAAAGATAGATAACATCGATACATGTAGAATTTAGCAATCAAAGGTAGTCTTTTTCATTAATCACAAACAAGTCAAAATTGTACCGTAACACATTACGTGTCACTATGTCATACAATTCTCAGAACTCATCCTACCAACTGATGTCACAGTTAAGTTAGGGATTATTTTTAAAAGATACGACAATGAATACTAATCTACAAGAGCCATTAGGTGTTCCACATGTCCCAGAAGATCCATCGGTCTCAATTCGGAAGAAGATTTCTTCAATTTATTTCTTGGACACTGGGCATCCTCGTTAGTGGACAGTGGCCTAGGAACAACACTTAACACGAACCTATAATCATTTAAAACCTCATAATTCAATCAAAGAACTTAACGACTTCCTCTTATCAATCTCATATTCCATATAGGTTAAATTTTAATTTATTCAAGTTTCAACCACTTTTATAGTCAATTTGATATCCTACCTCATTTTCCAATACTTTCATCTTTATTCTTAGGCCTTGTAAAGGCAATGAAATCTCAATATGATCAATACTTAATTTCAATCCTATAGATCTTACAACAACAATTATCAAATGGGTCACTAGTATGAAATGACTTGATCATTCAACTAGACTTCTCGGAAAGGTACTAGTAGCATGAGGCTTTTGGGTAATGGTTCCAATGACAGCCTCAAGTGCAACATTCACCCTTCGATTTCAATTTAAGAATTGGATGACAACGAATCATATGACATCTTTCTAGGTGGTAACGTTTTGTCAAACTCCACTCTATAAGGAAAGATCGTCATGACATCGATATCGGATTTAATCTCGCCAATTCTTCTTCAATATCGCAATCAACTAATATCTATATTTCTACGAATATCAACCATTTGTTGGGATCATAAATATCCACAACTTGGTTTTAGATCTAGGATAGCTAGAATTCCTACGAGAATAGCTTCGATTAATTTACTAGGGGATTTAGGGTATATTGTGACAATCTACGTCGTATAAATACCTCGTATAAATATCAAAATAATCATCAAACAATCATGTAATAAAATTACATCATATATATATATATAATCCAAGTTATATATATATTAAAATAACACTTCTCAGTCTTGGCCTTGTCGGTAACTCGGGAATTCTTCGGCACCGTTATAGTCAAAAGGTTTTTTAGACATTTTTAGAAAAATGTTTTTAGTAAAAAGATTTTGAAAACTTTTATTCAAAACCTTCGTTTTTTAAAAATCTTTCGTTCTCTATAACGAGAGCTCTGGTACCAAACTGTAACACCCCCAAATTTATACAACTCAATACAGCGGAAGACTAGTTGGTGTTACGGGATAGCACATTACTCACATCATAGACAACGCATAAAAATCGCGTCGTTTAATAATAAAGCATTTCCATTCATAAATATCAAAGTTACATCGGTCCCAAGTCATTATATTTAATACAGGTTTTACAAAGCATTTGAATGGAAATAAGTATTTAGGTGCGGGCCATGAATTCTTGTTGTCTTTCCGTGAATTACCTTCAAGTACCTGAGATAAAACATGTTAAAAGAAAAGGTCAGCGATAACGCCGAGTGAATTCATAGAGTTTAATAAATTCCATCAATATAATATCAGTATAAAATTATTACTGAAAATCATTTTGTACAAATCATTTTAATAGGCCATAAAATAGCCAAAGTCATTTTATACAAATCTTTATCAAAATCATAATATAGGTATTTGCCTTAAAATCATTATACGAGCCAATGTCGTAAAAACATCATACAATACGTCTTACGACGTTGTATAAAGTTAAATAAAAACCGTTATATGCATATGGTTATGAAAACCAAAACACGAACATAATATCAATAGTATGACCCAGTATTGCTAGTCAGGCAATACATCGTAATTCGGAGCGCCTAGTAGTATTTCGTTAGTTTTTGGATTATTATAAGCCGCATGACATTGTTACCTTACTAAACCAAAACGGGTAGCTAACCCGATACCAATTTTGCCCATCTAAAGTAGCGTGTCGTCACAAAGGTCACGCTATGGAAATCTTCTCATACATAAATTCGCTTACCAATCAATGTGGCACGACGGGGATCAACCGTCAAGGCGCGAACTGGGGTGATCGTCCCCAAATAGTACTATTAAATGCATAAGCGTCTACCAAATCCCGGTAGTTCACAATTCATGCTAATGGGAATTTTAGTGACATAACCTAACTTTAATAATCCATTTGATTTCATCTATCGGGTCCTTTAATCATTTATCGGGTCATACAATCGGGTCATTCAATCATTCGGGTCCAAATCAATAAACAAGCAATCGGAACAAATGGTGTCCTAATTTTATAAAACTAACATGTTATCTCCCTCGCGGGTTTATAAAACATTTATAAAATCATTTAAAAAGAGTGCGAGGCTATGAACTCATTTTGATGTGGGAAGGCGGGTTATCGGCAATTCGGACGTACGGTACGTGCTTCAATCACGGAAACCTAGACAAATAATACTCGTCTTAGACTCATGTCCAATGACTTTATAAAAATAACAATTATGTATACATATGATGATTATTTATATATGATGATCAAGTGAGTTTACATATTCTCGTTTACTCATTCTAGTGTTATATGTCGATAACTTTTATACTAGTTTACTAGTTTTACCTATTTACACGTTTTAAGTCTAATAAACTTATTATAAGTTATTTAACTTCTTTTAATCCATTTTGTACTTATATTATCAGTATTTAAACTTTCCATGTTGGGACCAGATGGGTTAAGCCCAATAAGTTCTTTTTACAAGTATTTATCTTATTAAGTCCAATTATTAGTCCAATATGTTTAGTTAGCTCGTAAATGTCCGTATTTCTTATAGTTCGGGTTTTATCGGTTTTTACTTGTATTAGTTACTTATACATCAGTATATGACTTTTATAAACTTTACATTAGACGGGTTTGGTCGTCTAAGTTTTATTTGGCGAAAAACGTTAATTTTACGACAATAGCCGAAAAAGTCGTAAAAATCAAGTTTATAGTTTTTATTACTTATAAATATTATTTCATTACCATTTATATAATTTATCCATCTAATTAACCTTTTATATATTTATATAAATAAGTTTTATAAGTTAGTGGGTTTTTATACTTACATTTTATACATTAAAATGTGAGTGCTTATATAATAATAATAAACATTAATTCCAAAAATCTGATTTTTATCTTCATGTTCACCATTTTTACCATATCTAGAGTTCTATAATGAATTAGAAGCTCATTTTTGGGTGACATGTTCTTCATATTATGTGCTACATTTAACTTAGCTATAGCTACTGCCCATTTTGAGTTTATCATGCCTTAACAGTCCCTACAAAACTGCTTATTCAGATTAGACCACCTAACTTGTTTTGATCATATCTCACTCATTATTTTGATTGCATTGCATGGCCAACTCTCACATGTGTATAACATCTTGTACTTACTGTAAATGGATTCTACTTCATCATTTTATCAGTCCATGACCTGTTTCTTTAGTGGTTTATACAGCCAACAAATTAAACCAAGATTTTAACCTTGTTTCTTATGGTTTTTCACCTTTTTAATCATGTTTATCAACACCAAATCCCCACATAACATTTTTATCATCATATAATCATCATATACATATACAATAAGAAATAAAATACATGTTTACATAATCAAAATAACAAGAAGATGAGAAGGACAATCTTTATACCACCAAGTTGATGTAGGTTATGAGTCTGACATGGATTTGGATGGAGAAACTTGTGCATAGCCAAAACCATCTTCAAGACCACCAATCTTCATATACTCCTTGTGGAAAATCAGCCCTAAGACACCATGAATACTCCTCCTTGGATGTTATAAGTACCACCAATCAATAGGGTTTCAAAAGGGCTTCAACATATGCAAGTATAACATAGGATTTCATGGTTGAATCAAGATCAAAGGGTGTTTTTGGGGTGGATATGGGACGGCACCATGAGAGAGTGAGAGAGGATGTTGAAGTGGTTTTGCATGGTGAAAATGATGTGTGTGGTATTTGCTAGTTGTTTAGCTAGTTTTGGTGGGTGGAAAGCTTACAAAGTAAGCTAATTAGACAAGTGTAAGTTACAAGAGTGTAAACTTGACACCAAGTTGCTTTGGTGGAGTGTAGTGGCCGGTTTTGATGGGGGTGGGACAAGTGTCCCACTTGTCTCATCCCCATTTATTTACGGGTACTCCTCGATTCTATTTTCCTCGATTTGCGTGCCCTCGAGTCGTTTTACGAAAAAAAGTTTTTATAAATTATGAATCACCGTCACAAAACGAATCCAATAAAAATTTTCTCATCAAAAACGGAGTTCGAAAACGTAAATACGAAATCCTAGGGTTTCCGGTTTAGTCGTAAAGGACGTTAAAATAAAATCGTAAGTCCTAATCTCTTCTCGTAAATTTGTGAGTTTATGAACCAACACAAATTTAAAACTTCAAAATAATATTCACGGATAAATTTATTTTCTGAAATGTCGGACTGTCACCAAAGACGGTGTATGCAAACGTAAGCACGTAACGTTGAATCCTCCGGTTTAGACGTGATCGATGCTACTCCAAGACGTAAATCCAAATTTCTTCCCAAAGATAAGTGAGTTCATAAAATAATATTTTCAAATAAATATTGAGAATAAAATATTGACCACAAATTGACGGATTGTCACAAGCTGTCAGATACATGAGTGACCCAATCATGCCTCTATATAAAGTCTCATTAACAGAGACCCCTGACTCATCAGGGCCCAAGTTGTTGGGTGGAAGCATGGGGCATTTCACTGACGCACAATCAGCTAAGTCATATTTTTTAAGTAAATCCTTAACATACTTTTCTTGACAAATTGAGATTCCCTTAGGACATTGTTTAATTTGAAAACCCAAAAAGTAAGTTAATTCACCCATCATACTCATCTCATATTTCTTGGTCATTAATTTAGCAAAACGTTTACTAAGATTTACATTTGTTGACCTAAAGATGATATCATCCACATAAATCTGCACAATGATGAAATCACTCTTATCCTTGAAGGTAAAGAGTGTTTTATCAATAGAACCCCTGACAAATTTATTTTCAGTCAAGAAATTAGAAAGAGTTTCATACCATGCTCTTGGAGCTTGTTTCAGCCCATACATGGCTTTGTGTAGTCTGTACACATGGTTGGGAAACTCGCTGTTCTCAAATCCTTCCGGTTGTGCAACATACACTTACTCAGCCAAATCACCATTGAGGAATGCACTCTTTACATCCATCTGATACACAGTGAAGTTCATATAGGCAGCATAAGCTAGGAAGATTCTGATGGCTTCAAGTCTTGCAACTGGAGCAAATGTTTCATCATAATTAATTCCTTCAGTCTGAGTATACCCCTGTGCCACCAGCCTGGCCTTGTTTCTGATGATGTTCCTATTTTCATCCATCTTATTTCTATAGATCCATCTAGTGCCTGTGATATTCTTTCCAGGTGGAGCTAGCACTAGTGTCCATACTTTGTTCCTTTTGAACTGATTGATTTCTTCTTGCATAGCAGCTACCCATCCTTCTTCTACCAGAGCCTCAGCTACTCTTTTAGGTTCAATTTGTGAGAGAAATTCAGCAAAGAGACATTCATTGGCTGAGGCAGACTCTGAGTCATGAATTTGCTGTCTAGTTGTAACCCCTGCATTAGGTTCCCCAATAATGTTGACAAGAAGAATGTGTTGATCTCTTGACCACTTATTTTGAGGAGCTGGGGACTCAAGGACAGGAACACTTATGGGCACAGCTGGTACAATTTGAGTTTCATCCTGCTGACTAGGAGGGCTTTCTTCAAAGACTACTTCAGTGTCAGAGTCTTCTTCAGCCATATCAAGAGGTACAACTTCATTATCAGCAGGAGATTCTTCAGGGATTTAAAGAATTGGTGAGTCATCAATAGCAGTAGAAGAAGAAGGACTACCAGAGGTTTGTGGTTCTTCTTCATCAAGTTCCTGAGAGGTAGGAACTTCTATGTTGTGAGTAGACAGAGGGTCAAAGGCAGGAACATAAGGAGTAAGAGTGTTGGAGTGATGATGGTGATGACTGGTAGGTCTTGGTTTTGAGAACTCATCACTTGGGAAAGACACATTTTCAATAAAATCAATTTCATCACCCTCTGTTCCTGTTCTCTGTATAACTTCATCATCTTCATTGAATCTGACATGAAAGGTTTCTTCTACTTCTTGTCTTCTGATGTTAAATACTCTGAAGGCTTTGGCTGTTGGAGAGTATCCCAAGAAGAAACCATCATCAGCTTTTAAATCAAACTTTCCAAGTTTATCCCTGTAGTTGTAAATGAACACAGGGCATCCAAACACATGAAAATAGCTGACATCTGGAGATCTTTTTCTGAAAACTTCATAGGAAGTTTTACCATGTCTTTTGACAATGATTGATCTGTTTTGTGTGTAGCAGGCAGTGTGAACAACTTCTCCCCAAAATTGCTTTGGTAAGGCTGCACCATTCAACATAGTTCTGGCTGCTTCAATCAAAGTCCTGTTTCTTCTTTTAGCCACACCATTTTGTTCAGGGGTGCCAGCTGAAGAGAAGTTCTGTGAAATCCCTTTTTCATCACAAAAAGATTCAAGTTGATGATTCTTGAATTCAGTACCATTATCACTTCTTAGAGATTTGACTCTAACATCATTCATATTTTCAACCTGTCTGATGAAGGACATGATGGTATCAGCTGCATCACTTTTCCTTCTGAGGAAGAACACCCATATGTATCTTGAAAATTCATCAACAATGACCAAGGTGTATTTGTTGTGATTAATGGTCTGAGGTTTGACAGGCCCAAACAAATCCATATGGAGGAGATGTAAGCACTTGTCAATAAAGAATGATTGCCTAGTCTTGAATGAAGACCTGTGATGCTTTCCTTTGACACAGGTAGAACAAGTCTTGTCTTTAGAAAACATCACTGAAGGTAGACCAGCAAACCAGGTTTTGTGTGGCTATCTTGTTGATGTTCTTGAAGTTGAGATGAGACAGTCTTTTGTGCCACAGCCAATTGACACTTTCAGAGGCTTTAGCAAGAAAACAATTTGAGCTGTCTTCAGAGCAAACAACCATGTTGATGACATAAACATCTCTTCTTCTAGGTGCAATAAGCACTACATCATTGTTTTTGTTGAATATGGTTCCTTGAGTCTTAGTAAACAAAACCTTATAGTCAGCATCACACAATTGGCTGATGCTAATAAGATTGTGTTTAAGACCATTCACATATGCAACCCTGGTAAATGTAATCCCATTATAGTTCACTGAGCCATATCCTTCTGTGTCACCTGAAGAGTTATCTCTAAACACTACTTTAGGACCTGGCTCCTTTGAGTATCTGTGCAGGTATTGTTGAATCCCTGTCATGTGTCTAGAACAACCACTGTCTAGATACCATACCGATTCCTTGAGATATTTCTACACAGATACATAGAAACAGGTTAGTTCCTATGGTGAACCCACTTTCCAGTGGGTTCCCTGAATTGCTGATTAGCAACTCTTGTGTTCCTGTAGAACTTTTGGCGTTGGGAGGGACAATTCACTGTTTCATGGGTATAACTTCCACAGATATCACACCCAGGGAAGTCACCACACTCGTCTGAGTGATGGTCTGTGAATCCATAGAATTTACAGGGAGGACAAGGTCTGTAGTTTCCCTGTTTTCTTTTGGAACCCTATGGTCTATCCCTAGAGTGTGTCTGAGCTCTCTTAGCTGCCATGTGTCTGTCATGATCTAAGGTCATGTGGTGAGAGTTTTTACATACATTGCAATAAGGTTTGATTAACCTTTCCCCTTTGGGTTCACCTAGGACTGACTTAGGTTCATGAGAAGTAGAGCATTCAGCGGAAGGCTTAATGTGTTGTTTCAAGAGTTCTACTTCTTTCATTAGAGACAACAGGCGTTCTTCAGTGGTAGGGTCAACCTTATTCACAACTTTAGTAGAGACAGGCTTAAAAGCAACTTGTTTACCAGTTTGTTTAGCAGGCACATGAAAAACTTTAGCTGGAGGGTTCTCAATATCTGTTCTAAGTTCACCCTTAGCAGCTCGAGAGGAACTGCTAGGTTCAACTCCAGAGAGTTTGGGCAAAGGTGGTAACTCAGCCACATCTTCAGAGACAGGGTCATTAGTCAAAGTGGTATCTGACATAAGAATAGTCTCTATAGACTTGAAGATAATGTCTTTGGGTTTGGTGAGAATTCTCAGCTTATTTTTCTTAGCAGATATATCCCTTTTAATGTCAGCAGGCCATTCATCATTAAGCAATTGATCTATTGTGAACCTAGCACACAACCATTTTTCAATAACCTTGTTTAATTCAGAAACTTGATCATTTAAAGCAATGTTTTTCAAGGTTAACCTAGTGACTTCATTTTGCAGGGATATTTTCTCTAAATTAACCCATCTGAGAGTTTCACATTCAGATTTAGCATTTAGCAATTCAGTTTTAACAGAGTGAAACTTATCAAGTAGGTTCTTTCTTTGTTCCTCAACAAAGTGTAAATCAACAATGGTGTAATCAAGGACATGCTTGCGTTCATCACTATCAGACATAGATAAAAGCTTGTGTACCTTTTTCATTGTGATGTCAACCCATTGTTATGATCTTGCATCACCTTTTCCAACAGCTGGTTCATCCTCAGCTATAGCCATGAAAGCCCTGACTCTAGTAGTATCTTCCTCATCTGAAGTCAGTGGCTCATCATTCTAATCATAAGCTTCAGCTACCAACCCTTTCTCTGTCTTTTTATCACCACCCTTCTTTTTAGACAGAGCTTCAAGCTTCAAATTCATTTGTTCTAACTCAGCTTTAAGTGCCTTGTACTTGTTTTTGTAATCCTTCTTCTCAGTGTCTGATGAATTGGATTGGTGAGATGAGTTGTTGTGTTGTTTGAACTTGTAAGGTTTGGATGAAGATGATGCATAGGAGGGTGAGGATGTCTTGGTGGAAGGACAATATTTTTGGAAGTGTCCAAGCTTTCCACATGCAAAGCAAGTTTCTTTTGACCTGTCAGTTGGTTTACTAGCTGATCCTATTCTCCCTGATCTTTTAAAGAATCTTCTTTGGTTTAAGGCTCTTTCATGAAACTCTGCATTAAGGTCTATAAAGAACTCTTGGCTACCGCGGGTGTCTTCTTCAACATCAGAGTCGTTGTCATGAGGATGTGGTGCAAAGATCAAGGCTTTGGAAGATGCTCCTTGAACTACAAATCTTTTAGTCTCTGACTTGTAAATAGTATCGATCAGCCCTTCTTCATAATTATACTTTCCATAAAGCTGAGCTAAGGTGTCATTCTTTATTGAGTTATTAGCTCTCTGAGTCTGATTCATACTCAACCACTTTCTTGGAAGGCTGTTGACAAATGTGGCATTAATCTCAGCTTGACCAATGGTGACATCATTCATTGCTAGGTCATTGAGAAGAATCTTCACCCTTGTATAGGTTTGCTGAACCTTTTCACCTTCAAGTGACTTGAAGGCTTTGAACTGAAGTCTGAGTGCCTGAATCTTTGTCTCTCTTGTTTTAGAGGGTCCTTCATGGCCAAGGATGAGGTCTGTCCACATTTGCTTGGCTGTGGGACACTGAATGACAGACTTCATGATATGTTTGGGAAGACAGGATATGATGATGCTTTTGAGACGTTTATCTTGGTTTGCCAATTTTCTATCAGCTGGAGTCCATTGTTTGAGAGGTTTGGGAAGAGGGTTTTCTTCAGTGGAGGTAAGCGCCATGGGAATATAAGGACCATTTTCTAAAATTTCTTGAAGAAAAGGTTCAAGTCCATCGAGATACACAAGAAATTGACTCTTCCAACTGGCAAAATCTTCTTCATCAAAGACTGGTACACTTGTGACATGTGATCCACCTCTCGAGCCAAGGAGTTGGGGTAGATCATCGTCATTGGCAGGAGGGTTGAGTCTTGGTGAAGATGGTGTAGTAGAAGGTGAATGTGGTGGGTTAGAAGTTTCTGGCATGGTGGATCTTGATTATAAAACTGAGAACGATGTTTCTTGAAGGTTTTAATATCAAACACCGCTCTGATACCAATTGAAAGTCCCTAATCAATGCTAGAAACCCTAAACTTAGCTAATCAACACAAGGTATTACTTTTCAAACGTAATCTTATTATTGTATAATAAAGAATTACAAGTGTTATGGATAACACCGTTTGATGACAATGTGTTGTGGACACTTTGAACAACTATAAACCCTAACTTATGAATACAGTCGCAGCTGTTTGATTCTATAAGTTCTAAGCAAAAATGTTATGAATATACTCAAAGTGTTGAACATTAATGCATGGATACACATCCTATTTATAGTGTTACGAGGTTGACCTAAATAGTACTTAATGGTGACTACACAAGCTTTCACTTTTCAGACATCAGTCACATGATGCTCTTCTATTCTTGGTAGTCTTCCATTATGCTTTAAGGAAATAGTTGTCAAAACAGTTTCCTTTTTCTTCATAGTCTCGAACATACAAATGGCATGTCCAAAGTGTGCTGAGTGTTAACAGGGTATTGCCACCCCTGTTAACCCTCAACCCCTCAGAGTCCCTGATACGTCTTGGTTGTTATCCATCACAGCCAATGAGTATGTCTTCAAGTAATCTTTGACTTCCTTGACAATGTCTCTGACATGGACTCCTTTGAGGTTGCTCACAGAGACTTGGATCTCTGTAAGTCTTGCAATACTTGCCTGCCTCCTAGGCACAGGCAAGGGACTATCTAACAGCTTAATTATGTTTAAATCTATGATTAGGGAATCTAACAAGTTTAGATTCCCAACATATATATATATATATATATATATATATATATATATATATATATATATATATATATATATATATATATATATATATATATATATATATATATATATATATATATATATATATATATATATATATATATATATATATATATATATATATATATATATATATATATATATATATTATATATATATATATATATATGTATATATATATATATATATATATATATATATATATATATGTATATATATATATATATGATATATATATATATATATATATATATATATATATATATATATATATATATATATATATATATATATATATATATATATATATATATATATATATATATATATATATATATATATATATATATATATATATATATACATAGATATACATAGATATATATATATATATACATATATATATATATATATATATATATATATATATATATATATATATATATATATATATATATATATATATCTTACTATATATATATAAGGATAAATTAATGCCACGTCATGCTCACACATCCCCCTATTAATCTACCTAAGCACAATTAATATGAGGTGGCAAGAATTAATGTGACATGGCACTCCAAACAAACATATTCCTACCACATGAGCACAATTTGTGTGTCACATCATCTCACTGCGTGTGCCACGTCATCCCACTGCGTGTGCCACATCAACATGAACATGGAACATTTTAAAAAATTTGGTAGCAATGGGATTCGAACCCGGGTCGGTCAGGCAAAAACACAACATGTTTACCACTATTCCAATTCTTATTTTTGTGTTAGACCTTCTAAAACAAAGGCAATAAAGACCATTAACCATACTATGATTTTTATCCAAATTCAGATTAAATTTAAAACTTTCAATTTATTAAATTAGGTAAGTATTTAATATCTATAAACATTGTTGACTAATTTCGAATGTTGTTAAAGTTTTAGAACTAATTATGGCAATTATTATATTTGTTTTAATCCTAAAATAAATGCACATATTTAAATTTGGGATGTTTTTTGCGCCAACACAATATTTTGGTGGATTCAAAATTCAAAATTTTAAGAAGATCATATTGCCATGAATAATTACCATATATAACCTAATTGCCAACTCATAATTAGCACATTCATAAATTACCACATTATGTTTGTAAATGTTTCTTTTAATATCATGATTTCTTCCATGTATAGAAACATGGAAGTGAGACTATATATAGGATCAACCACTGGAAGAGCAAATCACATCTCTTTTACTTAAAAGCATAGCATAAAAGTTCAATCTCCAATGACGAAATCAAAAATGCAATACCAGGAGGAGCCAAAATCTCAATATAAGACGCCCAAAACCTGGCAGATGAAAAGCAAGGCACCTGCACAAAAGAATAACACACCTGATCAATCATCTGGTTTTAAAATCTCTTATCATCCATTTTTTTTGTTGTATCAGTCCTATGTTAAAAAATTGACTCACTTTTTATTGTCTGTTTCTGCAATGAAGCCTACTAAAACTTTAATTTCTATAAAGGATATCAGTCCTATGTTGTCCAATATGACAATAAGAGTAAGAATCATATTTGTATGGAAAGCACATACACCGAAGAGTCACACAATCCATATAGTTTGGAATTCGTTTTGTAGGATGAGCATGTAATATAATTTCATTCTTTAATTTAATTTATAATTATGTTTTGTATAATTTATTTCTTCACTTAGATTCTTCAATATTTACACCGGGTATGCGCATTCAGCCTTATATATAAAAAGAATAGATTTTTAGATTCGATCCATTGCTGCAAGAAGGAACATGTTACAAGATTTCAAACTTTGGTGTCATAGAAAATGGTGGTAAAACTCCATTGCTGCCACATGAGTGGAAACTTTCTTTTTACCAGAATACCAATATCACCAGAATTAAACAGACAGATGACAATCTATCTGGATTCAGGGGTGAATCATTTACCAGGATTGTTGACACAGATGAAGAGTATGATAAAAGTAATTTTGTTGGTAAACAGTTAGCATTTTTATTAAATTATTGTATACATCTTAGCCAATATTCAAGTTATTTGTATGTTGTTAGCAAGTAGTTATTTGTATTTCAGATGTTATTGGATCAGTTCTTGGAATTGGTGAGTTGATCTCTGTCAACTCAATAGGTTCAAGCAAAATAAGGCGAACTGTTGTCATTGTAGATGATGAGTATGTTTTTTAACTCATGTCTTTATTTCGAGAAATACTTATAAACAAGATTACTTTTACAATATATTCATATGTATTTTCAATTTACACAGAGGAGAAAGGATTAATCTTACTTTTTGGGACCAGTGGGCGAAAAAGTGGAGTGAATATGTTGATAAGTTGGAGTCACTTGATCATATAGATGTTATGTTGCAACTTGGAAAAGTGAAATATTTCAATGGTAAGTATATGTGACTACCTTTACCAACAAAATATTTTCATTTGAGTTTTGTATAATATTTGTTTTCGTTACAGAACTTCCAACTGTAGATAACTGTCTGTGGGGTACGAAGATGGTCATTAACAAAAAAGTACCAGAGTTGATTGCTTTTCGTCAAAGGTATGTTATACAGAATTGCTACAACAGTTTGAGAGTGTTCTAATATTATAATTGTCATATTATCGTTTTCTTGAATTACAATAACTGTTGATGTCATTGGTTACGCACGAATCCAGGGAACTATCTAATTATAGATTATTGGCATAAATTGGTTAGTTGTGCGTAGTGTTGATATTTGAAATTGAACCAATCTTCACCATAAATTGATAGCTGCTGGTTTAGATTTTGCTGAGAAGCTGAGTGTTGACTGTGAAAGGTGATGAGTTAACTATCTAATTGGGAAGTGTGTCTTGTTTGAAAATGAGGAAGTATGTGGAAGAGGGATGTGATCTATTTCTATCTCAGGTAATTAGTGATAGGCTAGTTGAGAAGAAGTTGGGAGACGTGTTAAGGATTCGAGAGTATTCTGAAGTTTTTCCCGAAGTTTTGCAGAGCTGCTGCCGTCTTATGAATTGGAGTTTCATATCGATTGAGTTTTGGAAGCAACATGTGTAGTGCTCATGCATTTCGTCGAGTAGTATTCGTATGCCTTATCATTTGGCACCATCAGAGTAGAAGGAGTTATCTGATCATTTACGAGAATAGATGAATAAGGGATGTATTAGATTAAGTTTCACTGTAGTGGTGATCACCTGTGTTATTTGTCAAGAAGGATGGATTGTTTCAGATGTGTATCGACTATCGTGAGCTTAACAAATAAGACGTCAATCCTAGGCGTATTGAGTTATTTGACCAATTGTAAGGGTCAAGTGTGTACCCAAAGATCTCTTTGAAGTCTGGTTATCATCAACTAAGAGTTAAGGAAGAAGATATTCCTATAGTTGTTTTTCGTACTTGATGTGGGTACTTTAAGTTTCAAGTGATGTTTTTGGAATTGACGAATGCGTCTGCCATATTCATGAACTTGGTGAATCATGTTTGTAAGTTGTACTAGGATGAGTTAGTCATTGTATCTATTGACGATATTCTATTTTATTCCAAGAGGAAAGGAGGAACATAAGTAGCATATGAGGATAACTTTGGAATGAATGGAAAAAGAGAATTTGTATGTAAAGTTACCTATGCGTGAATGTTGGTTGAAATTAGTGCGTTTTGTAAGGCAGTTCATTGACAACAAAGGTATTCGTGAAGATCTTGCCAAGATTGAAACGATTAAGGATTGGTCGGTACCAACGACGCCGACGAAAATCTATTAATTCCTTGGTCTAAGCTGAGAATTATCGGAGGTTTATCGAAAGGTTTTCACTGATTGTTAAACCATTGATTAAGCTGACTAAGAAGATTTGGATGTGTGAGTCCCACTTATACATCTAAATTTGTATGTTTCGAGATCTGATCCTTATCAGATGAGGAAGCTACATCCTGAACACTGAAGGGTAAGTCTTGTTCTGCATTGATGTTAACATGGTTGGAAAGATCTGAAGGATTTATAGTTTGTTGTGATGTGTTTCATAAGGGTTATGTAGTTGGGGAATTTGATTTGATATTGTGTAAATATTACTTTTATGTAATCAAGTGTGTAGTAATTAAGGGTCATAAGAGTTTGCTTCATATTTAATTTCTTGGGAAGACAAGGGAAATGAGTAGAGGATCACCAGTTATATATTTCGAGTACTTGAGTATGTTGGTGGTTATGACTGTGAATGATTATGACTACGAGATTCACTACCATCAGGGAAAGGTGAATGTGGTAGCTGATGCCCTTATCAGGAAGAAAAAGGAAAAAGCTTCTAAGGTTTGAGTTTTGGTGATGACAAGGAGAGTGGATTAGACGAAAAGGATATTGAAAGTTTAAGCTAATGGTCTGATAGGGAAGGATGTCAAGATAAGTGGTTTCAACATTTTGTCAAACTTATGGAAAGTATTTTGTAGTAAGATCGATTGAGATGAAGTATTTTGGAGAATCGATTTGATCGCCGTTATGTCCATCTGAGGAAGGTATGTTAGGAGTGCGAGACTTAGTGATGAAGTAATCTCACAAGTCAAGTAATCGATATATTCTGGTTTGGATAAAAGTGAAAGTTGAGTTCGGTACTTCGTGTTATACAAAGACTGATGGACAGAGTGAAAGGACGATTCGAACATTGAACGATATACTTGTACGTGTGTTATTGACTTAGGAAATGTTGGGTTTCTTATACGACAATGGTTATCATGCTAGTAATGAGGCTGTACCGTTGAAGCTCCATAAAGAACTTCGAATTGTGAAGATTAAAGATTGTGAGTTATGGACGTAGGTCAGAAATTTTATGTATTGAAGTAGTGTAGGGATAATTAAAATGACTGAACTAGAAACGGTGATGGTGATTACTGGTAAGATTGTAAAGATTAAGGATCGTTTATTAGCAGTAAGGAGTTGTCAGAAGAGATATGTTGCTAATTGAGAGGAATCGATGGAGTTTGAAAATTGGAAACGTGATTATGTTTAAGGTGTCGTGATGAAGGTTGAAATTTGTTTTGGGAACAACAAGAAAAGAATTCAACTTGAAGATAAGTTGCATTTCATAGAGAGAACTGTAAAGAGTTCTTAAGAGGTTGAAGTATAGTAAGATTTATATTGTGATGATACAAGAAATCTAGGAGTGGACCCGAATTCGCGAGGGAAGCATGAGGATTTATTTAAGGAAAACGAGTTCTCTTTTGTTTGAGATGTACGAAATGTGACTATAAGAGGGGCCGAGGCCGGGACGTCGCTCTCTTTTAGGAGGGTAGGATGTGATAACCCGAACCCGAGGTCATTATTTAATTTTGTTTTACGAATAATTTTGAAATTTTTGATGAGCTTGAATGCTATGACGGTTGGTGGTTTGATTTAAAACCGACGTTGGAAGTCTTATTTTTACCCTTTTACTAGTTTTGAGGACTACTAGTGATAACGATATCGACGGATGGCCGAAATTTTACGTTTTATTATTTGTTGCTTCGGTGTTTATATTTTTGACGTTTTTATTTTAATTGCGTATTAAGTCGCGCCGGGACTATATTAATATCATATTTGAGTGCGTTTTTTACTTTTGAGAAGTATTTTTACGAAACCCGAGTCTCGTAAATATTTTCAAAATTGAATAATATAATTTTTTTACCCTTTAAACTATTTTATTGTATTTTGGTCTAAAACTATGCAAAATTAGCAAAAGAGGTCCCTCCACCACCATATATATACCTTTTTCCACCTAACACCACTCATAAAAACGCATAGTTAGCAAAATTTTATCTCTCTTTCTCTCTACCTATTTCTTGCCGTCCACCCCTTCATACCAAAATCCTTTGATTTTGATTTTTCTACCTTGAATCTACAAAAACTAATCAATATTCCATCTAGCAATTTTAATTGTGGTTCTTTTGGTATGATTTTTATACACATGCATTAAGTTTTTATTTTGGTCATGATTTAGAGTTGATAAGTATGTTAGATGATCGTGCATGTGATGATCTAGTTATGATCATGTATAGATTATGTTATTTTGTTGAAGAAAAATTATTTTTATTTTGGGGGTTTTTATTTTTATGAATTATACAAGTGTTAGGATTAAGATATATTGATATTAGGGTGATATTAGAGGTAGGAGATTGAATAAAATGGGGCAAAAAGTTGATTTCGTATGATTTTTAATGATGTATTTTTGGGCAGTGGGTTCAAGGCTATTTTTGGAAATCTTATGGTTTGATTATTGTTGAACTAATAGGGTAGTGTTATGGATATTTTGATTATCTTCGATTTGATATAACGTAGAGCTTCTAACTCTAAACGAGTGTGAAGTTATGCTAGTTTGATTATTCGTGTACGGGTAGACGAGTATCGACACAATCCGAAGTTGTTGTCGATATTTGGATCGAATCTCGGGGACTATAGAATGAGTTGTTGAAAGGTTCAAGGTCTGATGTTAGGTTCTAAACATAGGGTTGTGAGTCCATTTTCAAACTCAAGTGTCGGTTTTGTAAATGAAATTGTGTAGAATGGTCAAAATAGTTGCATGAGTCGATGACGTAAAACTGTCTGGTTTTTGTGATTCAAATATGTGTCGGGCAGGGAATCTTAAAAGCAAAATCTTTGACAAACTTTTGGGAGGAATTTTTATGGATAGTAAGTGAGTTCTCTGAGTAGTATCATAAATTTTTGACGTGTTTAAGTGGGGTAAATGAGCTCGTACATTTGGTATGTATCGACAGATTTTTACCGAGTGTATTGTCTAATAAAGTAAACATATAGAATGAAGTAATAGTGACACTTGTATGGTTTTTCTTTTGAGTTGATCATGGTTTTGTAATTTTAAATTTGGTGTTACTAAGTATGGATTATACTTGAGTCTATTTATTAACGAACGCACCTTATTTGGTAGGTTACGGTTTTCGTGTTTATCGGGCATCAACTATCGTCGAAGATCGTCTTGCTACTGCTATTGCTCAAGGTGAGTCTATATCCTCGCTTTTGTACAAGTTGTTTTGAATGATTTTAAAACCCGCGAGGGGGATACATGCTATTTGAAAATAAATGGAACACAAGTCATGAATAATTGTTTGGACCCGTATGTTGCCTTTGGACCCGAATGTTGCCTGAATTGTGTTGAGTACCTTGTTGCTAATGACCGTAATTTCATGAACCGTTAACTATGTTCTGACTTGATGTTGTGAGTTTGGAATAGCCGATTATTCAAATGGTAGTACTACCGGGTTAACCACCCTATCTAAGACCAGGGCTTTACGTTGAGTAACCTCTGGGAAGGATAATTTACGAGAATGAGATTTTGGTATATATCTAGCAACTAATACACTAGAGGGGCAATGGTTTTATCTAGTCAGGCTGGCATTTGGCGTGGGTGACTAATTGGTTAAGGGGTCGGTGTCATGAGCTTAAACAAAATTGTATAGCTTTTGCTATAAGATGAAATGCCTGAATAATAGATTGTATGATCAACAATTCTTTTAAATGATTATCATTGACTTTTCTCTTGTGTTCAAATGATGATTTGGAAAACCTATATACTTGTTGAACCGGTGTGTTGATGATTTTAAGCATGCATTTCAGGTAATTGAAGTTGATGAATGGCGGAGCTTGCTGGAGAAGGATTGCGGGTTGCTTTTGTGGTGATTGGGTCTAAAACTGATTTCTTTCCCTTTTGTCATAAAATTAATAATGTATGGTCATGTATTTTGGTAAAAATGTTTGTTGATTAGTTGAGATCTTTGGGGGACCTAAATTCTACTCTGATATTTCTAAACTTATTTTACTTGGGATCGAAGGTTTTAGACAATGGTTAAATTATTTCCTTTTATATTTCAAATGCATCATTTTGAGATTGTTCAAAGTGTCTTGTGTAACGATGTTTGAGTTTAGCACCCCAAATGTGTATTTCCGCTGCGCAATGTATTTTCGGGGTGTTAAAATCACCATCAAATGATGACATTGGCTCATCAAGTGGTGGTTTTGGAAAGAAACGTTCCCGTACTATTGAACGCAGTATAGTATTTATTGATCTTTTCGATTCTGAATATGACACGAAAGATGATGACCCTGACCAGACTTCTAAGAAGCCTACAACTGTTGTGGATGAAGACGGAGGCCAGAATAGTTTGGTAAAAGTTAAGCTTGAAGACATTGCCGAAGCTGATGAGGATGATGATTCAAGTGTTCAACAAGAAATTATTGTTGTGAAACTTGAGAAAGAAGATGAAAAGGATGAAGATACAAAGTGAAGCAGTATTGATTGTGGTAAATTACACCATTTAGGAAAAAGGCGTAAAAGTGGTAAGTATCAAACAAATGACTTTAGGAAAAATCAAGAGTTAATGACCCTTAATGGTGATGAAAGTTCGTTTCCCAAGGAGGTATATGTGTGTGACTAAGATGTACAAGATTTGAGATTAATATTTGTTTTAGAAGGGGATTAGGAAAGAAGATGACGAAAACGTAAAAATAAAAATTAATAAAAAAAATCACTACTAGAAAGTTAAAACGTAGAACCTTAAAAACCACAAAAATAAAAATAAATTCTAAAAATTACCAAAAATTCACCAAGAATCAAAAATAATAAACTAAGAGTTTACCAATGATCAAAACTTTTTCAAACCTTTTAAATAATTAAATATTCAATTTTTAAATGCTAATTAAAGCCCTAAAAATCAAATAAATTCTCAAAAAGCCCAAATAAAGATTTTTCAATTGGTAAAACTCTAAAATGACCTAAAAAGATTAAAAACTATTTTTAGAACTTTTAAAACTAATAAAAACTATTTAAAATGATTTAAAAACTATTAAAACTTAAATTAATTATAAAAATTAATCTAAAAGAGATAACATTATTCTAAAAGTTGCTAAATTCCTATTTTAATGTATTTAACCTAAGAAAAATGTAAAAAGTTGGAAAATGTGAAATTTCAAAAATAATAATAAAATAATATTAAAAATCTAAAAATTATAAAAAATTCTAAAAACTTGCAAACTAGTTTATTTTAACCTAAATAATCAGAAAATCCAAGTGAAATTACCAAAATACCCCTAATGGGCCCTCAAATGGGCCAAATCCAAATTCAGTCAACACAAATGGGCTTTTGGGCCCAAAAAGTCAAACTTGGCCCAATTGACTTGGAAAAGCCCTATCTGACTTAAAATTCAATTCTAAGAACAAAACTCTAAAGGCCCAAAAGCTGAAAGTGAGCTTATCACAGCTTATTGAACACAAAGCTTATTCTTATTGGGCTTTTCAGCCCATTAAGCCATAAGCTAATGCCATAAGCTCTAATTTGACACACAACCCTCTTTTAGGATGCTTAAGAGATCTATCAAAAGAAATTTCCAAAAAGCTAACTCAATAAGCCAGAAAATAGAAAAACAAAAATCCACAAAACGACAAAATAGTCGTTTTTGAGAAATAATGCACCTCAGGACTTGATTCAACTTGAAAAAGCTTTCAAATGGACTCAATAAGCAAAATCAATCAACAAAAATCCAATAAGCACAACCAATAAGCCAGAATAAGCACAAATGAGCTTATGTAAAAGTCAAAGGAGTTGGTTTTCTAGTCAAACCTAAAAGTCAACCACCCAAATGCTCCAGTATGAACAAATGGGTCAAAATATGAGCACCTATTACAAAAACAAAGTTGTTGCTGGTTGGAATAAGCTATTATAGCTTATTGATAAGCTGAACCCAAATTTACACTATCAGTGGTAACCAGCAGGGGAAAGGAGTTCCCACTGCTTTGACTATTTGACCAAGCTTTTATGAGAGTTCTGGTTTGATTCAATTGGAAACAAAGGCACCCTTGTGATCAGTGAATCACAAGGAGTCAATAGCAACAATAAAATCACAAAATGGTTCACACAATAAGCCACAAGAAGCCAAATAGTTACCAGATAAGCACCAGATATGCAATTAAGCAGTTAAGCACTTAATAAGCAGATTTAAGCAAAATAAGCCAACCAAACTTAACAGGATGCATACACAAGCTATGTAAACTAACAACAAACACAAAGCAACAAGAATCAAACACTAAATCAAAGTAAATAACAAGATCAAAGCATAAAAAGTTACTGATGAACAATGAACATATGCAGAAACAAGTTTGCTGATATACTTGACACTTGATCCAATTTCAAGCCTCAAAATCCTTCTACCCTGGTGTGATTAACTATGATTTAGCACTTGTTAGCCCTAACCTATGCTTAGATCTAGGTGTCCTCAAAATCCTAGCCAATTTTACCAAGTTATGAAGATTTTATAGCCAATCTATGAATCTATGTGTTCAAGACCACAAAACCTGCAAACAGATGAACATATGCACCTAAATAACAGATACCAACACTTGCTAACAACACACAAGCACTTAACAAGTCACAATCCAAACTTATGTAGTAATCCCAAACACTCCTTAATCAGTCACTTATCAAAGAAACTTGTGATTTCTTCTAATAACCTACTGATTTTAATGATCAAAAACACTTACTAGGCAGCAACTAACACAATCAAACACATAAATCACTAGCACAAACACAAATACTCAAAATCAAAGCACAAAATCCAAAACAGTCATAAACATGAAATTTTTAGGGGAATCTTAACAAGAGCTTATACCTGCCTTCCACAACATCCTAGGAAGGCCAACAATGCTCCTTGGACCTTGTTCAACAACTAGAACAAGACCAAGGTACTTCAAATAAGGAGATGCAAAGTGTCTTGGTTGATGGTTCAAAGTAGAACCTCAAGGACTTGATATCTTCAACACAAGCAGCAAACAACTCAACCAAGGGCTCTAATCCCTTCACAAGCTTGGTGTCAACAAGCTTGTAAGAGCTTATAGCAAATGGTCAAGGGTTAGTACACAAAATAGACCAAAACAGAACCTAGGATTTCAAGGTTTTCAAACCTTAAAAACCTAATGAAACAAGACGTGCCTTAACCACAAGATTAAGGTAGGCCTTCACAATCAAATGGAACTCAGAATTAGGCTACTCAAACACCAAACTTTTAACTAAATCAAAAAGAGATTTCAAAATTTCAGAAATTCAAATTTTATTTAACTTAAAAAGGAATTACAAAGATTAATAGCCTAAAATTGGAACAAAGGGACTCTCACATGTTGAGGTCTCCTTTTATAGGCAAATGCCTGGCTAACACTATTCATAAACCCTAGAACTGAATTACCAAATGTGCCCTTGAGGTCTTCTAGATAATTCTTTGGTGTGAGCTGTCCAAATTGATCAAGGACGTTCATTTTAGCTTTAGGATGAAGCTAAGGTTCTTGGCTGTTGATTTTGCCACATAGGATGACTTGGAGAGGAGGGTGTGATGTGATAGGTGGACGGGTGAATGGGTGGGACCCCTTTGGTGAGTGGAGATGAGGGTTTTTGGTGTGGGATGTGTTTCTGCATGTGTGAATCACACATGTGCCAGGGTAATTGTGTTTTACCCTTTGTTTTAAGTGAGTAAATTCTGGGGGTGAAGAAGGGTGAATAGTGGTAAGTTTGATCCGATTTTGGGGGAAAGTAAGTGTTTGGCGCGTGTTATGGATTTGAACTTTCAAATTGGCCATTTCAGTCCTTGTTCTTTGGGATTTTTGGTAAATAAAGCATTTCAGCCCTAAAACGTATTCTCCTTTGTTAATAAGTTTCACCATTTGTCACTTTTGGCACAAAACTTTGGAAAAAGGATTTCAAGGGTTATTTTTGCCATTTTTGGATAATTCAAGGGCTGATCTTGGACATTGTTGATCTTCAAAGGTCTTCATTGTATCTTTGACTTGATGAGGGACCATTATTGGCAATTTTGATTTGTTGAGGGACTAATCTTGCCGTTTCTTCAAAGTTGAAGGACCTTTTGTGTAATTTTGACAAACTTAAGGGACCAAACTTGTAATTATTAATATACAAGGGTTTTAAGTGTCATTTATTCAATAAATGAGGATCAATCTTGTTTGTCTTCAAGTCTTCAAGGGTATTTGTTGAGAATTCCATGATTAGGGCCCGGTTCTTTGTACGGCTTCGTTTCTCGTGTCCGTTTTTCCTTGTAACTTGTGATCTTTTGTCTTTTTCACGATATCCATACCTAAAATACACAAGTAAACAAATACAAGCATATATATGGTATTTTATGACATTTTTATGCATTTAAAGCCCGAAAAGAACGATGAGATCATGTATAAATGTCATCTCATCACTCCCCCATACTAAGCCATTGCCGTGACCTCATGCAATGCTAGAATAAAGTATCTAAGCATCACCAAAGTTCAATTTTATTAACCTTTATTGAAGAGTAAAAGACTTGCAACATACTACGATGATGTGTAAAGACATAATGTATGATTTTCATCACAAAAAGTGACTTTTAGGGTCAAAGAATAGGAACAAGTGAATGTCCCTTAGAGTAAACTTCGTCATCCTTGATTGTCATACATTCCATTCTAAGTGCAAAAACAAGATCATTGTTGGTACAAGTCACAATGCTAACACTACTCATACGTCCAAATTGTGTAATACTTTTTCTCCCCGCAATCCTAGTTATTATAAAAAGAAATGGGTTACTAGCATTTTTTATCTATTTGTCATGGATCACAAGTGATTCATATTGACTTATTTGAGTAGTTATTAGTCCGAAAGCAAAGTAGCACGATTGGATCAATAGTTAGCCGAAGGACAAAATCTTTTAAAACGGCTTCTCGTGTATCTCCTTAAGTTCATATCTTGGCATAACTCGTTTCACGATTTGAGACCTTTCTCGGACCGATATTTGGCATGTACTTCATACTTCAAATCTTGGGAAGACGTTCTTGAAATTATGGTCTTCTCTTCATATATTTGGAATTTCTTCACTTGACGTTTTTTAGAGATTCTTCATATTGGACCACGACTTCATCATTTTTCTTCAGTCTTTACTTTGGATTTTGATATACAACGATCCGCCTCCTTTTCGGACTTGGATATATTTATCCTCATACCTTGTTAGGGTCTTTTTGGATAAACTTTCTCCATGATCTTTAGGGGAGTAATTGCTTTTCGTCGTGTGTCTCGATCCTTCATATTGATTTAGGAATAATGATACTTCACATCATCTTTGGATCTTTAGCAAAAATAGAGCTCCTCATGCCTTGTTAGGGCCTTTTTGGATGATTGCCAATCTTCGCGTCCCGTTTCAATAAGTTATGCCTTGGCTATGAACTCTATTCAACCCCGAGCAACTTTTAAACGATCTTGCGCTAGAGGCTAAGTAACCTTTCAAATCGTACGACCTTACTTATTGCAATTATGATTTATTCCTAATGCATTGATCTTATGGGAAGAAAAAGCCACAATTAAAGACATATGAGTTTTTGAAAGAACACTTTCATGTTCTACGTTTAGCATGATCACTTGTCTAACTCTATCATTTCTCGTTCTTCACTATATAAAGACCTCTAATTAAAGAGACTCGTGAATACTTAGCCATGCAAGTCAAAATTAAGCCAAATTTGGATTAGCTTTCATTAAGACTATATCAAATCAAAGTTTTGGGTTTTCAAGCCACCTATAGGATCTTGCACTTTCTTGGACTTTTTCAAGTTTAGAGAATGCGTTTTATAGTTCCCTTGATAAGTAACTTTCTAGAATCAATTATAGGAACTTGCAAAAAGTTCTTGTTCTTAACCCGAATGAATTAAGACTTTCGCGTTTTAAAGCTCCCTATATAAAAGTCTAGCAAAACTTGAATTGAGCGGGTTAAGGAATGTAAATGGCTCCAAATGCCCATCAAGTCAAAAATTATCTCTTATTCTACCCAACGGAAAATATACATTCGTGTCTTAAAAACACTTATTAAAACTAAGAAAAATTTTAAAATTTGGCCATTTTTAGCCTTATTTGCAAAACAAAAAAATTGAAAATTGGAAAGCGTGAGGGCGTAGCAAAGCAAGTACCTATTCACCCTCCCATACTAAAAGTAAACATTGTCCTCAATGTTCCGAGTCTAAAGGTGGAGCACCCCCATACTAGAGACGAAGAGTCGAATGCTTAGGATCTAGCATGGAAAGGGTGATCAACAATATATCTAAAGCCGTTTATTAAGTATGCTAAATATAATTGTTAGAACAATAAAGGATATGTCATGGAATCATGAAAAACTTCTTCAAACGAACGATGGAGGCTCACGTAAACGAACACGAGAGTCTTCATACGTAGATGATGATGATGATCTAGATAACACAATCACAAACAACCACGAGACAACGAGTTGAAAGGGTACAAGTCCCCTTATTAGTGAATAGTGAGCATAAAAGATAAGCATGGGATCTCCGCCACGAGGCACCTCGTTTTTTATTACCGAGTCATGAGCTCGACTCGATCCCCTCAATGCTAATTATCATTGGGGAAGGTGACTTGGTCGAGGGCAACCATTGAAGGAATTTCCCCACCAAAGTAGTGCTTAAGCCTATGTCCATTCACCTTGAAATTAGGACCATCATCTTGAGCTAGCTCAATGGTCCCATATGGAAACACTTGTGTAATGTTGAACGGACCCGACCAACGAGATTTCAATTTCCCGGAAAATATCTTAAGACGAGAGTTAAAAAGCAACACTTGATCACCAACGTTAAAAACCCGGTTTTTAATCTTTGAATCATGAAACTTTTTAGTCTTTTCTTTAAAAATTAATGAATTTTCATAAGCATTATCCCTTAATTCATCCAATTCATTCAATTGTATTTTCCGGTGATCTCCCGCGGTCTTCAAGTCAAAATTTGCATGCTTAAGGGCCAAATTTGCCTTATGCTCCAACTCAATGGGCAAATGACAATTCTTCCCATAGACTAACTGTAACACCCCAAATTTCGGTCATAATAGCGGAAGGGTCATTGGGTGTTACTAGCATGGTTCAACCTCATAATCATAGAAAACGGCTCAAAACAAGTCGTTTTAATAAACATCCATTCATTTTCATTCAATAAAAGTATAATTTCATACACGGTCCCAGATGATTCCAAAGTTTACAAACTATTATAAATGATAAAAGTTATTTGAATGGATACGTTTTAGAAAAGCGGGCCAAAACATTTCAAATATGCAAGCTTCACGAAACCGCCTTCCTCGAGTGCCTTCAATATGGACCTGAGATAAAACATGCTTAAAAAGTCAGCAAAATTTGCCGAGTGAATCTATAGAGTTTAAATTTAAATAAAGAGAACACAAGTATTCAAAATAACCTTCCATGGTTAATAATTCACCGAAATACCATTATGTTGTACGGACATGATTATCGGTTTCATTACATAAGCCTCGTGACATTGAACGTTAACATATATTATTTCAGCCCAACACACCTAGCCAAGTGCGTATATTTCTCTTATACAATGCATCCGATGTTTCGTTACTAGTGCATCACAACACCACGCGAGAGCTAATCGCGACCGGACTGGGCGTCACCCCGATAGATCTATCCATAGCATTAGCGTTACTTCGATTAACAATTCACGATTCATGGGTCCTTTAAGGCTAAACAAACTTATGCAATGAATTTCATCTAAGCATACAATCATGTTCCTTGTGTTCAATTTTAAAACAAAGAGGGTTTACCACAACTTCTCGTTGTACCCTTCATTTATAATAATTACTTTTCCAATAATAAGGGTTTCCACAACTTCTCGTTGCACCCATACTTTTCCAATAAGTAGAGTTTCCACAACTTATCGTTGTACCCTTTTATTTTAATAAAACAAGCATGTTATCCCCCTCGCGGGTTTATAAAACAAGTAAACATGTTAAAAGCGAGGCTATAGACTCACCTTAGCCAATAGTGGTAATGAGACGATTGCCGACGATTAGTGATGCCCGTTTAAACACGAAAACCGCAACCTACCAATTAAGGTGCGTTCGTTAAAAATCGACTTAAGTATAAATCATACTTAAATAATATAAAAATCAAAATTACAAAACCAAGACAATCCCGAAAAAATTTAATAATACAAGTGTTATTACAATACCCTTTTATTCAACACTATTCTTTTAAACAATTGCACTCTCGATATTGACTCGTCTTAAGACGCCAAGTCAACGCAAGTCAACTTATCATTTTACTTCCCTCGGACCAGTAACTAAGTCATTTATATAATGACTTAACACTTGAGTAAATCACCATGTCCAATGGCGAATACTCAACTCACGCCACATAATTATTGAACTATGTGTCCAAAATACCAATCAGCATGTACACTCCAAATGTACACACCAATCTACCCTATCTACACTTGTCCGATTTCGAAGAAACTTGGTCACAAACTCACTTATAATATGAATAAGACTCAGTTCAAATTTCATTCAAAAATATTACTCCTAAGACCTTCTGCCCGACACATCTTCGTGTTATAAAAACCGGACAGATTTACGCCTTTTACTTGTGAAACTATTTTGACGTATTTAAACAATTCCGTTTACAAAACCGACACTCGGGTTTGAAAATAGACTCATGACCTGAGGTTTAGACTCCAACATAAGTCCTTGAACATTTTTAAAACTCATTCTATAGTCCCCGAGATTCGATCCAAATATCGACAACAATTTTCGGATTGTGCCGATACTCGTCTCCCGGTACACAAATACTAAAACTAGCATAACTTTTCGCTCGAAATGAGTTAGAAGCTCATTCAAGCGGCAAATCGAAGCTAAAAGAATTATATACAAGCCTATCCTATTAGTTTATTCATTTACAAACTGTAAGATTTTCAAAAATTACGTTTTACCCACTGGTCTAAAACACCTTCTAAAATCTCCCACCAAATCATATTTTTGATCAATTCCAACCATTTTCCTCATCATCCTACACTCCTAATATCATCCTAAACAAATCATCTAACCCATAACACCCTTGAATAATTATTTAAAATTTACCCACTCAAAAATTCAAACATGCAATACTTAAAATATATATAACACCACTAACAACAATTATATAATAAGAAATTAGATCAAACCTCCATATCATCATCAAAATTTGAAAGTTGTTGCATGTTGCAAATTTTTACACCAAAATGATCACCATCAAATTTCCTAGATAGGATATGTTTTAGTTTTTCATGATTCAAAGTAAAAATTGAAAATCAAATGGGTTTATGTGGGTGAAGGTGGCGGAAATAGCAAGAAGGAGGAGGAAGAGAGATGAAATTTTTCTTGAAATGAATTTTATATTAAAAGTTGGTAGTGGAAAAATTATATATAGTGGGGTGAGGGTAGTTTTTGCAAATTTTGCATAGTTTTGGTCCAAAATGCATTTAAATAGTTGTAAGGGTAGAAAATGTAAATATTACATTTTAAAAATATTTACGGGACTCGGGTTTCGTAAAAATACTTTTTAAAAGTTAAAACGCTTCAAAAATAAATTAATATAACTTCGACACGACTTAAAACGTAATTAAATCGAAAACGTCGAAAATATTAAATATCAAGACAATCGATAATAAAACGTAAATTTTTGGGCATCCGTCGGAATCGTGATCATTCGTAGTTCTCGTCATTCGTTAAACGCAAAATTAGAGAAATGAAAATAAATATAATAAAATCATTCATATGATAAATTTGAGAATATATTATCGATACTTAATGTTTTTCTTGTCGGTTTTCATCTAAACGACATTCTTACGTTAAGTTTCAAACTGTAACCTTCTTGGTTAGCCGATAATTTAAATTTCTCATTAAAGTAAACATATAATACGTAATAGTCGAGATTAAAATAACGACCTGAAGTTGACGGATTGTCACATTATCCCCACCAAATTGGGATCTTCGTCCCGAAGATCAACTTGCGTTCTTCCTCGATCGCTCGTTGAAATCAAAGAGTTAAACATATTCTGGTCCTCGTCTAGAGTTCCATCACACATGACAATAGGAATTCGACTTCGTTTCTGTTGCCTAACTTCCTTGTCGATAGTATCAACAAGTACTTTGATGAAATGCAACTTACCGTCGATTCATACTTCATCAAGAGAGATAATAAGATCTTCGTCATGAAGAAATTTCTTTAGGTTCGACACATGAAAAGTATTGTGAATTCCTTGTAGTTCTCGGGGTAATTTAAGTTTTCATGCCGCTGGACCTTCACTCGATATCATCTCGAATGGTCCAAACTAACGGGGACTTAACTTCCCACGTTTTCCAAAACACATAACTCCTTTTCAAGGTGATAGCTTTGGCATAACTTTTCCACCTACCTCGATTTCCAAAGTTTTTCGCTTCACATCGTCATAACTTCTATGTCTACTACGAGTAGTTAACAAACGATCCTTAATTAGCACGATCGATTTATTTATCAAAATAAAATGAGCAGAGTCAATCAATCAACATTGACACAAATCAAGTCATATACAGACTGAGTTTTCGAGAGCTTAACAATGAATCCATTGTAATTTGCTCCTACCTCTCAAATGATAACGAATAACATAATCGTAATCACTTGAAGGCTTATTTACCTCTTTTAATCCAGATTACATTGTAGGCTCTTACTATCGGTGAATACCGTACCTTAGTGCCATACAATTTATGTCTCAATAGACGAAGAGTAATAATCACCGCACCCAATTACAAGTCATGGGTTGTGCAGTCTCCTCATTCTTCCTAGGTTTCCTACAAGCATATACAAATCAAACAGCTCTAAATCCTTCAAGAGATATATCACGATTAACAACAAAATCTTCACTTCCTTCGAGTAATGATAAGATCGACATGTCGCAGAGTTTTCTTTTCATAGTCTGAAAAGCTTTCTCTTCATCATCGCCACACACAAACGGTTCATTCTTTTTAGTTAGCTTAGTTAATGGTTTTGACATCAAAGAGAATCCTTCGTTAAACCTTCAGTAATAACCAGCCAAACCTAGAATTTGTCGTACTTCAGTTGGAATAGTTGGAACATCTGAATTTTCGATGGCTTCGATTTTCGCAGAATCAACATGTATGCCACTTTTGTCAATCACATGACAGAGAAGTTGCACAGAACAGAGCCAAAAATCACACTTTAAAATTTTTGGGTACATCTTTTCGTTCTTTAGAAAGTTCAAGATAATCCCTAAGTGTTCGGCATGTTCTTCCTCGCTCTTAGAGCAGATTAGAATATCATCAATGAAAACGATTACGAATTTATCAAGTCACGGCTTACACATACAATTCATTAAGTAAATGAATACAACAGATGTATTGGTCAAACCAGAAGGCATAACCCTAAACTCATAATGATCATCACAAGTTCTAAACGCCGTAATAGGAATATCTTCCTCGCGTATGCGAAGTTAATGATAAGTAAAACAAAGATCAATCTCGGAGAAAACACCAGAATCTATGAGAAAACACGAGAGTTTTGAAGTTGATCAAATAGATCATCAATTCTTAGAAGCGGGCAACGATTCTTGATCGTGAGCCTATGCAGCTCTCGGTAATCGATACACATACGAAATGAATCATCTTTCTTCTTAGCGAATAAAATAGGGGTTCTACAAACTAACGAGCTCGGTCGAATAACACATCAATAAGATAGTTCTTAAAACTGCACAAATAATTACTTCAACTCAGAGGGTGCTAATAAGTATGGCTCATGTGCCACAGTTGCAGCACCAGAAATCAGATCAATTAGGAATTTTATTTGCCTTGGAGGCGGAAGCCTTGGCAAATCTTCCAGAAACACTTCAGAATAGTCACAAATGACTAGAGTAATTCTACTTACTTCTCTTACGATTCCTTCTACGATACTTAAGCTAGGAATAATCCGCAACCCCCCTTTTTTTTTTTAATATACTTACGAGCTCTATTGCACGAAAAGAATTTTCAATTTGGAATTATTTTTCCCTTCAGTAACCTCATCAGCCTTGCCTTTGATTATGTGTCCCACGAGCTAATAAGCCATGAAGACAGCTTCATAAATAGCAATTGGCTTAGAAGAAGTCACATCACCGCATTTATTAATGGTCAGCCGTAAATATACTGCTTGACCTTGACGGTTCGGGTTCCAAAAATCTTAGACATAAAAGAGTCAGCTTATGGAAACACTTGATATATCTACCAATGTTAGTTCCCTTCAGTTTCAGATTGTACAACACTTGCTCCATACTTTGGAAATACTTCGAGGACAAACTCCTCAGTTAACCGTTTCCTCACCTTAGTCCATGGTGTCCCATAAGTAACGATACATATGGAAGCAAGTCTGCCATTCCACCAAATTAATGCACGACCTTGGAGAGTAGCGATTATAAACTGCACCTTATCCTCCTGATTAGGGTAACTGATTCGAAAGACTGACGCCAGCTTTTCAACAACTGACACAATCCTCCATCATATTTGATCCCCTAAAAAGTCTACGGTTGCAATTAACGAATGAAGTGTAGTTATAGCCTCTAATTTCGGGCACATTTGTTCCATCGTACCACGAACATTATCGGCTCCAGCTTCAGCTCCACTGGTTCCGGTCCCACCAGTTGTAACTTCAGCTCCGGATCCAGATCCATCATTCATGTTGGCCATGAATTCAACTAAAGATACAGCACTTATTCACTAATAACCTGGCGCATTCGTGCCTCAGTCATAGCTTTCCTTGACTGCATGAGTCTTGTGCATCACAAATCAAATCATAATTAGTATTCATTCAATGATTGTGTTATACCACAGGAATTTAAATAAGAAAGGCAAAGAAAGAAAATAATAGAACGATGTAGAACTAGGAATCAAAAGATAGTCATTCCATTGATCACAAACTAGTACAAGTCGTATTGTCAAACATTATAGATAATCATCGTCTAATGCCATACAACTAAAAAGACTAGTCCTACTAACTGTTGTCACAGTTTAGTTAGGGATTAGTGAGAAGATACTACAATTGATAAACTAATCTACTAAGAGTTACTAGGTAATTCACATGGCTAAGAAAGCTCCTCGGTCCCACAAGAAGAAGATTTCTTCAATGTCTTTCAGAGACGCTTGATATCCTCCTCAATTGGTGCTTTTGGAACAATCTCAATACAACCATTTCACGATCAAGGAATTAAGGAACAAAATCAAAGGATGAATCGAGCAAACGAATTACAATTTAATAAGAGTTTAATCACGCAGATGCTATATGCTTAAGCCCACACCTTTATGAATCATTATTCCATGGATTGATCAAGTCCTTCCAAATAAGATTCAGAAATTTGTAGTTCAACAATTTATAATTTCCTTGTTCAAATAAATGGCCAATTTATTTCAACGATTATAAATCACTTTATTCAAGCATTGCCAGCTCAACACAAAAGATCAAGATCGAAACAAATGAGAAACTGATTTAACAGAAAATGATCAGTGATATGCTATGGAATCCTGGTTGGCATGTGAGTACCATACAAATCAATCTCAATTCCTAACAATCAATAGTACCATCTCGGACAAACTTGTTTTTATCAAAACAATAGAATGTCGAAGATTAATGAAAAGGCAAATTAAATTTGCTAAAAGAAATGAACGGATCGATAAATCAAGAATAAGAACCAAGGAAATCAAAATCCTCGTAATTAGAAGAATATCAGCAAGAATATTAACCATTTCGTTTGGATCATGTCTATCCACAACTTAGTTAATCTCGAGAATAACAGGATTCATTTCAGGAATAGCTTCAGCGCTAGCATAAAAATGACTAGGGTGGCTTCGTGACAATCGACGTCGTATAAATATCTCGTATAAATATAAAATCATCATTTATAATTAAATAAATGAAAACATACCTTGTAATTCATAAGTTCAAATAATCGATAAAGATTACAACATATATATAATCCCATATATATATATATATATATATATATAAATACTATCATTCTCGTCCATTGGCAACTCGGAGGTTTCGCTTGCAACAGTTATAGTTAAAAGATTTCAAAAATTCATTTTTGGAAAATCTTTTCATTCTCTATAACTTGAGCTCTGATGCCAATCTGTAACACCCCCAATTTCGGTCATAATAGCGGAAGGGTCATTGGGTGTTACTAGCATGGTTCAACCTCATAATCATAGAAAACGGCTCAAAACAAGTCGTTTTAATAAACATCCATTCATTTTCATTCAATAAAAGTATAATTGCATACACGGTCCCAGATGATTCCAAAGTTTACAAACTATTATAAATGATAAAAGTTATTTGAATGGATATGTTTTAGAAAAGCGGGCCAAAACATTTCAAATATGCAAGCTTCACGAAACCGCCTTCCTCGAGTGCCTTCAATATGGACCTGAGATAAAACATGCTTAAAAAGTCAGCAAAATTTGCCGAGTGAATCTATAGAGTTTAAATTTAAATAAAGAGAACACAAGTATTCAAAATAACCTTCCATGGTTAATAATTCACCGAAATACCATTATGTTGTACGGACATGATTATCGGTTTCATTACATAAGCCTCGTGACATTGAACGTTAACATATATTATTTCAGCCCAACACACCTAGCCAAGTGCGTATATTTCTCTTATACAATGCATCCGATGTTTCGTTACTAGTGCATCACAACACCACGCGAGAGCTAATCGCGACCGGACTGGGCGTCACCCCGATAGATCTATCCATAGCATTAGCGTTACTTCGATTAACAATTCACGATTCATGGGTCCTTTAAGGCTAAACAAACTTATGCAATGAATTTCATCTAAGCATACAATCATGTTCCTTGTGTTCAATTTTAAAACAAAGAGGGTTTACCACAACTTCTCGTTGTACCCTTCATTTATAATAATTACTTTTCCAATAATAAGGGTTTCCACAACTTCTCGTTGCACCCATACTTTTCCAATAAGTAGAGTTTCCACAACTTATCGTTGTACCCTTTTATTTTAATAAAACAAGCATGTTATCCCCCTCGCGGGTTTATAAAACAAGTAAACATGTTAAAAGTGAGGCTATAGACTCACCTTAGCCAATAGTGGTAATGAGACGATTGCCGACGATTAGTGATGCCCGTTTAAACACGAAAACCGCAACCTACCAATTAAGGTGCGTTCGTTAAAAATCGACTTAAGTATAAATCATACTTAAATAATATAAAAATCAAAATTACAAAATCAAGACAATCCCGAAAAAATTTAATAATACAAGTGTTATTACAATACCCTTTTATTCATCACTATTCTTTTAAACAATTGCACTCTCGATATTGACTCGTCTTAAGACGCCAAGTCAACGCAAGTCAACTTATCATTTTACTTCCCTCGGACCAGTAACTAAGTCATTTATATAATGACTTAACACTTGAGTAAATCACCATGTCCAATGGCGAATACTCAACTCACGCCACATAATTATTGAACTACGTGTCCAAAATACCAATCAGCATGTACACTCCAAATGTACACACCAATCTACCCTATCTACACTTGTCCGATTTCGACGAAACTTGGTCACAAACTCACTTATAATATGAATAAGACTCAGTTCAAATTTCATTCAAAAATATTACTCCTAAGACCTTCTGCCCGACACATCTTCGTGTTATAAAAACCGGACAGATTTACGCCTTTTACTTGTGAAACTATTTTGACGTATTTAAACAATTCCGTTTACAAAACCGACACTCGGGTTTGAAAATAGACTCATGACCTGAGGTTTAGACTCCAACATCAGTCCTTGAACATTTTTAAAACTCATTCTATAGTCCCCGAGATTCGATCCAAATATCGATAACAATTTTCGGATTGTGCCGATACTCGTCTCCCGGTACACAAATACTAAAACTAGCATAACTTTTCGCTCGAAATGAGTTAGAAGCTCATTCAAGTGGCAAATCGAAGCTAAAAGAATTATCTACAAGCCTATCCTATTAGTTTATTCATTTACAAACAGTAAGATTTTCAAAAATTACGTTTTACCCACTGGTCTAAAACACCTTCTAAAATCTCCCACCAAATCATATTTTTGATCAATTCCAACCATTTTCCTCATCATCCTACACTCCTAATATCATCCTAAACAAATCATCTAACCCATAACACCCTTGAATAATTATTTAAAATTTACCCACTCAAAAATTCAAACATGCAATACTTAAAATATATATATAACACCACTAACAACAATTATATAATAAGAAATTAGATCAAACCTCTATGGATCATCATCAAAATTTGAAAGTTGTTGCATGTTGCAAATTTTTACACCAAAATGATCACCATCAAATTTCCTAGATGGGATATGTTTTAGTTTTTCATGATTCAAAGTAAAAATTGAAAATCAAATGGGTTTATGTGGGTGAGGGTGGCGGAAATAGCAAGAAGGAGGAGGAAGAGAGATGAAATTTTTCTTGAAATGATTTTTATATTAAAATTTGGTAGTGGAAAAATTATATATAGTGGGGTGAGGGTAGTTTTTGCAAATTTTGCATAGTTTTGGTCCAAAATGCATTTAAATAGTTGTAAGGGTAGAAAATGTAAATATTACATTTTAAAAATATTTACGGGACTCGGGTTTCGTAAAAATACTTTTTAAAAGTTAAAACGCTTCAAAAATAAATTAATATAACTTCGACACGACTTAAAACGTAATTAAATCGAAAACGTCGAAAATATTAAATATCGAGACAATCGATAATAAAACGTAAATTTTTGGGCATCCGTCGGTATCGCGATCATTCGTAGTTCTCGTCATTCGTTAAACGCAAAATACGAGAAATGAAAATAAATATAATAAAATCATTCATATGATAAATTTGAGAATATATTATCGATACTTAATGTTTTTCTTGTCGGTTTTCATCTAAACGACATTCTTACGTTAAGTTTCAAACTGTAACCTTCTTGGTTAGCCGATAATTTAAAATTCTCATTAAAGTAAACATATAATACGTAATAGTCGAGATTAAAATAACGACCTGAAGTTGACGGATTGTCACACTAACTTATAAGGAGTGCAACCAATAGGTGTCTTATAAGCGGTCCTAAAGGCCCATAAAGCGTCATCGAGTTTGTCAGACCATGAAGCACGGTTTTCTCCAATTGACCTCTCTAAAATCCTCTTCAAAGCTCGGTTCGAAACCTCGACTTGCCCACTCGTTTGCGGGTGATAAGCCGTAGAAAGACGATGAGTAACTCCATATTTCTTTAGAACCTTTTCGAATTGGTCATTACAAAAATGGGTTCCACGATCGCTTATAATAGCACGAGGGGTTCCGAACCGAGAGAATAGTTGCTTCAAAAATTTCACTACCACACGAGCATCATTAGTAGGCAAAGCCTTAGCTTCCACCCACTTAGAAAGGTAGTCTACCGCGACGAGGATATATTTGTTGCCATGAGACGATGGGAACGGCCCCATAAAGTCTATTCCCCATATGTCGAAAATCTCATATACTTGAATTATGTTTTGCGGCATCTCATCACGTTGAGACGATTTTCCTTGACGTTGGCACGAATCACACGACTTCACAAGTGCGTGTGCATCACGATAGATAGAAGGCCAAAAGAAACCGGCATCGAACACTTTCTTAGCCGTGAGATTAGCACCGTGGTGACCACCCGTGGGTCCCTCGTGACAAGCTCTAAGGATATTAGAAGCTTCGGCACCAAACACACAACGTCGAACGAGTTGATCCGCACAAATCCGAAAGAGATAAGGGTCGTCCCAAAAATAGAACTTGACGTCACGAAAGAATTTTCGTTTTTGTTGTGTCGTCATACCCTTGATTATGAAATTGCCCGCATGGTAATTTGCAATGTCGGCAAACCATGGGGTGGTGTCTTTAGAATTCACTACACCGAGAGTCTCAAGAGGAAATGTTTCGGTGATTTCCTTATTCTCGAAAACATCTTTGTGAGGATCTTCTAGACGAGAGAGATGATCGGCCGCTAGATTCTCGGCTCCTTTTTTGTCAAGCACGGTGACATCAAATTCTTGGAGGAGGAGCATCCAACGAAGCAATCTCGGCTTAGCATCTTGCTTAGCTAAGAGATACTTGATAGCCGAATGGTCGGTATACACGATGCTTTTAGTTAAGACGAGATAAGGTCGGAATTTCTCAAAAGCATAGACCACGGCAAGGAATTCCTTTTCCGTTGTGGTGTACTTTAATTGAGCCTCGGTCATCGTCTTACTAGCATAGTGGATAGGACGGAAATGCTTGTCATAACGTTGCCCTAAGACGGCCCCTATAGCTTAATCACTTGCATCGCACATGATTTCAAAGGGTAATTCCCAATTAGGAGCAACAAGAATGGGAGATTTGGTAAGTTTCCTTTTGAGAGTTTCGAAAGCCTTAACACAATCCTCATTGAAGTTAAAAGGAGCATCCTTCTCGAGAAGGTGTGTCATAGGACGAGAGATTTTTGAAAAGTCCTTGATGAAACGACGATAAAAGCCCGTGTGGCCTAGGAAACTCCTAACTCCCTTAACGGTTTTGGGATGAGGTAACTTGGCGATGACGTCTACCTTAGCTTTATCGACCTCAATCCCCGCCTTCGACACCTTATGTCCTAAGACGATTCCTTGTTTACACATAAAATGACATTTTTCCCAATTAAGCACAAGATTGGTTTCTTCACAATGTTTTAACATTTGTTCGAGATTAGATAAACATGACGTGAAAGAATTGCCAAACACCAAGAAGTCATCCATAAACACTTCCATCGACTTCTCGATCATATCGTGAAAAATTGCCATCATACACCGTTGAAACGTACCGGGTGCATTACAAACTCCGAAAGGCATCCTACGATAAGCGAACGTTCCATAAGGACACGTAAAAGTAGTCTTCTCTTGATCATGAGGGTCGATAGGGATTTGAAAGTAACCGGAAAAACCATCTAAAAAGCAATAGAATTCATTTCCCGCAAGTCGCTCCAACATTTGATCCATGAAGGGCAAAGGAAAGTGGTCTTTACGAGTGGCGTCATTTAACTTTCGGTAGTCAATACACACCCTCCAACCGGTCACAACACGAGTGGGAATTAACTCGTTGTTTTCATTAGGCACAACGGTCATTCCTCCCTTTTTAGGGACACTATGGATTGGGCTCACCCATGGGCTATCGGATATAGGATAAATCATTCCCGCGTCAAGGAGTTTAAGGACCTCCTTTTTAATGACATCGTGAATTTTGGGATTCACCCTTCTTTGACTTTGAATTGCGGGTTTGTAGTCCTCCTCTATTAAAATCTTGTGAGTACAAAATTTTGGGTCAATACCCTTAATGTCGGATATTTTCCACGCAATTGCCCCTTTGTGAGCCTTAAGAACTTTCAAGAGCTCGGTTTTTTCATTATTAGCAAGACCTTTTGCAATAATAACCGGCAACTTGTCATCACCTTCCAAGAATGCGTATTCAAGGTGAGAAGGAAGATCTTTCAATTCAAGGATAGGTGGTTCCTCGATTGAAGATTTTGGTTCAACACTCATAACTTCCATCGGCGAAAGAAATGGTGGAATAGAAGTATCATCACTAATCAACACCTCATCTTCATTGTCGATTTCATTTGAAGTGAAATCGCCTCCTTGGAATGGAGTGAGATTTGGTGTAGAATTAGCAAGAATCGGATCCAAAATAGTGGGACTGCCACTTGACGAGCTATCGGAAAAACCTAACACTTCTTGTGAAAATTCATCGCAAACCACATCAACGATGTCAATGTGATTGATGGTAGCGATTGCATAAACATGAGAAGGTTTCGAGTTTTGAGTAGCGTTTATAACAAGTTCCTCTTCGTTGAATCTCAAAGTGATAGTTCTCGCATGAACATCGATAAGCGATCTCGAAGTGTCTAAAAATGAACGACCTAAAATTAGAGGAACTTGAGGATCCGCGGGGATGTCAACTACTATAAAATCAACGGGATAGTAGAACTTCCCCACTTTCACGAAAACATCTTCGGCTACTCCACATGCCATAATCGTAGAATGAGCGGCCATCTCGATGGACATGTTCGAAGGAATGAGAGCCGGAAGCGAAAGCGATTTCCAAATGGAAAATGGCATCAAATTAATGCTCGCACCAAGATCGGCCAAGGCGAGGCATTCTTTCATATCTTGTATGTCACAAGGAATGAGAAACTTTCCGGGATCACCAACTTTTTCCGGTATGCAGTTAAGATAAACCGAAGAACAATTAGCAAGCTTTGAAAGCTTTTCCTTATCGCTCATCATACTTTTAAAAGTGGAAGCGAAACGAGGCATATATAACAACGCGTCGGCTAGACTTACATCAAAATGCACTTGTTGAAACATTTTTATAAAAAGCTCGATTTGTTGTTTGTTACGTTCTTGCAACTTCTCTTTGTTTCGTCTCGAAGGGTAGGGTAAAGGTGGTGTGGGTTGGACATTAGGCAACGGCCTTGGAAACTCGGGTTCCAAAATTGGTATTGGTTCAACCGTAGGTGTGGTATGAGCGGTACTTCGTGGGATTGTAATGTGCTCCTTTTCGACCATCACCTCGGGTTCTTTCTCGATTTCCTTCTCCGTAGAAGTACTTGGACGAGAGATTGGTTCCTTGAAAGTTTTACCACTTCGTGTAGTAATAACCTTCATTTCTCCCTTCGGGTTTGCAATGGTATCTCTAGGAAGACCACCCAAGGAAGAGGGTTTACACATGATTGCTTCAAACATCTTAGCCATGCGGTCCTCAAATTTTGATTGCCTAGCATCCGCTTTTAATAGCTCTTGCTTAATCTCATGTTGTCCTAATTCCATCTTTTGTTGATTTTGTTGAAGACGTTGGACATTTCCTTCCATTTTGTTTGCATGATTTTTAAATTCATTAGCAAGTTCATTTTTTAGCTCGTTTTTCAACTCGGATCTTAAGCTAATCATCTCACGTTGCATGTTATCAAATTTAGCATCATTTGCTTTAGCATAATCCAAAAATTCTCCTTGCAAATTTTTAGTGTGAGCATTTTGAAAACCTTGTGTAGTGTTTTGAAAATCATGGTTTTGATTTTGATTAGAAATTTGTCCATTCCCATTTTGATAATTCCCCTTGTTGTAATTGCGTGTGTTGCCTTGGTAATTACCTTGGTTGTTGTTTCGATAATTGTTAACATTTTGATTGGGTGGAGCTTGATTTTGGCGGGAACCTTGGCCGTTTTGGTTGTAAGTTCCCGTTGCTACATAAGCACTCGAAGTGTTACCATCCGCGGTAATGCACTCGGAAAGATCATGAGCTCCTCCACAAGATAAACAACTCTTAGCAACCGCTTTAACCGAAGCGGAATTGGAAGCTTCTTGAGCCTTCCAATGGGACATTAGATTAGCTTCATCATGTAAGGCGTTAATGCTACGAGACGATTGTGACGAAGATGACGAACCCATATTGGCAACACTCGGTGTGTTACGAGGGTTATAAACCTTAGATCTATTCTCAATGATTTGTAAAGCCTCATTTGTCGTCTTGCACAAAAAATTACCACCCGCGGCGGCATTCAAATAATCTCGTTCATGATCATTAAGCCCATTATAAAAAGTATCCACTTGATGCAATTCCGTAAAATCATGTTGTGGACATTCATGTAACATTTCTTTAAAGCGTTCCCATGCCATTGAAAAACTTTCATTATTTCTTTGCACAAATCGTGAAATCTCATTTTTCAAGTGTGTTGTTTTAGATGGTGGAAAAAACTTGTTCACAAACTTAGAAACGAGATCGGCCCATGTAAAAATCGAATTTGGCGGTTCTTTCTCGAGCCAAATTTTTGCGGGTCCATCCAACGAGTATGGAAACAACATCATCTTAATGGCGTCATGTGGAACATCCTTAAACTTGCTAGTGGCGGTGAGACGGTTAAAATTCCTAATATGGTAATGCGGGTTGTCTTTCTCGTGACCTCTAAACTTATTTGCTTGCAACATCGACATTAAACCCGTCTTAATTTCGAAATTCTCCGCAAGGATGGCGGAAATCACAATAGCCTCTCCAAAACCCTCGGTGGGTGCTTGTAACAACTCCATCATAGTACGATTAGCCATGACGACTTCTTGTTCTACAATAGGTTCAACAATTGGAGGTTCTTCAACAATCAACGTCTCTTGATTGGCTTGCTTTTGAAGTCGTTTACGAGCTCGTTTTGCTTGATTACGAGTGATCATAAACTTCACGAAGAATGGGAGGTGAGCAAAGAAGATTCTTTTTGGGTGTTTTGTGAATTTTCAATTTTTTTGTGTTTTTGATGATATTTAATTTTTTTTGGATTTTGGTGTATCTTCGTAGACAACAATCTACAAAATCTCTCCTCGAATCAAGCTCTTGATTAAAGAAGCCTCAAAGGAATGAAAACGATCATGTGGAGTGAACGCCTTCGAATGACTTTAGAACTTTGGTGAAAACCAAATTGTTCAAGAGGTTTTAATCACAAAGAAACCAAGCAAATATATTATACGTAATAATACTTTGGGCGGCAAAACCCTCGATTAGCCTTCAATCTCAAAATACTCACAAGCAAGCGGGGAAACGAGGCGGCGCGAAGCACTTAAGAGCCTTTTTCCTTAGGGTATATTTTATAATACCCGCCTTATACCCACCTTATAGTTTGTATTTTTCAAAATCGAGCTTCACGAAAGTATTTATCTATTTTTTGCCTTTTTCTTTTTGTTTGAGATTCGAATACAATAATTGAGTGATGAAATCCCAATTAAGGTTGTGTTTTCACACTTTTGGAGATATTGTAAATTTATTGTGATACTTAATACAATATAGTAATAATATTTGTACAAGAAAAAACCAAGAAAACCGATAGTACGTATTAGTAGAGTTCTACTAACACAAATACTATTTGGTTAATATTAAAAACAACAATGCAAATTAATCACGACACACCTCCCTGGCAGCGACGCCAAAGTGATTGTGGTAAATTACACCCTTTAGGAAAAAGGCGTAAAAGTGGTAAGTATCAAACAAATGACTTTAGGAAAAATCAAGAGTTAATGACCCTTAATGGTGATGAAAGTTCGTTTCCCAAGGAGGTATATGTGTGTGACTAAGATGTACAATATTTGAGATTAATATTTGGTTTAGAAGGGGATTAGGAAAGAAGATGACAAAAACGTAAAAATAAAAATTAACAAAAAAAATCACTACTAGAAAGTTAAAACATAGAACCTTAAAAACCACAAAAATAAAAATAAATTCTAAAAATTACCAAAAATTCACCAAAAATCAAAAATAATAAACTAACAGTTTACCAATGATCAAAACTTTTTCAAACCTTTTAAATAATTAAATATTCAATTTTTAAATGCTAATTAAAGCCCTAAAAATCAAATAAATTCTCAAAAAGCCCAAATAAAGATTTTTCAATTGGTAAAACTCTAAAATGACCTAAAAAGATTAAAAACTATTTTTAGAACTTTTAAAACAAATAAAAACTATTTAAAATGATTTAAAAACTATTAAAACTTAAATTAATTATAAAAATTAATCAAAAAGAGATAAAATTATTCTAAAAGTTGCTAAATTCCTATTTTAATGTATTTAACCTAAGAAAAATGTAAAAAGTTGGAAAATGTGAAATTTCAAAAATAATAATAAAATAATAATAAAATAATATTAAAAATCAAAAAATTATAAAAAATTCTAAAAATTTGAAAACTAGTTTATTTTAACCTAAATAATCAGAAAATCCAAGTGAAATTACCACAATATCCCTAATGGGCCCTCAAATGGGCCGAATCCAAATTCAGTCAACACAAATGGGCTTTTGGGCCCAAAAAGTCAAACTTGGCCCAATTGACTTGGAAAAGCCCTATCTGACTTAAAATTCAATTCTAAGAACAAAACTCTAAAGGCCCAAAAGCTAAAAGTGAGCTTATCACAGCTTATTGAACACAAAGCTTATTCTTATTGGGCTTTTCAGCCCATTAAGCCATAAGCTAATGCCATAAGCTCTAATTTGACACACAACCCTCTTTTAGGATGGTTAAGAGATCTGTCAAAAGAAATTTCCAAAAAGCTAACTCAATAAGCCAGAAAATAGAAAAGCAAAAATCCACAAAACGACAAAATAGTCGTTTTTGAGAAATAATGCACCTCAGGACTTGATTCAACTTGGAAAAGCTTTCAAATGGACTCAATAAGCAAAATCAATCAACAAAAATCCAATAAGCACAACCAATAAGCCAGAATAAGCACAAATGAGCTTATGTAAAAGTCAAAGGAGTTGGTTTTCTAGTCAAACCTAAAAGTCAACCACCCAAATGCTCCAGTATGAACAAATGGGTCAAAATATGAGCACCTATTACAAAAACAAAGTTGTTGCTGGTTGGAATAAGCTATTATAGCTTATTGATAAGCTGAACTTAAATTTACACTATCAGTGGTAACCAGCAAGGGAAAGGAGTTCCCACTGCTTTGACTATTTGACCAAGCTTTTATGAGAGTTCTGGTTTGATTCAATTGGAAACAAAGGCACCCTTGTGATCAGTGAATCACAAGGAGTCAATAGCAACAATAAAATCACAAAATGGTTCACACAATAAGCCACAATAAGCCAAACAGTTACCAGATAAGCACCAGATATGCAATTAAGCAGTTAAGCACTTAATAAGCAGATTTAAGCAAAATAAGCCAACCAAACTTAACAGGATGCATACACAAACTATGTAAACTAACAACAAACACAAAGCAACAAGAATCAAACACTGAATCAAAGTAAATAACAAGATCAAAGCATAAAAAGTTACTGATGAACAATGAACATATGCAGAAACAAGTTTGCTGATATACTTGACACTTGATCCAATTTCAAGCCTCAAAATCCTTCTACCCTGGTGTGATTAACTATGATTTAGCACTTGTTAGCCCTAACCTATGCTTAGATCTAGGTGTCCTCAAAATCCTAGCCAATTTTACCAAGTTATAAAGATTTTATAGCCAATCTATGAATCTATGTGTTCAAGACCACAAAACCTGCAAACAGATGAACATATGCACCTAAATAACAGATACCAACACTTGCTAACAACACACAAGCACTTAACAAGTCACAATCCAAACTTATGCAGTAATCCCAAACACTCCTTAATCAGTCACTTATCAAAGAAACTTGTGATTTCTTCTAATAACCTACTGATTTTAATGATCAAAAACACTTACTAGGCAGCAACTAACACAATCAAACACATAAATCACCAGCACAAACACAAATACTCAAAATCAAAGCACAAAATCCAAAACAGTCATAAACATGAAATTTTTAGGGGAATCTTGTTGATCCCAAACTTAGATCGATTAGCTTTGTGTATACGAGATTAGATCAAGTATAACACGTAGAGAAACCTTTGTTATATGCTTTGTGAATCTAAGTATTATGCGGAATTTAATACTTAAACAAGAACACAAGATGTAAACAAAACTTTCACTTTGATTATGATTGTCGAACTTGCTTACAATGAAAGATGTTTACGAATGAAAACTTAATGAAAACTTGATACTAAAACATTAACCTAAAGGCCTTCTTTTATAGACTAAGAAGCCTTGCACAATAAGCTACGTATCAACTATTCTAGGTAAAGATAAACATAGAAAATACATTGTCGTTTCTATCCTTACTAGAAGTATTCTAGAACATAATAAACGTGTAGCTCACATCTTCCATCAGTGCTTGTCTTCAATCTGTCAACGCTTGACTTTAACTTGTCAACGCTTGAGCTGTCAGCGCTCACTTTGTTCTTGTCAACGCTTGAGTTGTTCTTGTCAGCGTTCAAGTGATCTGGCCTTAATTTTATTCCCAACAATCCTCCCCTAAACTTGATATCCACTCTTATGATCAAGTTTCTGAATAATCATTAAGAACTTGGAGGAGTCTGACAAACCTTATCATATTGGTAATAAATAAATCTGATTAAATTCTTTGCCACGTCACTTGTATAATCTATCTCCAACTGGGTGTCCTTTATCTTTTCCAAAACAGCCTTGGATATGAAATACTGAGCATCCACTAGTAGATACTCAGCAAACTTTGTAGAACTCAAATGGTATACACCAGCAGCTGAATATAACCTCCATTGAAGACCACTGAGGTCATCTTCAAGATCCTTCCATATTTCAGGATCTTCCTCATTTGTCCCACACATTCTTTTGAATGTGGTCCAAAGTTTTATTCCATTGGCTGAAGTTGGTGCTTCAGCCTCATACTTGGTCTCCAGCAACCTCCAAAGGTCCACCAAGTCTTCTCTATCACAACTTGCAAATAAAGATATGAGAGTGGTAAAAGTGTATACCTCCTTGCCATATCTTCCAATCTTCCAGAATCCACATTCATCCTCATCATAACTCACAATTGGATTCCTGGAATCTAATGGTAACACATGCACCATATCTGAAGCTTCTAATGGGGAGAGCTTGAGACTCTTTCTAATAACTGCTTCACTTGGATATAGTTGATTCATATCTTTTGGAAACTCAAGTGTAAATCCCTTCTTCACTGGCCTGGGAACTATCATGGCTTTCTTGATTTCCATCTCTTCTGCAAGTTGCTCCTTTCTTTCATCTGAAAGAAGTCTGAAAGTGTTTTCTTCCTGCACTTTCACCCAAATAGGATAAGCCCTATGTTCCAACTCATCAAATGTCAAAGCCTTCAGCTTCTGATGTGTCCATCCAACTCCATGACATCTGAGCAACATAAAGTAGAGCTTCCTTCTATCCCTTTTCAACTCAGAGAGAATGTTGCTTGCCTTGTGCTTCAAAATCACCTTACAATCCTTCTGAACTCTAAGAAAAAGCTCCAAACCCCATATTTGATCTGAAATGGTTAAGTCTGGATTATCCATGCAGCTTTCTTCCCAAGAATTGTAGATCTGAACCACCTCTGGCATGTCAAAATCAATCTGCAACTTTAAATCTCTCAACTTTTCCCTAGCAAGCTCATCACCATACTCAAGCCTTTCTGGTTCAATAATCATCACACTTGAGTCTGAGCTATCTCCATCACTTTCTTCTTCAGAAGTCACAACAAATGGTGACTTTTCCTTTTCACCTTGTTCCATCATTTGCTCAGCCAATCTTCTATCAAATTCAACCTGGGCTGCATTCTTTGGAACAATCTCTTCTACCAATATACCCTTACCCTTATCTGATGGTGCAATGGTTGGTAAGGTAGATGGTAATACCTGAGTAGGAACATCCTTGATGATAGATGATGACTGGAATACATCACCTCCATATGCAGATCTGTCAACGCCCAAATTTCCTCTATCAGCGCCCAAAATACTTCTATCAGCGTCCAAATTTGTCTTCTCAACGCTCAAATATTTTCCCTCAGCGCCTTGTGTAACCTCTCTCAACATTGCTGTAAATGATAAATTTAGATTGGTTGGAGAGATTAAGGACGTATCAAAACCTGTTTGTTCCTTCAAAGTAGTAAGAGCTTCAGCAACATCCATTGATTGACCATCTTGACTGCTCTTATCACTCAGATTTCTTTGATCTTCCTCCCCTTTGGAAGACTCCTCCATACCCCTCCTAGCATGATCACTCTCCAAAACAACAATTCTCTCCCTCAATTCCTTGAGTTCAAGGTCATGTTAGCTGACAATTTGTACTAAGTCTGCATTTTGCTTTTGCAAGCTAATGCAGACAGCCGTCAATTCCAAAAGAGTCATTGGTTCCAGTCTGCCCTCTTATGAAATGGGGATTTGACCTCCCAAGTCAGGTTCATTGGGCATGGATGAGGACTTAAGTATGGTGGGACTGCCTTGGCCAGCTTCAAAGCCAGAACCAATAGTCCCAGCCTCATCCAGGTCACCAGCCACACTTGTGGTGGTGGTTCTCTCTGCTTCATGGCTAGGACCACCAGAGGAGAACTCTCCAGTAGTCCTTTGGCGTTTGATCAACCTATATTCAGGTGGTGTGGAAGATGGTGTGGAAGAATGGGTAGATGTGGGTTGGTTAAGGGGTGTTTGGGATTGTGATGGTTGGGTGTCAGCGTTGGAAATAGGCACATCAACGCCAACATTAGATGTGTCAGCGTCAAAGGGTTCTTGGTCAAGTTGCATTTGTTCAGGTGAGGGTAAAGGTTCAGGAATAGGTTCAAGTTGTGGGTGAGGGTCTATATGAGGTTGGAGGTCTGATTGGGGTTGTGCTGCTGCAATAACAGCAAGCATGGCTGGGGTTAAAGGTAAGTCTCTATGAGGTGGTGAATCCATCTTTGCAAAATAGATTTCTTTTGTTAAGGGAATTTTATAAAAATCATTGTGATCCCTTGAACAATATCTTTGATCATCAAAAATCATTTGCAGAAAACGGGGATAAGCCAAAGTCATTTTTGTCCCCTTGTTTTTACACATCCCTTCAAAAATCATTTTAGAATAGTTATATTTTTGCCCTGTTGCAATGCACACAATAGCACTAGCAATAGATCTGTTAATCTCATTATGTGTAGTACATTTGGGACTCAAACATTGAAGGAGAATGTGAATGAGGTACTTCCAGGCTGGGGGAAATTCCTACTTATGGTACTTATTAAGAGTACCTTCATCAGGAATTGGATATCCCAAAGCCCTAAGCCCTTGTTCTATTTCATTTATGGGAAGGATGGTTATACCATCAGCATCATCAAGATGCAAGGCCTGGCGTACCAAGGCCTCAGTAACCACCCAAGATCTCCCATGAACAATAGAAGTTAATGTGGTCACTCCATTAACTGTTGAGGAACTGACAGTGTTCCAAAACTGTTTAATGTGTGTGACTGGAATGAGTGGTGCATGAGAAAGAGCATACCTTAATGGGGATGCGTTCAAATACGCCACCATTTGTGTGTATTGAGGAAACAAATCATTACCAGCAACAAGATAAGCAATCATGTTGTGTTGAGACTTGAACCCCAAATCCAATTCTGCTGAGTTAAATCTTGGTGCCATTGATGAAAGCTGTTAATTTGAAGTGTAGAAGATGAAGGTTGATAAGAGAAAAGTGTTAGACAAGAATTATAGATACCCTGTTTTAAAAATAGAAGCCAAATTTATAGGAGATATAGAATGCACGTGATTGGCCCAAAAATAGGCAAAGATTTTCAAAAACTAATCATGAAAATATTGAAAAAGTTATAAGTTATCTCATGCATTTAATGAAAGTAACAACTCCTAAAATTACGGCTTGAAAATATGTCAAAAAGTAACAACTGGGTAGGTCCCATTGAGTGTCAACGGTCAAATATAACCCATCAACGCCCAACGGCTATAATCTTGTCAACGTTCGCCTAAAGCCATGTCAGCGTCCAATTTGGTCACAACAACGCTTGGAAAAATCTTGTCAGCGTCCAAAAATAAAATTGTTTTAAAAAGTGAAAAATGACCTTAACAAGTAATTTATCCTAGAGAAAGTAACCAAAAGCTGATAATTATTATAGGGCGGCAAGCACTGTCCAGTTATGCACACTTGCATAAGCAAGATAGACATAACAGTCCTCTAGTGTCCCTTGCTAACCAAAATTCTTAACAACCAAGTTACCTTATAAAATCCTTGTTACTCCCAGGTAAATCCCATATCAAAATGATTCCCAAGTCTCCCAACAGACCACAACCAATTCTAGGCCAAAAATGTCTTGGCAGCATGCAAAGTTGATATACTATGCATGCTACAGTGCCTCATGGTTTAGTAAAACTAACCCATACTCACTTGTGGACACAATCTAGAATTGTGATAAGAGTATCATATGGATACCTAAAAATCCTAAAGGTTCCTAAAACCTCCCCTTAAACAAAGATACAAAGAGTTTGCTAAAAACATGCATGAACATAAAAAATTTATGTCAAGATAGGAATGAAACATTCCAACCATCATCCATAAATAAAAACTTTTCCAAATGCTTCTCCTTTGATCCATAAGCAACTCTGTATCCAATGGTATACTGCTAACACCATCTGCACATTTAGATTGAAAACCACAAAACTAACATTGTTGCTGACAACGCCCCGATAACACATAACAGCGTTGAAAGAAGCTTTGTCAGCGTTAGACAATTATATTGCTGACAACGTTGCAAAAACACTTATCAGTGTTCAAACAACCTTTGTCAGTGTTAGAAAAATATAGTGGAAAATCTAAATTATCAATAAGACCAATAATAATAATGCATCATCCTATACATACTTTTACAAAAAGAATCCAAAACACATATTAAGTGAGATTAACCATTCCAATACTTGTTACGAAGTATTGAAATCTTCCAGTATCAAAAGGTTTAGTTAATAAATCTGACACATTTTCCTCAGTGTCAACCCTATCTGGTTGTATTAAACCTTTCTCAAAGCAATCTCTTATAAAATGGTGTCTAATTTCTATGTGTTTAGTTTTAGAATGATGCACAGGATTCTTAATGACGCATAAAGTACTATTATTATCAACAAATATCTTAGTATGCATGAAATTATACCCATAATCCAACAGCTGGTTCTGAATCCACAACACTTGACCACAACATGCTACTGCAGCCACATACTCTGCTTCAGTTGTAGAGTTAGCCACCACTGTTTGTTTCTTGCATTGCCAAGATATTAATCTGCTCCCAAGAAATTGACATCCACCAGTTGTGGATTTCCTATCAAACTTGTCACCTCCATAATCACTATCTGAATATGCAATCAGGTCCAATGGTGAATCCTTTGGGTACCACAAACCAAGATTAGGGAAACATCTTAGGTACCTAAAGATCCTCTTCACAGCATAAAGGTGACATTCTTTGGGAGTCACTTGATGGCGTGCACATGCACACACAGCAAACATGATATCAGGTCTGGAAGCAGTAAGATACATCAAGGATCCAATCATGGATCTATAATGCCTGACATCAACATCTTTCCCATCTCCAATCTTTCCCCAAGGGTGTTCTCTATCCATAGGAGTAGAAGCCCTCTTTTCATGTGGAGAAAAGCCAAACGTCTTCAAGATTTCAGCAACATATTTGTCCTGGGAGATGAAGATACCATCTTCTTTCTGCTGAACTTGTAAACCAAGAAAGAAGTTCATCTCCCCCATAGCACTCATCTTGAATTTGTCTGTCATAAGCTTGGAGAAATCCTCACTCATCTTTGGATCAGTAGACCCAAAAATGATATCATCAACATAGACCTGCACAAGCAACACATCTTTGCCTTTCTTCTTTGTAAATAGTGTCTGATCTATGGTGCCCCTTTTGAATCCATTGTCCACCAAATATGTAGACAAAGTACCATACCATGCTCTAGGGGCTTGATGAAGGCCATACATAGCCTTTTTGACTCTATACACTTTATCTGGATGCTCTGGATCCTCAAAACCAGGAGGTTGCATGACATAAACTTCCTCAACAATGGTGCCATACAAGAATGCACTCTTCACATCCATTTGATAGACTGTGAAACCCATGCAAGATGCATAGGCTAGAAAAATCCTAATAGCTTCAATCCTTGCAACTGGTGCAAAGACTTCTTCATAATCTATCCCCTCCTCTTGTGTATAACCTTGAGCCACTAACCTTGCCTTGTTTCTGACCACAATACCTCTTTCATCTCTTTTGTTCCTGAGAACCCATCTTGTCCCTATTGGTCTGACATATCTAGGACAATCAACAAGCTCCCAAACATCCTGAATAGCAAATTGGTGAAGCTCATCCTGCATTGCTTCCACCCAACTTGGCTCTTTGAGAGCATCAAATATCTTTTTGGGTTCTTCTTGTGACAGAAAACATGCAAACAAACATGCTTGCACAAGAGGGGTATCAACCTTCTTGTGTATATTGGCAATAAATCCACCAAGTCCTTGATGAGATCTTCTTGTCTGAACTGGAGTCATAACATCACCAATGATCTGAGATGGGGGTGATTCTTCATTGTGGAAGTGAGAACTCCTCCTTCAAAAAGTCTGGTGTCCTCAACTTCTCGCTCCATGTTGCCATCATGAATATTGGAAGGTCCACCTTGTTCAAAACTGGAAGAGAAAAGATGCCCATAAGTGTTGTCAACGTTTGAATCTTGGTTGTCCGCGTCAGGGCTGACAGCGCCTGAAATGTTGTTGTCAACGTCTGAATTGGTCTTATCAGCGCTAGATTTGCCTTTGTCAGCGCCTGAAGAACCATGCATGTTTGTATCTGGTGGTATTTGGAAACCACCATTATCTTGTCCAGCAGCAGCAACAGCAGCAAAAGCATCAGTCCAAATGGGAATTGTGACATATTCAAATGTAGGAGATGCCTTTTCTGCTTGTGATCCAACCCTCTCATTAACCTGTGTACCTGAAACATCAACAATTTGTTCCTCCACAACATTTGAAGTTACCTTCACAATGTCTGGATTAGTGACAGGCATATAATTTAAAGTTCTAGATAAGGGTTCCAAATCAAACAACCAATTAGGACCACTTTCAGGATCACTAGGTTTATTCTCTAAGAACCTAACATGTACTCTTTCAACAATACGTTTGTCCTCCTTAAGATAAACCCTATAACCCTTGCTCTGCACTGAATACCCCATGAAGTAACCTTCATCACCTTTTGCACTAAATTTCCCTAAGGCATCACTAGTGTCTAAGACTACTACATGACATCCAAAAGGTCTGAGAAAACCAATATTAGGTTTTCTTCCCCAAAGTAACTCATAAGGTGTCTTGTTCTGAATTTTGTTAACCAATGCTCTATTTTGCACATAGCATGCTGTATTAACAGCCTCAGCCCAAAAGGCTATGGGAAAGTGAGCATCAGCCAACATTGTTCTGGCTGCTTCAATTAGGGTTCTATTTTTCCTTTCAGCAACCCCATTTTGTTGTGGGGTTCTAGCAATACTGAATTGCCTAGTAATTCCCTTCCTGGTACAAAAATCATCAAGCTTCTTGTTCCTAAATTCTCCACCATTATCACTCCTAAGCATCTTAACCTCATTGCCAGACCTTTTCTCAATTTGAGTGATAAATTCAATAAGAACATCAGCTGTTTCACTCTTCATAGCTAGAAAGAATGTCCAAGTAAACCTAGAAAAGTCATCAGTGACAACAAAACAATATGACTTGCCATTCAAACTTTCTATATTAGTTGGACCAAAGAGGTCCATGTGAAGCATATGAAGAGGTCTGGAACTAGTATGCACCTGCTTGGACTTGAATGAGACCTTGTGCTGTTTGCCTTTAAGACATGCAACACAAGAGTGGTCATTGTGGAAGGCCTTCTTAGGCAAACCATCAACTAAACCAAGCCTCACAAGTCTATTTATATTTTTAAAGTTTATGTGCCCTAGTCTCTTGTGCCACAAATTACTTTCATCAACTGAGGCCTTAGCATAAAAACAAGACATATTTGTATTCACTTTAATTCCATTTAAATTCACATTATATATGTCCTTATGCCTAGGTGTTCTATACTCAATGTACTTCTCATCAGGGATCTTAAAATCCTTGCTTAACACCAAACACTCAGTATCAGTGAAAAGAACCTTATTTTTGTTATCACACACTTGTGATACACTAAACAAATTATAATCCAGTTCTTTTACCAGGAAGACGTTTTCAAAACGTAGATTATTGGTGAGAAGGGTTCCTTTGCCTGTGATGGTGCCGTAGCCCCCTCCAAAGTATAGCTTATCACCATCTTTAATAGGAGAGAAGTTCGTCAGATAGTCTTCCTTTCCTGTCATGTGCCTTGAGCATCCACTATCCCAATATCCATAATCATTGATCTGCTTTTGAATGCCCTGCACATAAAGAAAACAAATTAGTTTTCTTTGGGAACCCAAGTCTCAGAAGACTTGGATTCATCTGGTTGTTCAATAAGAACAAACTTAGTTCTCACAACAACCCCATTCTCATCCCTTTTAGGGTGAAAAACCCAGTTAACCCCAATTGGTTTTGTAATGACTTTTGAAATGTAATTAAACCTGTTGCAAGTCATTGAAATTCCATTATTATTAGGGTTTTGATCTTTCTTGGGTCTCCATATTAAGCTTGAAGAAGCTTTAGACCCCTTACCTTGTGGCTGCAAATACTTAGGTCTGGTCACGTTTCTGTCAGCGTTGGATTTTGTCATGTCAACGCTGAAATTACCCTTGTCAGCGTTGAACCTAGGGTTTGCTACAGGAACCCATTGCCTATTTGACCAGGTGTTTGTCTTTTGAAAAGGTCTTTGTCCATGAGTGTTAGACCTTCTAGAGAAGAATGGGGCAGGTCTAATCACTTGTGGACTTTGCTGCACACAAGGTTTGGGTCTGACAACGTTTGACTTCCTAACAACGTTGACTTTCTTCCTATCAGCGCTGAAATTGTTCCTATCAGCGCTGGCTTTGGGAGCGTTGACACACTTGTATGCCAAATGTGAAAAGCTACCACAAGTATAACAGGATTTCTTAGACACACTCTTAGGTCTAGTAGCAAAGAAACGTGTTCCATGATTGTTAACTTGGCTCTTGGGTGACCTATTATTTCTATACATCTCTGCATATTTAATGGTAGGTCTTCTAACAGTGTTTGAGCCTAGGTCAACAGCTTCACCAGTAACTGGGTGAGTAACCTTAATGGGTGGTGATTCATTGGGACTTTCACATAGCAAACCTCCCTTAACAAATAAAGTAGGGTTAGCTTTCTTCCACTCATTTAGGTCAGTCAGTTTTTGTTGATACTCTTCTACTGGAGTGACAACTCTTGGTGGAGGAGAGAATTCCTCTTCTTGGCATTCTGGTATACCAGTCCAAGATAAATCCTTTCTAAGGACACCATAGAAGTCACCAGCTGGTGGTGGAACCAGAGAGTAATCATTCATCCCAATCCCAGTCATATCCTTGGGGTCCCTTTGTTTAGCTACACAGTCTCCTAGGGCTTGGGTGTCTCTATCAAATCTTTGAATCTTGAGGTCAACATTATCTTTATTCTTAATGGCCTCATCTAACTTAGCCTGTAGGTCTTTATTGACCTTTGACATGATATTTCTAATATCCATACTACCCTCTAGCTCATGTTTTAAGATATTTATCTTATCTTTTAAATCAAATTCCATTTTCTTGTATTCAGAAACGGTTTTCTCAGTTTCAGAAAGAGCTAGTTGGTAATTGGATAATTTACACCTTTCAGTGCTCATATCCTCTTTTAGTTTTAACACCTCTTTATTAAGTCTGTCAGTGTTTAACCTACAACCTTTGCTACAAAAAGCATCATCATATACCTCATTATCAGATGAAGAGGAGGAGTGTGCCATGAGAGCATATTCAACATGCTCTTCTTCTTCAATATCAGCAATCAAAGCTTTGTCCTCTTCAGCATCCTTAGCCAGATAGCTCCAATCCCATCCAGTACCATCAATTCCTTGAACTGCAACCATGGCTTTGGAGTCTTGAGCTTTAACAACCTGACTTGAGGGTTTACTAGCATCAGATCTTCTAGGAGATCTGCATTCCCTCATGAAGTGCCCTATGCGATGACAGTTGTAGCACTCAACTTTGGATTTATCAAATCCAGCAGTGTCTTTAGCATTGAAGGTCATCTTCTTCTTGAACCTTCTATTCCACCTATTTGCTCTTATACTAGCAAGAGCCATGTTCCACTTGATGTCCATCTCTTCCAAGTGTTCATCACTTATCTACTCAAGGTCCTCATATGTAATCACTGAACCATTGGGCAAAGAAGCAATGTAAGCACACACAGTATCCAAATCCAAACCAGCAGGTTTAACTCTTGGGCAGTCATTCATGAATGTGTCAGCGTCTGAAAAAGAGACGTTGACAGGACTTGTTCCAGCGCTGACAAATGATGATCCAGTAACTGGATGCATAAAAGAGTCCTTCTGATTGAATTGACCTTCACTATGAGAGAAGAAGGCCATGTTGCTGGTGCTAGCTTTGCTTCCATGTGCTGAAAGAGTTTCATCTTCCAACAGTCTTAGTTTGTTGTAGATGTCATCAAACGAGGAGCTCTTGTAAGTATTATTGGCAAGAATAGATCTTGCCTCAATCTTCCATGCCTCACCAAGACTTTTCAGAAAAGTAGCATTGGTGTCAACATCACAAACTTGTGTCCCCATGAAGGACAACTTGCTTGTGATGTCAAGCAATCTGCTTCTCACACTACTCAGTTTCTCATTGGGCTGAGCTTTGAAGACAGCATAATCATGCAGAAGTTGCTTTTTCTTTTCTTCCTTAGTGTCTGCATTACCACCATATGCAACTTCAATTGCTTCCCAAAGATCCTTAGTAGATTCATAGCTTCTATATTTGTGCTGATTTTCTTGTCCCAAAGAGACTTTCAGAATATTTAGGGCTTTCATGTCAGCCCTTTTCTTTGCAATATCTTCAGCACTTACAGCTCTACCATCTCCAGGTTTTTCTTTCTTATCTTCATCAGGACATCCTTCAACAGCTGATCTTGCCGTAATGGCATCGTGAATCTTTTGAGCCTTATTGAATGAGTTTCCATATTCAATAATCTCCCAGAGTGTGTAGTCAAAGATCCCCAGATATTGTTCAAAGTTGAACCTCCATAAGTCAAAGTTGGTTGCATCAAGCATGGGAATTTTGATGTTTGGTAAGGGTGAGGAGGAGGAGGTTATCGCTTCAGACATGATGTTTTTAGGGTTTTGAGAAAATTAGGGTTTTGGTGTTCGTATATCGTTCTGGTGTTCTTCAAAGATCAAAAGTTCCTCAACAAGCTCCGATACCACTTGTTGATCCCAAACTTAGATCGATTAGCTTTGTGTATACGAGATTAGATCAAGTATAACACGTAGAGAAACCTTTGTTATATGCTTTGTGAATCTAAGTATTATGCGGAATTTAATACTTAAACAAGAACACAAGATGTAAACAAAACTTTCACTTTGATTATGAATGTCGAACTTGCTTACAATGAAAGATGTTTACGAATGAAAACTTAATGAAAACTTGATACTAAAACATTAACCTAAAGGCCTTCTTTTATAGACTAAGAAGCCTTGTACAATAAGCTACGTATCAACTATTCTAGGTAAAGATAAACATAGAAAACACATTGTCGTTTCTATCCTTACTAGAAGTATTCTAGAACATAATAAACGTGTAGCTCACATCTTCCATCAGTGCTTGTCTTCAATCTGTCAACGCTTGACTTTAACTTGTCAACGCTTGAGCTGTCAGCGCTCACTTTGTTCTTGTCAACGCTTGAGTTGTTCTTGTCAGCGTTCAAGTGATCTGGCCTTAATTTTATTCCCAACAAATCTTAACAAGAGCTTATACCTGCCTTCCACAACATCCTAGGAAGGCCAACAATGATCCTTGGACCTTGTTCAACAACTAGAACAAGACCAAGGTACTTCAAATAAGGAGATGCAAAGTGCCTTGGTTGATGGTTCAAAGTAGAACCTCAAGGACTTGATATCTTCAACACAAGCAGCAAACAACTCAACCAAGGGCTCTAATCCCTTCACAAGCTTGGTGTCAACAAGCTTGTAAGAGCTTATAGCAAATGGTCAAGGGTTAGTACACAAAATAGACCAAAACAGAACCTAGGATTTCAAGGTTTTCAAACCTTAAAAACCTAATGAAACAAGACGTGCCTTAACCACAAGATTAAGGTAGGCCTTCACAATCAAATGGAACTCAGAATTAGGCTACTCAAACACCAAACTTTTAACTAAATCAAAAAGAGATTTCAAAATTTCAGAAATTCAAATTTTATTTAACTTAAAAAGGAATTACAAAGATTAATAGCCTAAAACTGGAACAAAGGGACTCTCACATGTTGAGGTCTCCTTTTATAGGCAAATGCCTGGCTAACACTATTCATAAACCCTAGAACTGAATTCCCAAATGTGCCCTTGAGGTCTTCTAGATAATTCTTTGGTGTGAGCTGTCCAAATTGATCAAGGACATTCATTTTAGCTTTAGGATGAAGCTAAGGTTCTTGGCTGTTGATTTTGCCACATAGGATGACTTGGAGAGGAGGGTGTGATGTGATAGGTGGACGGGTGAATGGGTGGGACCCCTTTGGTGAGTGGAGATGAGGGTTTTTGGTGTAGGATGTGTTTCTGCATGTGTGAATCACACATGTGCCAGGGTAATTGAGTTTTACCCTTTGTTTTAAATGAGTAAATTCTGGGGGTGAAGAAGGGTGAATAGTGGTAAGTTTGATCCGATTTTGGGGGAAAGTAAGTGTTTGGCGCGTGTTATGGATTTGAACTTTCAAATTGGCCATTTCAGTCCTTGTTCTTTGGGATTTTTGGTAAATAAAGCATTATAGCCCGAAAACGTATTCTCCTTTGTTAATAAGTTTCACCATTTGTCACTTTTGGCACAAAACTTTGGAAAAAGGATTTCAAGGGTTATTTTTGCCATTTTTGGATAATTCAAGGGCTGATCTTGGACATTGTTGATCTTCAAAGGTCTTCATTGTATCTTTGACTTGATGAGGGACCATTATTGGCAATTTTGATTTGTTGAGGGACTAATCTTGCCATTTCTTCAAAGTTGAAGGACCTTTTGTGTAATTTTGACAAACTTAAGGGACCAAACTTGTAATTATTAATATACAAGGGTTTTAAGTGTCATTTCTTCAATAAATGAGGATCAATCTTGTTTGTCTTCAAGTCTTCAAGGGTATTTGTTGAGAATTCCATGATTAGGGCCCGATTCTTTGTACGGCTTCGTTTCTCGTGTCCGTTTTTCCTTGTAACTTGTGATCTTTTGTCTTTTTCACGATATCCATACCTAAAATACACAAGTAAACAAACACAAGCATATATATGGTATTTTATGACATTTTTATGCATTTAAAGCCCGAAAAGAATGATGAGATCATGTATAAATGCCATCTCATCAAGTATCATCATCCCATGTTTCCACTTTCAGTATCTTTTTACATTTTCATAATTGTTTGAAGTTTTACTTTTTGTTCCAGTTTGTTTGAATTTAGCTGTTGCTCAGAATAGTTTGGCTCATGTGTTTAGCCTTTGTGTTTAAGTTTTCTGTTTTTGTATCGATCAATGGATATTAGTCTTTTTTAAACAATTTGTGTTTATATACTTCTGAGAACCTTAGGTTTTTACTTAATTTTGTGTAATACTATAATCATTTATCATAATTTTGTATTTACATACTTTTGATAATGTTTTGTTTTAAATTATTATTACAAATAATTTATTGTTATAACCCAAATTGTTAAACAACATAAGTTCAAGTAATTTTATTTTCAAGTTAGGAATGGATAATCATTTAGGAATGCCTAACTATATGATTACCATAGTAGTAATAACTTTTAGGCTCAACATAAACAAAATTATATGACTACCATAAACAAACTTCTGCACATAATGTGTAGAATAGGATCAGCATAAAATTACTTATAACAGTTGTTAACTATAGTAATACCTGGCAAGCATCATTTTCCATGCTAAGTGTTAAAGATGGAGAATTGAATCACGATAGTTGTCCAACACATCATCTGCAATTACCTGCATATCTGTAAAAAGCACGTATCAAAATAACAAAATTAAGGTTAATAAAAATGTTGTTTACAACATATAATAACTTAATTAACAAACAAATAACTTCATAACAATTAACAAATCTATAAGCATAATTAAAAATATATTACAACATAAACTAGGCCAGAGTCTTCAAAACACAAACAACAAGTTTTACATAACTTAATGTCTAGATATTACGATCATAGAATACATAACGGTAATTAAATTGTTTCACATTTCAGGCAAACCACAAAATACATTCCAGAATTTCCAATAGTAGACATCTAACACATGTCGATTAAGGGTATCATCACTGGATCTGCATCGTCAATGGTCTGTTCATCATCTTCAATGAAATCAACTATCTTGAACCGCACTGTTTTGTTAGCTTCAAACCCACATTGTTGCATAATGTTCCTCCAGTTAGCCTTTATGTTCATGTGGTTTCTTCTATGGGGTTCATCATTGTGAAGTTCCAAATCCACATCTACATAAAAATGTAGATCCACATGTCACAACATGGCATTATGGAACCTAATCATTTGGTGTTGAGTGACAAAGTTTGCAGGGATTGTCTGAATTTAAAAAATATAATGTCGTAAGTATTCCATAATATCTATTCAACCAAGGTAAAGTCATAAGTTCTTACCAAAAGTTTTCTATCAATTACATATGCCAGAAAAGGTTGATAGAAAGTTTGGTTCTAATCATTATGTTGTTCATTATGATTCTGCCATTCGCGACTATGTCTCATTCGAGGATCTACAGGGTCACATAAAATGAATCAAGGTAACCTGTTTATATGTTTTTAAGTTTATTTTGATCATTTGATTAAACAAACAATTAAGATTAAAATACATATACCTTCATCAAGAGGGCTTCACCAGAATGGAGCTTCATCATTTAGATCCATTCTCTCAACATGTTCCAAGCGCAATGTAAACCCGTTTTTTGCAAATGGTACCATTGAAACTTCATTATTAAAAAGATTGGTGAAAACTAAAACTGTCCCAGCTTCAATATCATGATCTACACATAATGCCTCCCATGCCCCACCCACAAACATATGTCCATAACTATCGTTTTCAACCAGCACAATACGGCGTCGATTAACAGTTCTGGCCAATACTTTACTAATCATAACATTTATTTGGTTGCCCACATTTGTTTGAAAAAAGCACCAAGAATCAGCTACAAAACAATGTGTTAAAATACATTCTTATTATTAGCAGGAGAACTAAATATATTTTAATCAACTATTTTGTTTTCAGTATGATAATAAAATAAGTTATTAACCGGAGTTTCAATGATGTTTTCTAGAACAACTAAACATCTCTGCTGCCTATATCCCACCTAAGCAATGTTATAACCGTTGCATTCTATACCATTGCTATGGTATGCTATCAAGTAATACTCATTCAATCCTTGACGCACAAAATGGAACAACTTAATCCTTACGTAGCGACTATCACTTAGAAAATCTCTCCATGCTTTTGAATGCAGTGCATAGTTACGTGATTTCACAATCTTCCTTATAGGTACTTTATATTTTGTACCTCTGTTGTGAATTAGGTATAACTCACGGGATCCGGTATAAAGTTGGTCAGTAAACGCTTCCGACAATAACTGTTGTGTCTGTAGGTTCCTTTCATTTGCTTCTACAATAAACTGAATATTCATCCTACGACATATTAAAAAACAAATTTAGGCTTTTCATTATCATTTTTCAATAACCTTAAAGATAGTCATAATATGCTATGTTTACAAAACCAATGTATCATATACATGCAGAATCAAAATGTAAATCCTAATTTGAACAATCAGGAAGTTAAGATTTCCTATTCAAACCTATTACTCTGACTAATAATTGTACAAATCCACAATCTGAACATTTTTAATTCAATGATTTCGTAATGCTTTTGATCAACAACGATAATATACTTGGTTAGGGTTTTGATAACCTACATGCAACTACAACAAGTAAATGATCAACTATAATCATGCTTATTTTTTATTTGAAAAAACATAAAATAAGTGTATATATGCTGATCACTGCTACAATTGATCAATTATATAAAATTGGTATTTCTAACTGTAGGATATTGTAAATCTATGCTTAATCTAAAGAGAGAAAGAGATAGAAAGATGGTGAGAGCACACACATACTTAGAGAGAGAAAGTATGAAAACACACTTTTACTATGTGTAATATTATGTGAACCAACACCCTCTCCAACTAAGGAGAGGTTTTATATACCCAAGCCCATGAGATGGGCTTGGGCTTACATTGGGCCGCCGACCTCACACAAGTTGTGGGCTCGGCTTAGGCTAGTTTGGATAATAAAGTAAAACTAAAATACGAGCTATTACTTAGACTATTGTTGGAGTGACCAATCCTTTCTAATACGTAAAACGTATTTCTAACAATCTCCCCCTAAGGGAGGTCACTCCAAACAAGGGCGTTACCCGAGTTACAATAATAAAATAAACCTACCATATTATGCTTGTCTTGAACTCGTAGTCTTCTTCTCTCTTTTCTTTTTCTTTTCTGGTGAACATGTTGATGTGATCTTTGATATCAATCTTGAGCATCAATCTCTTGCCTTGATCTTGTGCATCCATCACTTGTGATCTTTGCCTCTTCGTGACTTCACGTCCCACATACTTATACCTTTGTAATTATTGAAAGCTTCAGAGTTTGATACAACAGAAGACTTGAATTTTAGGCTTTCTTGAATTAGATGAAGTATTAAGTGCATAAAGTATAAGCATGCGGGGACGAATTCTTCTCGGATTGTGCACTGCCACCGTCTTCAAATGTAGTAACATAAGTAGACACGAACGAAATGGCTTTGAGAATTTCATTCTAATTCGGTAGCATTTTACCTCTGGTCGTTGGACGATATTTAGATATCGTACTTGTGGCAGGTAGATTTAATAAAAAATCTCCTTGACAAGATTTCGCGGGTAAACCCGTTCTCTTTACTCGACCGCCCAAAGCTGACTGCGAACATAAAGAGTCAATCATTTGGATAAATCCGTATGATTTGAAGCCGTTAATTCCGATTCCTGGAACAAGTTTGATTCATTAAAGAATCGCACCATCGTTGCTTTCCAGTTGTCACGAGCTTGATTCATATTGAATCTTGCAAGTTACCTACCAAGTGCTGTTTGATGTTAACACTAGAAGGATTTCCACTCATCACTATGAACACTATAGAATGTGTCACTCTGAGTGTTCTGGCAAGATCACTAAAATATTGTGTAGAGGCCTGGAACGTGTTTAAGTTCAGTTAAGAATTAAACTATTGTTGCTTTCTAGTTATCACAAGCTTGATTCATAAAGAATCTCACAAGTCACCTACCATGAGCTTTTTAATGTTCGCTCAAGAAGGATTTCCATATTCATCGTAAATACTTGCGTATAACTCGGATGTTCAGGCAAGATCATGAAGATTTTACGTAGGACTCTTAATATTTTTCTTACTTTTCACAGTGTGTGAAGAAGCAAGGAAATATGGAAGTGTGTCCTAATGAGATATTTGATGATCTCAAATGGCTCTAGACTCGATCGTTCACTTTGGATTTTAGTGATCAGAGGCTGGAGAAGAGTGCCACCATTTGAATACTAAATTATTCGGAGTGAATAAATCGATAGATAATGTGTTGTCTTTGTGTGAATAAAATAAATACCTTTTAAGAGATATCCAAGTTAGCTGGGATGGGTTATGCATTGCATCACTGGGTCCATGATGTCTATCTTCAATATCGAGCATCATTAAAATGATCTCAATAGCATATGTGTTGACCCTGTTTCTGCCTAAGGTTGTAAGGAGGGCTTCTTTCTTTATACCCTTTATCTTTACAATTCTTTTTCATTCTTCAACCCCTTCAATGCTTACTAATACGTCATAACTAGCACCTTGTTGTGATTGTTCCAGTGCTAACTTAAGTACTTTGTCGTCATTCAGATACATTCACAATCTTTCTCCATCTTTCCTAAGGACTACTATATCTAGCTATGGAATGTCCTTGGGAAGATTCCTCCGTTTTTGGAAGAATCATTGGACTTAACCTATCCTACAATCTTTATGTCACCATAATCTTCATCGTCATGAAATAAATGGGTTTAGGGTAAGTATATGTCACCATGAAATCCATTTTGGTATAGCAAATCCATTTTGCTCCCCCTTAACATATGCCACGATATTCGAAAACATTTCGCACATGTGGGGATGAGTTATTACGTTAAGTCAAACCATTTTTAATTAATCATTTCCCATATTAAATCACATTTTCTCCCCCCATATTAAAAATATTAACCCAATCGATGTTTTTAATATCAATTAATTTAATGAAGTTTTAACAAAGTTTTGGGAAGAAAAATGCAAGTCTGTTTTATCTTCATGATACCAAATGTTGAGATATGATACCGATTAGTAAAATGATCACAGATTCACCATATTAGAATAAGTTGACAAGGTTGGACCTGATTGATGAGAACATCATATGATAAGATCAAATGGTTCTTGTCGGCAAATGTTGGTCGCCTCGTCACGTCTGAAGTCATCTCTTGACACCACATGTACGATTGATATTGTTGTCTTGACACCAGTTTGTGAACTTAGCACTTTCGGCATCGAAGATTCTGAATGCTGGACAATTGCTCCCCCTCAACTGTTGACCTGTGTTCTATTGAAAGAGCAGTAGTCGTCGTTTGAGTAGTCGCATTGTCGAGTATTTAGATACCAATTGTAGATTGCTATGGTTGTAGAGATGATAGCTTCATAAAAACAAGATTTCTCTTGCTTTAACAAATAAATGCACTGATGCGTACATAGATTTGTGTTAGACCAAGTTATAAAGTAAACTTGATCCCTTACAAGGTTTTAAAGTAAACCTTGCCCGAGAAAATTAATTCCCGTTAAGAGCCAAAGATTTCATAAGAAATACTTGACTTTAATATGAAAAACGGGTTGTAGTCTGCAAAAACTACAAGCCATTTGGGCATGTTTTATGAAATATTTACAACTTTTATACGAACTCTATTTATGGCGCCGTGCCGATATTAATCAACATTTATAATGCCGTAAATATTATCGTCCCAAAAGACATGCCTTTAAAAAATGAAGCAAAAATATTTTTGATTTTACTGAATTTTTCAATTTTTAGTGTTTTTATATGGTTTTATATTTTTGTATTTTGCTTTTGTGGATAAGAATATAAACAATATATACAGATGATCACCAAGGATACGGAGAATAGTTTAACACCACTCTACTTTCGCTTCATCTGCCCATTCCTTTAAGTCTCAGGCGAGAAAGTTCTCAATCCTAGCTTGTCGGCCGAGCGTGATCTAAAGCCTTCGTGAAAATATCCGCCAATTGATACTCAGATCGAACAAAGTAAAGCTCGATCACTCCATTTTCCACTTGCTCCTTGATAAAGTGGTAGCGAATGTCAATATGCTTCGACCGGGAGAATTGAATATTGTTGCAGCATAGGCAATTGCACTTTTGTTGTCGCATTACATCAGAGTTTTGTTGAAACCTAGACCATAGTCGATTAATTGCGATCTCATCCAAAGAATTTGAGCACAGCAACCGGACATGGCTACGTATTCTGCTTCTGTACTTGAGATTGCAGCACTTTTATGCCTTTTAGATGCCCAACTGATTAGTCGATCTCCTAGTAGTTGCAAAGTTCCACTCGTGCTACGCCTTGTATCTTGACAACCCGCGTGATCCACATTTGCATATGCCATTAGTGCAATCGAAGAGTCCTTCGAATACCAAAGTCCCCGATTAACAGTTCCATTAAGATATCAAAAGATCCGTTTAATAGTAGCTAAGTGTAACTCAGTAGGCCGAGTTTGATACCGAGCACACATACATATAGAAAACTGAAGATCAGGTCGACTAGTTGTGATATACAAAAGGGTACCGATCATTCCACGATAAAGTATTGGATCAACGAAAACTCCATGTGGATCTGCATCAAGCTTAGTTCGTTCCACCATTGGAGTATCCACGGGGTCGCAAGATTCCATCTTATACTTCTTTAGTGATTCAAGGGCATACTTGGATTGATTGATAAAGATGCCTCTGGGACTCTGAGATATCTGAATTCCTATGAAAAACGATACCTTGCCCATCATTGACATCTTAAACTTGGAAGACATGAGTGTCCTAAACTCATCTGATAAGGTTTGGGTCGAGGCAGCAAATTTAATATCATCAACATATATTTGTACCATAATCATATCTTTACCTCGTTTTTGAATAAACAGCGTAGGATCCACCTTGCCTTTAGCAAAGCCGTACGTAATGAGGAATTGTGACAAAAGATCATACCATGTGCGTGGGGCTTGCTTCAACCCATAGAGAGCCTTCTTAAGCTTGTACACATGATTAGGATATTTAGAATTTACAAAAACATCCGGCTGTTGAACATAGACCTCTTCCTTAATTTCACCATTAAGAAATGCCGTCTTCACATGCATCTGATAGACGATCATATTCATGTGGGCTGCATAAGCAAGGAATAGTCTAATAGCTTCCAAACGGGCAACAAGTGCAAAGGATTCCATAAAGTCGATGCCCAATAATTGCTTGTATCCACGAGCTACTAGTTGAGATTTGTTCTTCAATATTCCGCCTAACTCGTCGAGTTTCACCTTGTAAACCCATTTCAAAGTGAGTAACTGCACTTGATCCTGGCATGGGACAAGTTCCTATATTTCAAGACGTATAAATTCATTATGTTCTTCTTGCATGGCTTCTATCCAACAAGATTGGGTAAATGCTTGTTGCCACGTCTTAGGTTCAACTTCAATGAGAAAAGCATCAAAATGACAAAACATTGCACTTTCTTGTAACTGACTTCGTGTGGATACCGGACGATTAGGGTCACCAATAATAGAATCTATAGGATGATCCTTTGTCCACTTGCTGTCATGTTCATGAATCCGTGGATTGGAGTAGACCGTAGTAGGAGCTTCCTCTGAGGTGGACGACCCGACTTGATTATGGTCGGGAATTGGTACACCAAAGAATGAAAGTTCACACATTTGAGCGAATTCCAAATCGTGATCATCATCATCCTCTTCATCATCAATAGGCATGACATGGGTAGTTTATTCGGGTGTTGGTTGAGAATTACTCGTTGAAGGTATATCTTGACCAATTGTAAGTATAGACGTATCTGATTGTGCTTCGGTTGCTGGAGCTACCACTTCGGTAACCGGAGCTATACCTCAGGTTCTGGAGCAAAAATACATGGAGGAGTAAAGAATTCATCAAAGAACGGTTGAAACAACGTATCCCATTCATTCCTAGAAGGTGGTGTAAATGATGATGAAGAAGGGTTGTTTTGGACAAGACCAGAGCTAATGTTACTGGGTCCCATTTCATGAAGTGCGGGTTCAGAGCTACTTTGCTCAGAAGCCATTACCGTCAGCTCATCAAAATCAACATTCACAGTTTCGAGGATCTTACGAGAATTACGATTATAGATTCGGTATGCCTTCTTTGTGGGTGCATAACTGATGTGTCGAGAAAGTGTCGGTGTATTTTAATTTAATACGTTATAGAGCAAATTTAGGAAATTACCTTTAGGAAAAGGTAATAATCCAAAAATAAGCTAAAGAAGAATCAATTAAACATGAGAGTTATCCCGGTTCGTTGTACACAAGAAACTTGTAAATTTGATACTTTCGATTTGAATTAGACAATTGATTTGAATTGGTGTCGGTTTTTATCTAAATTAATCCTACAAAATTTTAACCTAAAGTGCATGAATCTTACCCCAAATAAATCTATAAAACAAAATTTAAATCTAAATTACTTTTACTTATTACTTTGACAAAACTTATTTAAACAAAAATATTAAATCAAAATTATTTAAAACAAAATTATTTAAAAAACAATATTAAAACAATTTAAATTTTAAAAGTAATAACATATTTATTTTTATTTATAAACTTTATTTATTCAAAATTTTAACTAATAAAATTAAAACTAATTTATTAAAACACTTTTTAAAATAAAAGTAATTAGGAAATTTTTCAAAACTTTAATCTAAACAAAATCAATTAAAACCTTTTATTATATAAAACAAATTTTAATAAAAGTTCAATTAAAAGTATTATTTAAACTTTTTAATTCTAACATAATATAAGAAAAACTTTTATACTATAATAGTTCAGATTATTTACAATATATTTAATACATAATGTAACACCCCCAAATTTATACAACTCAATACAGAGGAAGACTCGTTGGTGTTACGGGATAGCACATTACTCACATCATAGACAACGCCTTAAAAATCGCGTCGTTTAATAATAAGGCATTTCCATTCATAAATATCAAATTTACATAGGTCCCAAGTCATTATATTTCATACAGGTTTTACAAAGCATTTGAATGGAAACTATTATTTAAGTGCGGGCCATGAATTCTGGTCGTCTTCCCGAGAATTACCTTCAAGTACCTGAGATAGAACATGTTAAAAGAAAAGGTAAGCGATAACGCCGAGTGAACTCATAGAGTTTAATGAAAACCATTAATATATCATCGGTATATATTTATTACCGAAAATCATTTTGTACAAATCTTTGTAGTAGGCCATAAAATAGCCAAAGTCATTTTTTACAAATCCTTATCAAAATCATAATATAGGCTTTCGCCTTCAAAATCATTTTACGAACCATTGTCGTTAAAAACATCATACAATACGTTTTATAACGTTGTATAAAGTTAAATAAAAACCGTTTTATGAATATGGTTATGTAAAACCAAAACACAAATATAATACCAATAATAAGACCCCGTATTGCTAGTCAGGCAATATATCGTAATTCAGTGCGTATAGCAGTAGTTCGTTATTTTTGGATCATTATAAGTCGCATGACATTGTTACCTTACTACAACAAACAACGGGTAGCTAGCCCGAAACTCAATTTGCCCATCTAAGTTAGCGTGTCGTCACAAAAATCACGCTATGGAAATCTTCTCATATATAAATTCGCTTACTAATCAATGTAGCACGACGGGGATCAACCGTCAAGGCGCGAACTGGGGTGATCGTCCCCAAATAGTATTATTATATGCACAAGCGTCTACCAAATCCCGGTAGTTCACAATTCATGCTAATGGGACTTTTAGTGACATAACCTAACTTTAATAATCCATTTTATCTCATACATCGGGTCATATAATCATTCATCGGGTCATACAATCATTCGGGTCCAAATCAATAAACAAACAATCGGGACAAATGGTGTCCTATTTTATCAAAACTAACATGTTATCTCCCTCTTGGGTTTATAAAACATTTCATAAAAATATTTAAAAGAGTGCGAGGCTATGAACTCACGTTGATGTGGGAAAGCGGGTTATCGGCAATTCGGATGTACGGTACGTGCTTCAATCACGGAAACCTAGACAAATAATACTTTGTCTTAGACTCTTGTCCAATGACTTTATAAAAATAACAATTATGTATACATATGATGATTTTATATATATGATGATCAAGTGGGTTTATACATTCTCATTTACTCATTTTTGTGTTATGTATTGATAACTTTTATTCTAGTTACTAGTTTTACTTATTTACATGTTTTAGGCCCAATAAGCCTATTACAAGCCTAATACTTTTTATTAGCCCAATTATACTTTTGTTATCAGTATTATACTTTACATGTTAGGCCCAAGTGGGTTAAGCCCAATAAGTAAATTTATAAGTGTTTAGCCCATTTAGTTGGATTAATAGTCCAATAATGCTAACTTAGCCCGTTAATGTCCATATGTTATATAGTTCGGGTTTTATCGGTTTTTACTTGTATTAAGTAATTATATATAAGTATATGACTTTTAAAAAGTTTACATTAGGCGGGTCCGACCGTCTAAGTTTTAATTGACGAAAAACGTTAATTTTACGGTAATAGCCGAAAAGACGTAAAAATCATGTTTATAGTTTTTATAACTTATAAAACTTACCAAACTACCATTTCTATAAAATGTCCATTTATTTATCCTTATTTATATAAATGAAATATATAAGTTAGTGGGTTTTAATTTCACATTTTATACTATATTATTTGAGTGCTTATATAATAGTATTAAACTTTAATTTCACAAAATCTGATTTTTAGTTTCACTTTCACCATTTTTATCATATCTTGTGTTCTATAAAGAGATAGAAGCTCATTTTAGGATGGCATAAACTTCATATTATGTGCTACAAATAACTTAGTTATAGCTACTGCTCAATCCATGTCTAAGTATCCTTAACAGTCCCTACAAAACAGACTATTCAGATTGGTATACTAATTTTGTTTTGATCATATCTCAGTCATTATAATGATTCCATTGCATGGCCAAGTCTCACATGTGTACAAGACCTAATACTTACTGTATATTGATTCCACTTTTCCATTTTATCAGTTTAACATATGGTTAGTTACTGTTATTATACAGCCAACTTATTAAGCAAGATTTTAACCTTTTTACATATGGTTTTCCATCTTTTTAACCATGTTTATCAACACCAAATCCCCACATAATATTTTTAATAATCATTCAAACTACAAGATTACATAATCAAAATAACAAGAGGATAGGAAGAAACAATCTCTATGCCACCATTAGTGATGAAAATATGAGTTTTTGATGAACAAGGCTTGGATTTTGATGGCAAAACTTGTGATAAACCAAAATCATATTCAGGTCCACCAATCTTTATAATCTCCTTGTGGGAAATCAGCCCTAGGACACCAAGAAATCTCCTCTTTGGATGTTAGAATCACCTCCAATCTCCATAACTTCAAAGGGTATTCAACTTGTGCAAGTTAAACATATGATTCATGGTTGAATTTTTTATCAAATGGGGTGTTTTGGGAGCATGATGGACGTTCATAGGGAGCCAAGAGAGTTTGTGTGTGGTTTGCATGTTGTAAATGAGATAATGGTTTAGTCTTGGCTAGTTTTGTGTTGCTAGTGGTTTGGAAAGAAACAAGGACACGTGTCCTTGTTTACTTAAGTAAACTTGACACATCAAGAGTGTGTTGTGTACTCTTGGATGCCACTTGTATAGGGGTGGGCAAGTGTAAACTTGTCCCATCCCTATTAATTTACGGGTACTCATCGATTCTAGTTTTTTCGATTTGCGTGCCCTCGGATAGTTTTACGAAAAACATTTTTATAAATTATGAATCAACGACACAAAACGAATCTAATAAAAATTGTATCATCAAAAACGGAGTTCAAAAACGTAAATACGTAATCCTAAGGTTTCTGGTTTAGTCGTAAAGAACGTTAAATTATAATCGTAAGTCCTAATATCTTCTCGTAAATTTGTGAGTTTATGAACCAACACAAATTTAAAAATCTCAAAATAATATTCACGGATAAATTTATTTTCTGAAATGTCGGGCTGTCACCAAAATGGTGTATGTAAACGTAAGCACGTAACGTAGAATCCTCCGGTTTAGACGTAGTCGATGCTACTTCAAGACGTAAATCCAAATTTCTTCCAAAAAATGAATGAGTTCATAATATAACATTAAAATAATGTTTTTAAATAACACTTGAGAATATAATAGTAACCATAAATTGACGGATTGTCACAGCATTTACCCCTAATCAGGATCTTTGTCCTTAAAGATCAATTTATCATACTACTCGCTTCTTATAGAGTTAGAGCCATGTGGGGTATTTCCTCCACATTCGGGCTTATCTCACAAGTGTAATTTATTACAATACGCGAGTTTCATCAAACATAACTACGGGAATAAGATAAGGCTTAATGTTGACTTACTTTCTCTATCCATGATTTTCACGGGTTTTTGATGAATGCAACTTTTTGCCGATCTAAACTTCATTAAGGAATAGTCAGATTTTCACTTGATAGGCATTTTATCAAGTTTGATATACGAAACATAATTCACGCAACTCTTGAAGTCCTAGGGTAGATCCAGCTTATATGCTTTTCAAACCAACTTTTATATCATCTCAATGGTCCCATACAACGGGGACTTATATCCCATGATCTTTCCCATGATCTTTCAGATCATCAATTCATTTTTCCATGGTTAAAATTTTCGGCATAACTTCGCTACCCATCTGGCACTTCAAGATCTACATTTCATATTCACATAACCTCCTGCCCACTACCGACAGTCAATAATCAAATCCTAATTTCAACAATCATTTCAGGTCTCGCGGGTCGAGTATTTTGTAAGGTTAGGTTCGCCATCATAGGAAACCTTAAACCTAAAAGACATGTACAACTCACAATGGGTGTATGTCGGGTGTCTTCATCCCAATTCCTACTTACAGATGCTCTCACATTTAGATCCTAACAAGATTCGATCTCGATCCTAATATGATAATTATCAATGATAATCTCTCCAAATGAGAACGATTATACGGTTTATCACCAAAGGTCAATTATTCAACATAAAACAAGACTTCTAGTGTTTTGTATCGTTACTTTACCTCGTCCCTTCGATTTGGGGTGGTAAACAGTACTCTCATCAAGGTTCGTTCCCAATGACTTCTAAGCGAATCTCTAGAAATTCGATGCGAAGAGAGGATCTTAATAGAGATGATCGATACAGGCACACTATGTTTACACAATTCTATTAAATACAAAGAGTCAATCTCTTCATCGAGAATCTATCATTAACAGGAATGATATTAGCAGATTTGGTCAGTCTATCGACGATGACCCAAATCGAATCAAATTAAGATGATGACCTTTGCAATAGTTAGACGTTTACTAATGTATGAGGCGATGTCTTCCTTCATAATTTGCCATCAGTACAACTCCTTCAGATAAACATACATTAAATCAGAAATGACAGGAATAGAATACTTATACTTACAAGATTCCAACATAACTATATCTTAAAATCTCCATTTTAGGCAACCTCAAGTGGCCTGTTATACATTCAACGCCATCGGCTTCTCAATTTTGATGGTTCACATTAGCCGCGGACCCCTTTTTATTATCTATATTATCCTTTTTACAAACATTGTTTATTTTTATATTGTTCGACAATTTATTTTGCACCTTCGTTATTAAGGAACATGTCCTAATTGGTTCTTTATCTTTTCTACATAATGTGTCAGTATCTACATTCACCTTTCCTGATGAAATAATTATCATGTCCACAATTTACTCATAAATTCCTTCTTCATATTTTCTAAGTTTTAGTTTCGTCTCAACTATCATTTTTATTAGTTTTGCTAAATCCGACGTTTAAAGCGTCGATAATTATTACAAGTAATCAAATAATAAATATTTAATTTTATGAAACGTAACCGTAAAATTTTTAAATTTTCTCAGTTTGTCTAATTATAGAAAAATGTTCAAAATAAATTTGAATTTAATTAATACGATTTTTGTTGATTTATCGAAAATAATTAATAAGATTCGTAAATATTCGAAAAATCTTTGGTTATACTTTGGTCAAAAATTTCTTAATTGATAAGCAAAAATTGTCGTTTCAAATTTCAAGTTATGGTTTAAATGTTTTCCTCAATTCCGCTTAGGTTGTCTTGAGGTATGCACAAACATTTACCCCTAAACAGGAGTTTAGTTAAATGATTTGGGCATAAGGAAATAATCCCTTAAAAATTTCTTTGATAAATTATTTGTCACAACATATTTCCACTTTCTTTTTGGAAAAACCCAAAGCCTTAATGGCTCTAATTTTCGAAGAGTCAATATATTCCATTATCTTATTATTCACATGGTCAAATAATGTAAAGGAGTTAGTTTTTAATCACATGTTAATTATTTAAGGTATAGGTTTTTGTTGTTCGGTCAATTCAGGGCAATCAATAAATAATTACTAACTCCTTCTTATACTTATAAACAAACAAATGGTCCTTAATGATCACAAGCATGAAGTTATCAAATTACAGCCTACACATGTGATTCACCAAATTTATGGATGCTACATGTGCATTATTCAATCCAAACGACATAACATGAAACTCATAATATTCATTACATGTTCTGGATGTAGTGATTGGAATAGATAATCTTTTTCGCGGACGCAAAATTGATGATAACCATGCCGTGGATCAAACTCCTGAATATACGCTAGAACCTTGTAAATGATCGAACAATCTATCATCTTGGGTAGTGGATATAGATTTTAATCGTCAAATTACTTAGTTCATGGTAATTAATAAATATAAGGAATGATAATACCATAGCTCTTCATAATGACGAGCTTGGTAGAATAAAATCTTTCTCCGACAACTCTCTCAGTTGCACGGTAATTCTTTTAATTCAGATGGTGCTGAAGTATAGTGCACACGCCACGGGTGTAGCACCGGGAATATAATCAATACCAAATTCAACTTGCCTTAATGGCGAAAGTCTAGGTAATTCATCAACAAATACCTCCTAAAGTTTCAAATAACAGAAACATCTTTTAATAAATTCATATTAGGTTCTTTCTAGATTATAATATCTATGACTAATTCACAACCATTCACAGTATAATTTCAAGTCTAAATGCAGGATATGGTCACCCATCAAGAATTATTTAAATCACTTTTGATAGTGAACATCTGATCATTTAGGGGAATTCTACTCGAGTTCCCATCAATTAAGACAATATCGTCATGTCATAATCAATCAATCCATTCTACTGGCACTATCAACTTTCAGGTTTCATTACCGTTGATAAGATGTGAACTTCTCAAAAGAATAATAATAACTCATAATCCTTCACAAGTTCAAGGATATCTGGAGACATAACTAACCTTAAAAGAGTAAGGTCAACGTATAATCTACGGGAGAGAATTTCAAATCAGATACAGACGAAAACATTTAACGAATATGAATATATTCCATGTTTTCATAATTTGAGTACGCATTCGAAAGCTCCTCGGATCGTTACCCAGGTCATTCAAATGAAATCAAATCAAAAGAAATGATAGGAACGTCGATACATCCAGTCGGGTATCAACACTCGGTAATCAGATACTTTTCCTAAGAATCTCACTACGGGAGAATTGGACAAGAAAGAATTGTCAATTGTCAAATAAGAAAATTTCTACAGATGAGTAAATTTAATTCAAAAGAATAAATGATACGGAACATATGTAGGTTTCCCTAGCAATATGTCCCTATTTTGCACTTCTTGCAGATCTCACAAAATTTTAATCCTTCATAATTTCAAGGAAAATGTAATGTTTATTAACAATTTATGGTGAATACTAATCAGCCTTGCATGGTCCATTCTAAATTGTATGTAGGTGCGCAACTATATACAATTTCAAGATTAACGATGCAATACTCAGTTCGTCAAAAGTTTATCATCATGTCTAAATAAAAATATTTTCATGCTTAATTCTTGAATAAGAATCAAAAGTAAATTTACAAAGATTTTCTTTGTTATGAAAACAATTAAGTTTTCCAATGTGTTTTATAAACAACTTCATTTCGATAACAATCACTTATAAATCTCACTTTGAATAATTCTTATAGTGATGAAAATTCAATTTTCTCAAAGGATACGGTTTTAACTTTATAAAAACAATGAGGGATCTGCAAAAGAGTGCTGATAAGCTATTCACCAAGAACTAACTACAATATAATGGGAAATGAGCTTAGCCATTTAATCATGAGGTTCATGATCTCGATGGCGCTCAAAAAGAATAATCCACAACGTAACTCAAATCGAGATGTGTATTTGTTCAATGGTTGCATCTCTAATGCGATCATTAGAAAGAAGCAATAAAAGATAGATAACATCGATACATGTAGGATTTAGCAATCAATGGTAGTCTTTTCATTAATCACAAACAAGTCAAAATTGTACCGTAACACATTATGTGTCACTATGTCATACAATTCTAAGAACTCATCCTACCAACTGATGTCTCACATAAGTTAGGGATTTTTAAAAGATACCACAATTAATACTAATCAACAAGAGTCATTAGATGTTCCACATGTCCCGAAAGATCCATCGGTCCCAATTCAGAAGAAGATTTCTTCAATTTATTTATTGGACACTGGGCATCCTTATCATTGGACAATGGCCTAGGAACAACACTTAACACGAATCAACAATCAATTAAAACCTTATAATTCAATCACAAAACTTAACGGCTTCCTCTTAACAATCTCATATTCCATACAAGTTTATTTTATTCAAGTTTTAATCAACTTATACTCAATTCAATATCCTACCTCATTTTCCAATACTTTCAACCTTATTCTTACACCTTAATAGGGCAATAAAAGTTCAAAATGAACAACACTTAATTTCCAATCCTATAGCTCTTACAACAACAATTATCAAATGAGTCACTAGTATGAAATGACTCATACATTCAATTAGACTTCTCGGAAAGGTACTAGTGGCATGAGGCATTTGGTAATGGTTCCAATGACAGCCTCAAGTGCAACATTCACCCTTTCGATTTCAAATTTAAGAATTGGGTGACAACGAATCAGATGACACCTTTCCAGGTGGTAACGTTTTGTCAAACTCCACTCTATAAGGAAAGATCGTCATGACATCGATATCAGATTTAATCTCGCCAATTCTTCTTCAATATCACAATCAACTAATATCTACATTTCTACGAATATCAACCATTTTGTTGAAATCATAAATATCCACAACTTGGTTTAGATCTAGAATGGCTAAAATTCCTACGGGAATAGCTTCGATTGATTTACTAGGGGAGTTAGGGTTTCTTGTGACAATCTACGTCGTATAAATATCTCGTATACGTATTGAAATAATCATCAAACAATCATTTAATCAAATTACATCATACATACATACATATATATATATATATATATATATATATATATATATATATATATATATATATAATCCAAATTATATATATATATATATTAAAATAACACTTCTCAGTCTGGCCTTGTCGGTAACTCGGGAAATCTTCGGCACTGTTATAGTCAAAAGATTTTTTAGACATTTTTAGAAAAATGTTTATAGTTAAAAGATTTTGAAATGTTTTATTCAAAACCTTGGTTTTAAAAATCTTTCGTTCTCTATAACGAGAGCTCTGGTACCAAACTGTAACACCCCCAAATTTATACAACTCAATACAGCGGAAGACTCGTTGGTGTTACGGGATAGCACATTACTCACATCATAGACAACGCCTTAAAAATCGCGTCGTTTAATAATAAGGCATTTCCATTCATAAATATCAAATTTACATAGGTCCCAAGTCATTGTATTTCATACAGGTTTTACAAAGCATTTGAATGGAAATTATTATTTAAGTGCGGGCCATGAATTCTGGTCGTCTTCCCGAGAATTACCTTCAAGTACCTGAGATAGAACATGTTAAAAGAAAAGGTCAGCGATAACGCCGAGTGAACTAATAGAGTTTAATGATAACCATTAATATATCATCGGTATATTACCGAAAATCATTTTGTACAAATCTTTGTAGTAGGCCATAAAATAGCCAAAGTCATTTTATACAAATCCTTATCAAAATCATAATATAGGCTTTCGCCTTCAAAATCATTATACGAACCATTGTCGTTAAAAACATCATACAATACGTTTTATGACGTTGTATAAAGTTATATAAAAACCGTTATATGAATATGGTTATGTAAAACCAAAACACAAATATAATACCAATAATAAGACCCCGTATTGCTAGTCAGGCAATATATCGTAATTCAATGCGTATAGCAGTATTTCGTTATTTTTGGATTATTATAAGTCGCATGACATTGTTACCTTACTACAACAAGCAACGGGTAGCTAGCCCGAAACTCAATTTGCCCATCTAAGTTAGCGTGTCGTCACAAAAATCACGCTATTGAAATCTTCTCATACATAAATTCGCTTACCAATCAATGTGGCACGACGGGGATCAACCGTCAAGGCGCGAACTGGGGTGATCGTCCCCAAATAGTACTATTATATGCACAAGCGTCTACCAAATCCCGGTAGTTCACAATTCATGCTAATGGGACTTTTAGTGACATAACCTAACTTTAATAATCCATTTTATCTTATACATCGGGTCATATAATCATTCATCGGGTCATACAATCATTCGGGTCCAAATCAATAAACAAACAATCGGGGCAAATGGTGTCCTATTTTATCAAAACTAACATGTTATCTCCCTCGTGGGTTTATAAAACATTTCATAAAAATATTTAAAAGAGTGCGAGGCTATGAACTCACGTTGATGTGGGAAAGCGGGTTATCGGCAATTCGGATGTACGGTACGTGCTTCAATCACAGAAACCTAGACAAATAATACTTTGTCTTAGACTCTTGTCCAATGACTTTATAAAAATAACAATTATGTATACATATCATGATTTTATATATATGATGATCAAGTGGGTTTATACATTCTCATTTACTCATTTTTGTGTTATGTATTGGTAACTTTTATTCTAGTTTACTAGTTTTACTTATTTACATGTTTTAGGCCCAATAAGCCTATTACAAGCCCAATACTTTTTATTAGCCCAATTATACTTTTTTTATCAGTATTATACTTTACATGTTGGGCCCAAGTGGGTTAAGCCCAATAAGTAAATTTATAAGTGTTTAGCCCATTTAGTTGGATTAATAGTCCAATAATGCTAACTTAGCCCGTTAATGTCCATATGTTATATAGTTCGGGTTTTATCGGTTTTTACTTGTATTAAGTAATTATATATAAGTATATGACTTTTAAAAAGTTTACATTAGACGGGTCCGACCGTCTAAGTTTTAATTGACGAAAAACGTTAATTTTACGGTAATAACCGAAAAGACGTAAAAATCATGTTTATAGTTTTTATAACTTATAAAACTTACCAAACTACCATTTCTATAAAATGTCCATTTATTTATGCTTATTTATATAAATGAAATATATAAGTTAGTGGTTTTAATTTCATATTTTATACTATATTATTTGAGTGCTTATATAATAGTATTAAACTTTAATTTCACAAAATTTGATTTTTAATTTCACTTTCAACATTTTTATCATATCTTGTGTTCTATAAAGAGATAGAAGCTCATTTTTGGATGAAATAAACTTCATATTATGTGCTACAAATAACTTAGTTATAGCTACTGCTCAATCCATGTCTAAGTATCCTTAACAATCCCTACAAAACAGACTATTCAGATTGGTATACTAGTTTTGTTTTGATCATATCTCAGTCATTATAATGATTCCATTGCATGGCCAAACTCTCACATGTGTACAAGACCTAATACTTACTGTATATTGATTCCACTTTGCCATTTTATCAGTTTAACATATGGTTAGTTACTGTTTTTATACAGCCAACTTATTAAGCAAGATTTTAACCTTTTTACATATGGTTTTCCATCTTTTTAACCATGTTTATCAACACCAAATCCCCACATAATATTTTTAATCATCATTCATCATCATATATATATATATATATACATAAATAAAGAAAATACAAGATTACATAATCAAAATAACAAGAGGATAGGAAGAAACAATCTCTATACCACCATTAGTGATGAAAATATGAGTTTTTGATGAACAAGGCTTGGATTTTGATGGCAAAACTTGTGATAAACCAATATCATCTTCAAGTCCACCAATCTTTATAATCTCCTTGTGGGAAATCAGCCCTAGGACACCAAGAAATCTCCTCTTCGTATGTTAGAATCACCTCCAATCTCTATAACTTCAAAGGGTATTCAACTTGTTCAAGTTAAACACATGATTCATGGTTGAATTTTTTATCAAATGGGGTGTTTTGGGAGCATGGTGGACGTTCATAGGGAGCCAAGAGAGTTTGTGTGTGGTTTGCATGTTGTAAATGAGATAATGGTTTAGTCTTGGCTAGTTTTGTGTTGCTAGTGGTTTGGAAAGAAACAAGGACAAGTGTCCTTGTTCACTTAAGTAAACTTGACACATCAAGAGTGTGTTGTGTACTATTGGATGCCACTTGTATAAGAGTGGGCAAGTGTAAACTTGTCCCATCCCTATTAATTTACGGGTACTCCTCGATTCTAGTTTTCTCGATTTGCGTGCCCTCAGATAGTTTTACAAAAATGTTTTTATAAATTATGAATCAACGGCACAAAACGAATCTAATAAAAACTGTCTCATCAAAAACGGAGTTCAAAAACGTAAATACGTAATCCTAAGGTTTCCGGTTTAGTCGTAAAGGACGTTAAATTATAATCGTAAGTCCTAATATCTTCTCGTAAATTTGTGAGTTTATGAACCAACACAAATTTAAAAATCTCAAAATAATATTCACGGATAAATTTATTTTCTGAAATGTCGGGCTGTCACCAAAATGGTGTATGTAAACGTAAGCACGTAACGTAGAATCCTCCGGTTTAGACGTAGTCGATGCTACTTCAAGACGTAAATCCAAATTTCTTCCCAAAAATGAGTGAGTTCATAATATAACATTAAAATAATGTTTTTAAATAACACTTGAGAATATAATATCAACCATAAATTGACGGATTGTCACATAAACCATACTTAAACAAAAACGTGGGTTAGTCCAGATGGTTGGGTGCTGGACTAGTATCTGAGAGGTCTCGGGTCGATCCACAGGGGTGGAACTTTTGTGGATTTAATTATTTTTTTGGAATTTAAATTCGTGTGTTAACCACACGTTTGAAAATTGCTGAATTATCTGTACAATAAAACAACAAATAACAGCAATCTAAGAATTTATTAGTAAACAAAAATGTTCAACCAAAACTATCAGTCAAACCAATATCAATACAGGCAAGCAAAACCTATGTCAAAATGACCAAACTTAACAACATAAATGAAATATTAATCAGCAGATTAAGGTCCCATTCGGTCCATACTCTCAGTTCAGTTAAACAACCATCAGCAAATCAAAATAAGCTGATATAGCAGATTTATCAGTTAAAATCCAAATTCAGATTAAACAGCAAGCTAAGCTCAATCAATAGACATAGCAGACTTTAAATATATCTCAAAATATACCAGACTTAGACTGAAATTACTACAAATAAATCCTTTTATTAATCTCTCAAAAAGAAAAATGACGCTAATACTAAATCTATTACAAACTCTTCAACAACAGCTTCATAGAAACTTTTTACCCAAAACAGATTTGTCAACTCAGTTAAAGCTATAAGAGTAACTTGGATTAATTCCACAACTTAATAAATTTAACATCAAACTTCACATATTATAACATCTAAATCAGTTTTACTAAATCAAAAACCAAATTTAGATTAATCATCCTAAGTGAAACATAACAGATAATTAAATCAAATCAATTCCATAAACTCAAAATCATAAACAGATTAATTCATAAAATCAAATAAAAATCAGATTATCAATATTAAACAATTAACACAACTCAGTCAAGCATTATCCTCAAGTTAAACTAGCATAAAACATTAAAATGCAAAATAATTAAAAAACGAACTTAACTTTTATGAAGAAATCCTTTGAAGAAGAAGAACGGTGCTGAACCGTCTTTACAAATTCAACACCTCCATTAAACAGTCAAATCACCATCACGAACCACAATATACTTCGAACATAAACATCTCTTCGAACCACCAGATTATTTGAACAAACAGCTTCATTATATGATATTCGTTCAGTGGAACAAATATTTGTCCCTTATCTAGCTTTAATATTCGATTAAGCTACGATTAAAACTTAAACGAATAAATTTTTTATTATTACAATTAGTTTTAACTTGGATCTAAATGACATTCGTTTCACCAAAGTTAATCAAACACAAAATAAAAAATATAAGAGACTGGAGATTATTTTAACAGTAAACATCAAATGAGAGTAAAAGTAAGAAATTGAAACTGAAAATCACTTTATTATTTCCAATCAAAACATTACAATACTTTAAAAAGAAAAAATACAATAATCTAAAATAAAATTGACATAATAACTCTAAAAGAAAGAAAGGGATAATTACATGGATAAAAATGGGGGTTTTTATAGCCTCACCGAGAGGTGTGAGGGGTGAGTTTGTTGGAGATGAAGTGATTCTCGACCTTTAGATCCTCCCTTCTTCATTCTCTCTCTTTTTTGGTTAAATCCCACGGCTGAAAGATGCCTTTGATCACTTGGATTGCCAACCTGGCAATCTCTTATGCTTGTTGTGCTTGTTTGGAGATGATTTGGCAGATGGTGATTGGTTCATTGTCAGTGTGACATGATATCACCCAATCAAAAGAGAGGAGTGATGCAACTTAAGTGCCACGTTGGATTCTTGGTGGCATCTTCTTTGTGGATTTGCTAAAAGCTATTCGGTGGTCTAACATGGTGGTAGATGGTGGTGGAAGCCATTGTTGAGCTTAGAGAGAGAGAGTGGTTGTGTGTGTGAGATTAAAGAAAGGAAAATGTAATTGAAAATCAAAAAGAAAACACAAGCAACACCCCTCCTTGGAAGCTAAGGAGGGGTATATATAGCCACACACACAACATAAACTATACAACGAACCTAGTCTAGTCTAAACGTGTGTGACTATGATAACTAATGGGAATTCTTAAATGTCGTCACATAAAGTGAGTTTCCAACAATCTTCCCCCATGGGACGACGTGTAGAATTCCTTACAATATTCTTCCTAACAAGTACAAAATAATTAAGAACAAGAGATTTCATGAAGCATCCAATGCTGATGAAGTCTTCTGAGGCCTTCGTCTTCAAAACGACTCATCTTTAAAGTAACTTGTAGAAGCAATACTGTAACGGCACGAGCTAAGTAACCCATACACTTCTGGTTAAGGAGAAGCTTCTGAATTAGCTTCCCCCTAATTCATGCTACATAAACTTGATGTGGAAGCTTTTAAATAGCTTCCCCCTAAATCGACAATCCTCGTAAGCAACTTCAAAGCTTTCAAAAGCTTAGAATAATTAAGCGCACAGCGGAATCTAACTAGCAAATCCCATCATATAACATGATAACGTTGCTAAGAGGGATTGAAAGTTTGGGGCACACCAAGTAGATCAACAACTTTTCTTCTCACGCTTGAATAATTCTTCTGAATTTTTCTTCCCCCTGGGAGTTCAAGTTATGCATACCAGAAAGAATCAAGACACTTCTTCCCCCACATAGTTGAAGAAGGTAAATCAATCCCAATTATGAAGCTCAAATGTGACAATCTAACATTTTCAGGTAGTGAAATATTTTCTCGTATAGTATTTAGAAACTTATTTTTGTGTTGGTTGACGAACTCACAATTTACGGATTTAAATTTGGGCTTACGTGCATAATTTGGCGTCTTTTACGACTAAACCGGAAACCTTAGGATTACGTATTTACGTTTTTGAAATCTGTTTTTGATGAGACAATTTTTATTGGATTCGTTTTGTGACTTTGATTCATAATTTATAAAAACGTTTTTCGTAAAACGACCCGAGGGCACGCAAATCGAGAAAACTAGAATCGAGAAATACCCGTAAACTAGTGAGATGGGACAAAATACATTGTCCCACCCCACTAGCTATATTGGACGGCACACACATGACACCACACATTAGATGTGGCATCATGTTAGTTCAAAGCTTACAAGTGTAAGCATAGCTTACTCTTTAAGCCATTCTTCCCACTATCTACTCAAAACTAGCAACTAGTTTTCATTTCCATCTTTCCTTACATGCAAACCAACATCAAAACTCTCTCAAAACCCTCCCTATGTCGTCCACTTTAAGGCAACAAACAACCCTTTTGATCTTTTCTAGCCATGAAACACATGTTTACTAGCTCTATTAAGGAGTTATCTTGAAGCCTTGATCATTTGGTGTCCATATTAACAACATTGGAGGTGATTTGCTTGTGTCCTAGGGCTGATTTCCCAACATATTTCCTTGGTATTTGATGGTCTTGGAGTTACTTGTTGTATTCATCAAGTTCTTGTCTTCCAAAAACAAGGAATACACTTGGTTGGTAAAGAAGATCATCCTCTCCATTTTTCTCTTGTTATTTTGTAAAGAACAAATGTATTTCCTTTCATTTTTTATATTTATATGATGTATATATGATGATAAAAATGTTGTGTGGGGATCAAGTGTTGATAGATATGCTTAAAAAGGTTAATAACTATAAGAAATGAGGCTAAAATCTTGATTATTTAGTTGGCTGTATAAAAACATTATATAACTAAAACATGAACTGATAAAATTGCATGGTATGATCCATTTACAGTAAGTACAAGATGTTATACATATGTGAGAGTTGTCCATGCAATGGAATCAATATAATGAGTGAGATATGATCAAAACAAGTTAGGTGTTCTAATCTGAATAAGCAGTTTTGTAGGGACTGTTAAGGCATGATAAACTTAAAATGAGTAGTAACTATAACTAAGTTAAATGTAGCACATAATATGAAGAACATGTCACCCAAAAATGAGGTTCTAATTCATTATAGAACTCTAGATATGGTAAAAATGGTGAACATGAAGATAAAAATCAGATTTTAAGAATTAATGTTTATTATTATTATATAAGCACTCACATTTTAATGTATAAAATGTAAAATAAAAACCCACTAACTTATAAAACTTATTTATATAAATATATAAAAGGTTAATTAAATGGATCAATTATATAAATGGTAATGAAATAATATTTATAAGTAATAAAAACTATAAACTTGATTTTTACGACTTTTTCGGCTATCGCCGTAAAATTAACGTTTTTCGCCAAATAAAACTTAGACGCTCAAACCCGTCTAATGTAAAGTTTTTTTTAAAAGTCATATACTGATGTATAAGTAACTAATACAAGTAAAAACTGATAAAACCCGAACTATAAGAAATACGGACATTAACGAGCTAACTAAGCATAATGGACTAATAATTGGACTAAATAAGATAAATACTTGTAAAAAGAACTTATTGGGCTTAACCCATTTGGGCCCAACATGGAAAGTATATATACTGATAATATAGGTATAAAAGGGATTAAAACAAGTTAAAGAACTTATACTAAGCTTAATGGACTTAAAATAGGTAAATAGGTAAAACTAGCAAACTAGTAAAACGTTACCAAAACGTAAACACTAAAACGAGTAAACAAGGATGTATAAACCCACTTGATCATCATCATATGTACAAAATCATCATATGTATATTGTTATTTTGATAAAAGTCATTGGACAAAGTCTAAGACCGATTATTATTTATATAGGTTTCCGTGACCGAAGCACGCCCGTAGCCGATAATCCGCCTTTCATTAACAACGTGAGTTTATAGCCTCGCACTCTTTTAAATGTTTTATAAAATGATTTGTAAACCCGCGAGGGAGATAACATGCTAGATTTTATAAAAATAGAACACAAGTAGTCCCGATTGTATGCTTAATGATATGGACCCGAATGATGCTATGAGCCTATAAACGAGACTAAAAGGATTATTAGTAGTTAGGTTATGTCACTTAAAGTCCCATTAGCAGGAATTGTGAACTACCGGGATTTGGTAGACGCTTATGCATTTGATAGTACTATTTGGGGACGATCACCCCATTTCGCGCCTTGACGGTTGATCCCCGTCGTACCACATTGATTGGTAAGCGAATTTATGTATGAGAAGATTCCATAGCGTGATTTTTGTGACGACACGCTAATTTAGATGGGCAAATTGTTTGTCGAGTTCGCGGCCCGTTGTTTTCATAATAAGGTAACAATGTCATGCGGCTAATAATAATCCTATACAACCTATATAATCCAAATAAAAATGTATTCTATACATAATAACGACGCTAATAACAATGAATATATTACCTATCATGATAATATAGAGACTACGGTCTCATGGACGGTTTAAGATGTATGCTTGATTTATATATTGCCTCACTAGCAATATGAGGACTTACTTCCGATATTATGCTTGTGTTCTGATTTTAACGATTGTTTTATATAACGGTTTTTATTAAACTCTATGAATTCACTCGGCATTCGCTGATATGATTTTTGCATGTTTTTATCTCAGGTGCTTGAAGGTAATCCGGATGGAGATCGACTCTAATGGCCCACATAATATTAAAAATGTTCATTCGATCTATGTTTTGTAAACTAAATGACCTGTATAATTTGGGGCCTGTTGTACGCTTTTAAACTTTTTATCGAATGAATGTATGTTAAACCTTGAACAACCATTTTTATGTGTTGTCTATGATTGGAGTTATTGTGCTATCCCGTAACACTCTAAAAGACCCTTCCGCTGTACCGATACGAAAAATGAGAGTGTTACAGTTTGGTACCAGAGCTCTCGTTATTGAGAACAAAAGATTTTAAAAACCAAGGTTTTGAACAAAACTTTTCAAAATCTTTTGACAATGAATATTTGAGAAAATATTTGAAAAATCTTTTGACTATAACGGTGCCAGAGATCTCCGACGTTACCAACAAGCCCTATTGAGAAGATATATATTTTGATATATATAATATAATTTATATATATGTATATATCGTGGTTTCCTTATGTAATTGTTTAACTAGTATGTTATCCTAATACGAGATATATATATAAATGCAAATTGTCATGGCTGACCCTAATATTCCTGTAGAAAACCATGTTATTCCCGAACCTAATGTAGATGATGATCCTTATTTAGACTTAGTAGATTATGATATCGATGATGAGGAGGAACCATTTGAGGATCCCCAGCCCGAGTTAGGACTAGGAGATCAGATTGCCCCTCAGGTTGACTTGGTAGAGAATGAGATTGAGAATGTTGATATTGAGAATGATGATGAGATTGGGTTAGATAATTTAGATGATGAGATTGACGACAAGGATGTCGAGGAGGACGTAGGTATAGATGTTGAGGTCGATGATGATGAGGAAGTTGAGCTTATTTATCCTTATGATGTTCCAGAGGGCGAGCCTTTGCCCCCACCAGTTGATTTGTCTGATTCTGAGGTTGAGCTACCTAGGGATGAAATGTCTGAATCGTCTGAATCTGATTCTGAATCAGAGGAGGATGAGGATGATGATGCACCTGACAGTACGGATGGTATTGCTACTTGTAGACGTGAGATAGGAGAGTCGTCTAGTACTCGAGAGGCTACTCATATTGATGGTCTTGCACCATGGGCCTTGAGACGAGATCTAGATGCTTCCCGTGTTAAGAGTTGTATGACAGAGGTTGAATTAGGTGTTGTTCAGACTCAGGTTGCTTATTTGGAGTCGAAGACTAAGGTTGGCGAGAAAGAGCGGGAATTGCTTAGTTTGGATTTGAGCGATGTTGAACGTGGTTTGAATGAGGCTTTTAGGAGGTTATCGGTGTTGGAAAGTGGTGAGTTTGCTGAAATGAAGAGAAAGGTGAATACTATGGAGATTCAGTTGAGTGTAGCTCGTGCGATGCGTGAGAAAGCTGAGAAGGAGTTGAATATATCTGTGGGATGGAACAGTAGATTTTATGCTGCCATGGTTGAAAGAGGAGTGATCCGTAAGCGCCCAGCTGAAGATGTGTCTAGTGATCGTCCGACGAAGATTCAGAAGACGATGGATGATGGACCATCTGGCAGTTCTCAGTAGACCAGTCTTTGTTTAGTAGTGACCTTTATATATTTTGTGCCTTTGTAGCTTTGACTGAACCGACTTGTTAGTAGTAGACTTGGCACGAATTTTGAGTGTATATAGTGCTAGAACTTTGATATGGGATGTACTAAGACAATACTTTTGTTTCAAATCGAATGAAATATGTATCTTGTCTTGAATTCCATATTGTGCTTTATTTGTATCTTGATTATGAATTCGATCCATATTATCCTTTGTTGGATGAATGCTTAATACTTTGAAATTGTTAAATTATAGAACTATGCCGCCCAAGAAGACTGTGACTGAGGATGATGTACGTAGGATTATTACGGAGCAAGTTACCGCATCTATGACTGAAAATGCTAGAAATGAAGCTGGCGGTAGTGGAGCTGGCGGTAGTGGAGCTGGCGGTAGTGAAGCTGGCGGTAGTGGAGCTGGCGGTAGTGGAGCTGGCGGTAGTGGAGCTGGCGGTAGTGGAGCTGGCGGTAGTGGAGCTGGCGGTAGTGGAGCTGGCGGTAGTGGAATTGGCGGTACTAATGTGAATGTGAATGCTAATAATGTGAATGCTAATGCTGGAGGAAATGTAGGAGGACTTGGAACTAATGCACCTGAAGTTGGTGGCTGTACTTATGTGACGTTCATGAAGTGTGAACCTCTACCTTTTAATGGAACTAAAGGTGCTGTAGGATTAAGCCAGTGGATTGAGAAGATTGAATCGGTGTTTCGGATTAGTAAGTGTAAGGAGGAAGATAATGTGACTTTTGCTATGGCTACTCTTAAAGGTCGTGCGTTGACTTGGTGGAACGGGAGAATTGCTTTCATGGGTCTTGATGCTGCTAATGCTACTCCTTGGGATGAAATTAAGAAGTGGATGACTTTGGAGTTTTGTCCTTGTAGTGTGATCATTAGGTTAGAACAGGAGTTGATTCATTTGAGAATGAAAGGTGTGGACATTGATAGTTACACAAACCGATTCCATGAGTTGGCCTTGCTATGTCCTCGATTGGTTGAACCCGAAGAGATCCGAATTGAGCAATATGTTAAAGGGTTGACCAGGAATATCCGGGGGGACGTGACATCATCTAAACCTCTGACCATTGATGATGTTGTTCGAATGGCTCACCAACTCATTGGATAGATAATTCAGGATAGGGAAGATGAAGCCCGTGTTTGTGAGAAAAGAAAGGGAGACGGTGATCGTGTAGATAGAGGTGATAATAGGAAGAATTTCAATCGCCGTCAGAACAAGAGAAAGGGGAATGCAAATGCTCTTACCAACAATGCACCGCGCAACGATGATAGATGTCCTAAGTGTGACAACAAGAGGCATGCTGGCGACTGCTGGAAGTGCCAAAATTGCGGAAAGCTTGGACACAAGGTTGAAAGGTGTAAGAAGGGAACCATTTGCTTCAACTGTAATGAAGAAGGTCATAGGAAATCGGAATGCCCCAAGTTGAAAGCGATTGTACCTGGAAGAAACCCCCAGGGTGGTATCTACCAACTTGGAACAATTGAGGTGAAGAAAGAGGATCCGAATGTCGTTACCGGTACGTTTTTACTCAACAATCATTATGCTGTTGCTTTATTTGATTCGGGTGCTGATAGGAGCTTTGTATCCACTAAATTTAGTGCCCTTATTGATATTGAACCTGTTGAGATAAGTACTAGTTACGAGGTGGAATTGGCTGATGGTAAATTAGTAAAAACTAATAAGCTATTAGAAGGATGCTCTCTAAATCTCTTGAACCATTCCTTTCCGATTGATTTGATGTTGATAGAATTAGGTAGTTTTGATATTATTATTGGTATGGATTGGTTGTCGCTGAATAATGCTACTATTTTATGTGGAGAGAAGAAAGTTAAGATTCCTCTTAGGAATAGGACGTTAGTAATTGATGGTAGTCGAGGTGAATCCCGTTTGAAAATCGATTCATGTATTAAAGTCCAAAAGTACATCAGGAACGGTTGTGAGTTATTCTTAGCTCAAGTGACCGGGAATGAGTCTAGGGAGAAACGATTGGAAGATGTACCTATTATTTGTGAATTTCCTGAGGTATTTCCTAAAGATTTACCCGGACTTCCACCGATAAGGCAAGTAGAGTTTCGAATCGATTTAATTCCTGGTGCTGCACCGGTGGCACGTGCGCCTTACCGATTAGCCCCTTCTAAATTAAAGGAGTTATCTGAGCAACTTAAGGAGTTGTCTGATAAAGGTTTTATTCGACCGAGCTCGTCGCCTTGGGGAGCTCCAGTCTTGTTCGTTAAGAAGAAGGATGGATCTTTTCGTATGTGCATTGATTATAGGGAACTGAATAAGTTGACAATTAAAAATCGATATCCTTTACCTAGGATTGATGATTTGTTTGATCAACTGCAAGGATCTAGTGTGTATTCTAAGATAGATTTACGGTCAGGATATCACCAACATCGCGTCCGTGAAGAAGATATTCCTATAACTGCATTTAGAACTCGTTATGGACACTATGAATTTCAAGTAATGCCATTTGGGTTAACTAACGCACCTGCGGTTTTCATGGATTTAATGAATCGAGTGTGCAAGCCCTACTTGGATAAATTTGTGATTGTGTTTATTGACGATATTCTGATCTATTCTAAGAATGAAGATGAGCATAGAGAACATTTGAGGATTGTTTTGGATTTGTTGAAGGATGAAAGGTTGTATGCTAAGTTTTCGAAATGTGATTTCTGGTTAGATTCTGTGCAATTTCTTGGTCATGTGATTAACAAAGATGGAATTCATGTTGATCCTGCAAAGGTTGAAGCTATTAAGAATTGGTCTGCAGCGACAACGCCAACGGAAGTGCGACAGTTCTTAGGATTGGCTGGCTATTATAGGCGATTCATTAAAGATTTTTCTTTGATAGCTAAACCCTTGACTAAGCTTACCTAGAAGAATAAACCTTTCGTTTGGGGAAGTGATGAAGATGGAGCATTTCAGACATTGAAGCAAAAATTATGTAGTGCGCCAATCTTATCATTACCCGACGGGAGTGAAGATTTCGTAGTATATTGTGATGCATCTCTTAGAGGTTATGGAGCTGTTTTGATGCAGCGAGAGAAAGTGATAGCTTATGCTTCTAGGCAATTAAGGAAGAATGAGGAGAATTATACTACTCATGACCTTGAGTTAGGAGCTGTAGTCTTTGCTCTTAGGTTGTGGAGACATTATCTGTATGGCACCAAGTGTACGGTATTCACCGATCACAAAAGCCTATAGTATATTCTCGACCAGAAGGAACTGAACATGAGGCAACGAAGATGGATAGAGTTGTTAAGTGACTATGATTGTGATATAAAATATCACCCAAGAAAAGCCAATGTTGTTGCCGATGCGTTAAGTAGGAAAGATAGAGAGCCTATCAGGGTGCGTTCTCTAGTCTTGACCGTGCACAATAATTTGCCTGAGCCAATTAGAAATGCGCAATTAGAAGCTTGTAAGAAGGAGAATTTTGTTAATGAAGGGTTCCGAGGAGAAGGAGATCCTTTAGAGGTTAGAGCTGATGGAGTGAAATGCTTAAGAGGTCGTATGTGGATACCTAAGTTTGGAGGCTTAAGAGATTTGATTATGTTAGAATCCCATAAATCTAAGTATTCCATTCATCCGGGATCTGATAAGATGTACCATGATTTGAAGAAGTTGTACTGGTGGCCGAATATGAAAGCTGACATAGCTATGTATGTTCTTCAATGCTTGACTTGTGCTAGAGTTAAAGCCGAACATCAAAAGCCATCAGGACTACTTCAACAACCAAAGATTCCTGAATGGAAGTGGGAGCGAATTACGATGGACTTTATCACCAAGCTTCCTAGCACATCATCTGGAAACAACTCGATTTGGGTTATTATCGATAGACTGACCAAATCAGCACACTTCATTCCGGTTAAAGAGCAGTTCTCATTGGAGAAGCTGACTCGTATATACCTTGATAATGTTGTATGCAAGCATGGAGTGCCTGTATCGATCATTTCAGATCGAGATCCTAGATTCGCATCAAATTTTTGGAAATCTCTCCAAAGATCTTTGGGAACGAATCTCGACATGAGCACTGCTTATCACCCCCAGACTGATGGGCAGAGTGAAAGGACGATACAAACACTGGAAGATATGTTGAGAGCTTGTGTGTTAGATTTTGGTAAGAATTGGGATAAACATTTGCCGTTAGCAGAGTTTTCGTATAACAATAGTTACCATTCTAGTATTAAGGCTGCACCGTTTGAAGCTTTGTATGGTAGGAAGTGTAGATCTCCTGTATGTTGGAGTGAAGTTGGGGATACCCAGCTCACGGGACCGGAATTGATCCGGGAAACTACGGAGATGATAGTTCAGATTAAGAATAGGTTGTTGACTGCCCGTAGTAGACAGAAAAGTTACACGGATGTGCGGCGGAAGCCAATGGAGTTTGAAGTGGGTGGCCGAGTAATGTTGTAGGTATCTCCATGGAAAGGCGTTATCAGATTTGGAAAGCGAGGGAAATTGAATCCCCGTTATATTGGACCCTTTAAGATTTTATCTAGAGTAGGTCCGGTGGCTTACAAACTAGAGTTACCCCCAGAACTTCATGGTGTTCACAACACATTCCATGTATCTAATCTGAAGAAATGTCTAGCAGTGAGTGATGAGAAAATTCTGTTAGGTAAGGTTCGAATAGATAGGAAGTTGCATTTTATCGAAGAGCCCGTAGAAGTTATGGACCGTGAGGTAAAGCAACTGAAACAAAGTCGGATACCTATTGTCAAGATCCGATGGAATTCAAAGCATGGACCGGAGTATACTTAGGAACGAGAGGATGAAATGTGGAAGAAATATCCGCACCTCTTCGATTTCAATAAGAAACGGACATTCAAATGAAATGGATCACGAGGACGTTGATCCCTTTTAGGAGGAAAAGCTCTGACAATCTAACATTTTCATGTAGTGAATATTTTCTCGTATAATATTTTGAAACTTATTTTTGTGTTGGTTGACGAACTCACAATTTACGGATTTAAATTTGGGCTTACGTGCATAATTTGGCGTCTTTTACGACTAAACCGAAAACCTTAGGATTACGTATTTACGTTTTTGAACTCCGTTTTTGATGAGACAATTTTTATTGGATTCGTTTTGTGACGTTGATTCATAATTTATAAAAATGTTTTTCGTAAAATGACCCGAGGGTACGCAAATCGAGAAAACTAGAATCGAGAAATACCCGTAAACTAGTGAGATGGGACAAAATACATTGTCCCACCCCACTATCTATATTGGACGGCACACACATGACACCACACATTAGATGTGGCATCATGTTAGTTCAAAGCTTACAAGTGTAAGCATAGCTTACTCTTTAAGCCATTCTTCCCACTATCTACTCAAAACTAGCAACTAGTTTTCATTTCCATCTTTCCTTACATGCAAACCAACATCAAAACTCTCTCAAAACCCTCCCTATGACGTCCACTTTAAGGCAACAAACAACCCTTTTGATCTTTTCTAGCCATGAAACACATGTTTACTAGCTCTATTAAGGAGTTATCTTGAAGCCTTGATCATTTGGTGGCCATATTAACAACATTGGAGGTGATTTGCTTGTGTCCTAGGGCTGACTTCCCAACATATGTTCTTGGTATTTGATGGTCTTGGAGTTACTTTTTGTATTCATCAAGTTCTTGTCTTCCAAAAACAAGGAATACACTTGGTTGGTAAAGAAGATCATCCTCTCCATTTTTCTCTTATATTTTGTAAAGAAAAAATGTATTTTCTTTCATTTTGTATATGTATATTATGTATATATGATGATAAAAATGTTGTGTGGGGATCAAGTGTTGATAGATATGCTTAAAAAGGTTAATAACTATAAGAAATGAGGCTAAAATCTTTATTATTTAGTTGGCTGTATAAAAACAGTATATAACTAAAACATGAACTGATAAAATTGCATGGTATGATCCATTTACAGTAAGTACAAGATGTTATACACATGTGAGAGTTGGCCATGCAATGGAATCAATATAATGAGTGAGATATGATCAAAACAAGTTAGGTGTTCTAATCTGAATAAGCAGTTTTGTAGGGACTGTTAAGGCATGATAAACTTAAAATGAGCAGTAGCTATAGCTAAGTTAAATGTAGCACATAATATGAAGAACATGTCACCCAAAAATGAGCTTCTAATTCATTATATAACTCTAGATATGGTAAAAATGGTGAACATGAGGATAAAAATCAGATTTTAAGAATTAATGTTTATTATTATTATATAAGCACTCACATTTTAATGTATAAAATGTAAAATAAAAACCCACTAACTTATAAAACTTATTTATATAAATATATAAAAGGTTAATTAAATGGATAAATTATATAAATGGTAATGAAATAATATTTATAAGTAATAAAAACTATAAACTTGATTTTTACGAGTTTTTCGGCTATCGCCGTAAAATTAACGTTTTTCGCCAAATAAAACTTTGACGCTCAAACCCGTCTAATGTAAAGTTTTTTTTAAAAGTCATATACTGATGTATAAGTAACTAATACAAGTAAAAACCGATAAAACCCGAACTATAAGAAATACGGACATTAACGAGCTAACTAAGCATAATGGACTAATAATTGGACTAAATAAGATAATTACTTGTAAAAAGAACTTATTGGGCTTAACCCATTTGGGCCCAACATGGAAAGTATATATACTGATAATATAGGTATAAAAAGGATTAAAACAAGTTAAAGAACTTATACTAAGCTTAATGGACTTAAAATAGGTAAATAGGTAAAACTAGCAAACTAGTAAAACGTTACCAAAACGTAAACACAAAAACGAGTAAACAAGGATGTATAAACCCACTTGATCATCATCATATGTACAAAATCATCATATGTATATTGTTATTTTGATAAAAGTCATTGTACAAAGTCTAAGACCGATTATTATTTATATAGGTTTCCGTGACCGAAGCACGCCCGTAGCCGATAATCCGCCTTTCATTAACAACGTGAGTTCATAGCCTCGCACTCTTTTAAATGTTTTATAAAATGATTTGTAAACCCGCGAGGGAGATAAAATGCTAGATTTTATAAAAATAGAACACAAGTAGTCCCGATTGTATGCTTAATGATATGGACCCGAATGATGCTATGACCCTATAAACGAGACTAAAAGGATTATTAGTAGTTAGGTTATGTCACTTAAAGTCCCATTAGCATGAATTGTGAACTACCGGGATTTGGTAGACGCTTATGCATTTGATAGTACTATTTGGGGACGATCACCCCAGTTCGCGCCTTGACGGTTGATCCCCGTCGTACCACATTGATTGGTAAGCGAATTTATGTATGAGAAGATTCCATAGCGTGATTTTTGTGACCACACGCTAACTTAGATGGGCAAATTGTTTGTCGGGTTCGCGGCCCGCTGTTTTCATAGTAAGGTAACAATGTCATGCGGCTAATAATAATCCTATACAACCTATATAATCCAAATAAAAATGTATTCTATACATAATAACGACGCTAATAACGATGAATATATTACCTATCATGGTAATATAGAGACTACGGTCTCATGGACGGTTTAAGATGTATGCTTGATTTATATATTGCCTGACTAGCAATATGAGGACTTACTTCCGATATTATGCTTGTGTTCTGATTTTAACGATTATTTTAAATAACGGTTTTTATTAAACTCTATGAATTCACTCGGCATTCGCTGATATGATTTTTGCATGTTTTTATCTCAGGTGCTTGAAGGTAATCCGAATGGAGATCGACTCTGATGGCCCACATAATATTAAAAATGTTCATTCGATCTATGTTTTGTAAACTAAATGACCTGTATAATTTGGGACCTGTTGTACGCTTTTAAACTTTTTATCGAATGAATGTATGTTAAACCTTGAACAACCATTTTTATGTGTTGTCTATGATTGGAGTTATTGTGCTATCCCGTAACACTATAAAAGACCCTTTCGTTGTACCGATACGAAAAATGAGAGTGTTACATCAAATACTAAAGTGGACACTTTATCCCATTCATGAAGTTGACATCGTAACACCAGAGTCAGTTAAGTCCTGGAAATGCACATATCTTCTTCCGGAGATGCACTAGAGTCAATTAAGTCCCGGGAATGAATATAGGATAATGATGATGTTTAATTGCAACAATCAAACATTTAAACCTCGAATCAGTAGTGTACCGTTTAGAGATTGATAACGCCACGAGTTAAAACACTGATTTTCTCTGCGGCTATGACAAATGTCATCCCGGAATGTCTTCAAATCAAAAGAAGGTATGAAGTTCATCACGTGTACTCGTTGTGCGTTCAATGTGTCTTCTTCTTCCCCCTTGATGGTTTCGAAATTCGGAACCATCAACAAATCATATGCACATGAACCTGAAATCTCGTGAGAATAATAAATAAGCTGAATTATATATTTTGTGAGAATCAGTTGTTGATCGAAAATCTCTTCTCATAAACTCTCCATGGACACCTTTACCAACCCACGTGAAAGCAATTTTAAGTGACCACTGAAAGAATGAACCGGATACATCAAACATGAAACTGAATAAGAATCCTTCGATCTTGTGACTTAAGCTGGCACTATTGTTGAATTAAGAACGGTGGAGAAATCTCTAAGTACTCAATGCATCACTGAAGAAGTCTATAAGCACAACACCTCTTGAAATTATCCACGTCGACTACGCGCGTGACACTGAGTACAACAATGTAACCCCTTTAAGTGATAGTTATCCAAGTCATCAACCATCCACCCCGAACCCGGAAACCAGATAAACAAGTCGTCATTCTAAGATTAAGCACGAGCAAGTTATCTATGAAAGATAAAATAAGTAAACGCCTTCAAAAAAATCCGTCTTCAAAACGTCACGTAATTAATACTCGATTAAACAAAATCTGTAGTCACTAAAAAATTGCCCATTTTTTCTTGGTCTCGTCTCAAATAAATTCTCGTCACATTTGTCTCGTCACGTTACTTTGTCACGTCACTTTTTGTCTCGTCCCGATGATGACCGAAGTAAAACTAAATACACACAAAGTTTTTACAAAAATACAAATTTGTGTAAAAATTCCGTGTATAAAAAGAAAGATCACACGGCCCAACATGACACAATTTGCTACAATCCATCAATTTGTGCAAAACAGTTGCACAAGAGAAACGCAACCCATAGCATTGCTGAAGACCCGGCCCATGAACAATTGTTAGAACCCGGTCCATGAGATGAATATAAAAGACTCAACCCTAATCTTTCTCCACACAATTAACCTAATCACTCATAATCTTCAGCCGCTTTCTCCATCTCTTACAATATCACCTCTCAACCTTTCATCCCATCTTATCTAAACTTTGATCCCAATCTCATACTTAGTCATATCAATACACGAAATCTAATTAATCCCCTCACAATCAATTGAATCATTCTCATCTGATCACATACAACCCAATTAAATCTTCAACCCGTATAATTATCCATGAAGAATGAAAGGTGTGGCTTCAAAATCAGTTAGAAGTTATCGGGTAAGGTTTCATGTCGATTACTGTTTAATTACAACGAATCCAAGATCGAATTTAACAAAGTTGTTAAAATTCGTTCTTAATCTTCGTATATCAATTTATGGTATGTACCATCATATATCTGTGATGGGGTTTGTTCATGTTTTTCATTGCTTTCGTGTTCACTGAATCGAAACAAAGAAATGAATCGAACACTCTTGTTCGGATTCGTTTATTATGATTTCGAATAAAAACGAAGGTATAGACCTTCACTATTTTACACAAGATCTATGATGATGAATTTATTTCGTGAAAAGATCTTTGAAAGATCTTGATATGCAAAAGCATCTCACGAAAAAATAACTGAGATCTTCTATGTTTCGAGTCAATACAGGATAAGAGACGGAGGGATATAGATCGAGTCGGTGTTGCTTGAGTGGTGATTATGTTGGCTGTTATGTTGATGAGTTATAACATTGTTGATTTAGATCTGGTCTTGAATATATTCGTAATATGTCTCGGTCTTGGTAACAATGGCATGATTCCGCAATGTCAAACTGTGGATTGACATGATCTCGCAACTTGAAATCTTAAAGATTTCGCAACTTGAAATCTTAAAAGATTTCGCAACTTTAGAAATCAATGATTTCGCAACTTTAAAAATCAATGATTTCGCAATCTGAAGATCTGATCCAAAAAGTACTATTTCCGTGGTTTTTTAGATCTGTGTCCTTTTCTAATCTTCATATCAGTTCATCTTCAAGATGAACCCAGAAAACTGAAAAAAAAATATGTTTAATAACATCATAGCTGTGTGTCAAATCTGAAAAGAAACAAAGGTGTTTGAAACCAGATCTTGAACTTTTGGACCATGAATGATGAATAACGTGAAACCAGATCTTAAAAACACCAAATCTCGAAACAATGAAACCAGAAATAGTAACCACCAGGACTGTTGACCTTGACCAGATTCAAAACTTTTACTATGGACCAGTAACCAATGGTTGAAAACAAAACACAAGAACAATATGACAAAAATTTTGTGACTATTTGGACAGCAAACACGAACATCGTGACAAAAACATTAGAACAGATTCGAGACCAAAAAAAATTTTTAGACCACCAAAATCAGAAACATGAACACGATCCAAGGATGGAACCGAGGCTCTGATGCCAATTGTAGATTTGCTAAAAGCTATCCGGTGGTCTAACATGGTGGTAGATGGTGGTGGTAGCAATTGTTGAGCTTAGAGAGAGAGAGAGTGGTTGTGTGTGTGAGATTAAAGAAAGGAAAATGTAATTGAAAATCAAAAAGAAAACACAAGCAACACCCCTCCTTGGAAGCTAAGGAGGGGTATATATAGCCACACACACAACATAAATTATACAACAAACCTAGTCTAGTCTAAACATGTGTGACTATGATAACTAATGAGAATTCTTAAATGTCATCACATAAAGTAAGTTTCCAACATTCTTCCTCCCTAAAAACTTAGGATTTAATTGGGGCGCGTGAGAGTTACTTGCTAGCAGATTGGAAACCCCCTTCTTGATCTAGGGTTCTTGGACTGGTGGTTGTGTTCTTCTTTTCCCCAAATACTCTTGCGTTTTTTTCTCTTTTATGTTTATTGTTTGTTTTTGACTGAGTAAGTTTGACCCTCAAAAGTATATAATACTTTTTCTCAGTGTTACATGTTTCTATTCATGGGCTTGGCACCCAATTAAACCAAATGTGCATAACACTCCCCACATCTCATTTAATTTGGCTGTTGTTGGGCCTTGGCCTTTTAATTGGACTCACATAATACTCCACCGTCTCATTTAATTGTTATTGGACCTTGATGTTGGGCTTTGGCCCAAATAAACGGCATACTTCCCTTATTGGGCTTCTAGGTCCACTACACATATGTGGATCCCACCCAGGCTCAATAACATTGATAAAGTTAAATCCTCAAAAAAACGAACTTGACTTTTGGCTTCTTGATATTTCTTCAAATACCGTGTCGGTTTTGCCGGTTTTCATGATCTTGGTACCTACACACACGTAACAAGAAAATATGCACATACAAGGCTATATTCATACAAATTATGCATTTTATGTCCCTTTATTGATATAAATGATATGAGTAAAATCACTCATATCAATAACCAATGCAAATACCAATATCATCCTTTGGTTGAAGTTTTCCCAAATTGTTACCATATTATTTGGACAGCAGAGAGAACCAAATACATGAAGATATGATAAATCTGGTACTTTTCTATGTAGGAGCTCATAAGGTGTTTTACCATGGCGTTTATAAATTAGTGACCGGTTTTGGGTGAAAATTGTTGTAGATACTGCTTCTGCCCATAAAAACAATGGAGCCTTTGCGTAAATTAACATCGTTCGAGCAACTTTCATAAGTGTGAGATTTCGCCTTTCAACGACACCATTTTTTGTGGAGTGCAAGCAACGGATGTTTCATCAGATATGACAACTTCTTCATAATAATCACGCAATATTTGATTCACAAATTCGGTTCCATTATCTGTACAAATGCGTCGGACAGTAGTGTCGAGACGCACTTGAATCATCTTGAGAAATAAGATGATGAATTTAGGTGCCTCTTTTTTTGTTGCAAGACATTTCACCCATGTAAACCGAGATTAATCATCGACAATTACGAGGATGTACCTTTTACCACTAAGACTTTCAACACGCATAGGCCCACAAAGATCCATATGCAACAAATAAAGTTTCTCTTGGTTGGTGTCTTCAGTCTTGGGTTTGTATGATTTCTTAGTGGTTTTCCCTATTGTACACGTGGAACACAAATGGTCCTTGTGAAATGTAAGTTTTGGAAGACCACAAACAAGTTCGTTTTTTGCTAAATGATTAATAGCGTCAAAGTTAAGATGAGATAATCGTCGATGCCATAACCATTACTTAGTCTTCGATGCTTTGGAGAGAAAACATACGGTAGAAGCGGCCATCATATCTTTTAGAGACAAAGTATACAAATTATTCCCTCGAGTACCTTTCAATAAATCAACCCCTTCCAAATTACGAATGAAGCAGGTATGCTCTCGAAAAGCAACTTCTAGGTTTGCATCGCAGAATTTTCCCACAGAAAATAAATTGTGACCGAGACCTTCCACATAATACACTCTTGAAATTATAACATTCCCAATATGATATTCACCGTAACCCATTATCTTTGCAATATGATCATTTCCAAATAGAACCGTACCAAGAAACTTGCTGACGAAATTTCTGAGCTGAGAGCGATCTCCTGTCATATGCTTGGAGCAACCAGAGTCCAAATACCAGAGAACAATTTGGACCACCTGTTTTCATCAACAACAGTAGACAATGCATTGGAAACTATTGGTTCCGGAGTGTTAGCAGATACAGATATAATATTATCAGAATTGCTAACATTTTTGTTATCCTTAGATTTTCTGCGTTTTCTAATGTGAGTTTTACCATTAACAGGTTTTATTGTTCCAACTTTCTAACATTTTAGAGTATTAGCGGGAACTACAGTGGTATTAGACCTATTTAAAGGGCACTTGGTTCCTACAGTAGTGTCGGTGTTCCTAGTTAAAGGACACACTCGTGTTTTGGTAACCTTGGTACTCCTATTTAAAGGGCACGCTTTCTTAGCTTTAGTGGGAGTGATCCTAGTTAAAGGGCATGCATTGCCTACTATAGTGAAAGTTCTACCAGTGGGGCGCCACATCCAACCAACTTGGATTATTACTTTCCCAGTCGGTTTCCATTCTAAACCATTTTTCGGGCATGCATCTCATTCAGATGGTCAATAAGGCAAGAATCATGACGACTATAAAACATACATTCATTACAATTCAACATTTCAAATTAGAATTCACAGTAGGCTTAGAACGCTGCACAACCGCAGAGCCTTTATGTTTAGCTACATGACTCTTTTATTCAAAACAAAAATAACATTCCTAGGGTGGGCTTCTACTTTCTTCTTCACTTGACTACTAGATGGGGGCAAGATCCTATCATTCTTCTTGTTTCTTTAAGCTTAGATCGTTGAGCCTTAGTCGTTGTGCTTACTCCTGTAGAAGGCAACACAGGAATATTAGAGGCTGGTTTTGATTTTGCCTTATCTTTAGTGACCAATGTTTGAGATGGTTTAGTCATAGGGACCTTGTTAAGTGGTGTGACGGAAATGAGGTTCTTTTTGATTGCATAGAGGAAGATGCTGAGACAGTAGTTGTGTTATCCATAACATTCTTACCTTTTAGGGTACAAAGTGTTTCCTTTAACTCAGCCAAGGCCATATTTTTTTTCACAAATTTGTTCTCTCAAATCAGATATTTCCATCGACTTTCGATTCAATCGTTCAATCAATGATTGATTATGTGCAGTGGTATTAGCACATGCGGGCTTTACTGAATCGAAGAGTTGTGTATTTTTCTGTTTTAAGTTATCAACTTTGGACAAAATCTTGGAAACTCGATTATCTAGATCAAGTTTAAAATTCTCAGCGGCCTCAAGTATGTTCATTACAGTTAATCTCCTTAGGTTTCTCTAAGTCTATCGGCAACGATTTAGTAACCTTGTCACTTGGCTGACGCTGTTTTGATTGTAAATTCAATCGAAAATTCTTTTGAAAATTTGCATCATCTATATTAACACCTTCGGAAGACGTTTCAAAAAGCTCTTGAATAAATTGTTGTTTACATTCAAACGAAATTCAATGTTTTTGAATCTCATCAAAACGTTTTGAAAGCGAAAAATAAGAATCTTGAAGCTTTAAAAATTCAGCGTCAGATTTGTGACCAGTACTATCTACCACATTATCCACAGATTCAACATTATGCACAATAGAATCATTATCAACACTATTATTCACACAGATGAAAATAATATTATGCGACATCACTTGCTGCAGAAGCTGATCATTTTGGCGTGAAATTCGTTCTATTTCAAGTAAACTGTTTTCATAAGCATCTTCCATTTCATTGAAAACACGTCTAACTTCTTCTATTTCCAAAAGAAAATCTTGATCAATATTGCTAAGAAAAGCTTTAATATTGTTTACAAATGGAACAATTTCGTCTCGAAACGCAGCTCTAGTGTGCTCAAAATTCTATTCACCTTCCGTTATGGCCGAAGCCGTCATACGTTTCGTAATGACCTTGTCAAAATCGGCAAGGTGTTGGTTCACCGCATTTAAGCTATCTGACACCTTACTTACCGGTGGAATTAACTTAGTTAAATCCTTTTTGACAAGTGTATGAGACGTACTAGGAAGGTTTTCCTTTGACAAACTTTGGGGCACAAAAGCTTATAATTGAGCTAATTCCTTTTGTAAGCGAATACGGGTCTTTTTAGTAAATTAATCTTTGTTATGCTTATCATAATCTAGCTTATGGAATTTTGAAAGCATTTTAGATCGAGTTTCTTCCGCAAATGACAATGTCTCCTCAGTGCTACGAACATAACGTGCTTCTTTCGATTTGCCAATTAGGGTCACATCATAAAGACAAGGAATGTATTCCTGAGCTTATTTTGCATAACCGGGATTAGGTGGTAAATCTTGAAGACGCTTAAGTTCGAGTTCTTTAAACGATTTAGTTAAAAGATGAACCTTTTCTGTGGAAGCGTATTGTTTTAAAAGCTGTTGTTCCTTGAATTTAAGAAGTTTGGTAGCGTTAATTTCCGATTCGAACTTTTTAGACTCGAGAGTTTCAAAATCTATTTTAAGTTTCTGAAAATCATTTATAACCGACTCTTTTTCTTTTAATTCATTGGAAAGAATATCTTTTAAGGATTCTATTTCTTTTAAGTGTTCAATCTTTTCAAAACGAAATTGGTCAAATTCAGAATAAGTTATTTTTTCTGCTTGAGGGACCATTTCAAAAGTTTTGACCTTTTCCTTATACAACGCAAGCTCAGCGGTTAGGTTGGCATTCATATCTACGGTTTGTCGAACAAACACATTCATGTTATCATTAATATGTTTAGGCACCATAACCAAATCATGTTGATCATAAGATTCCATACCCATCATAGCATTTGTTTGAGGTTCACTCAAATGTTTTGGATTGGATACCACTTCATTTGAGTTACTAGTTCCCGATTCCTGTTCGAGGTTGTCATTTTTGTGCTCAACTTGATGTGGATTATCATGAACAATATTAGATGTATTTGGTAACTCACTGACGACATTAGAACCATAGTGAGAGAGATTAGCAACGAGAGCAGCTTGGGCTGAGTGAATGTCATTACAATCCGAATCATATGCATCAAGATCATCTGCTTGATATGTTGCATTAGAAGTAGAGACGACTGCAATGCCTTGATTATCTGTTGCCCCTGGGTCTGCAAGAAATGCTAATTCCTCTGAATCCAAAATCTTTCCCTTAGATTGAGCATCGACCAAATACATCTTCTCACGAAACCACGTTGCATCCCTTCTCCTTTTCGGCTGAGTGCATTCCCTAGCCATATGACCTTGTCCTCGGCTATTGTAGAAAGTCACAACCTTTTGAGGAACAATAGGGCTTCCATTTCCACTAGCACGAGAAGTCACGACTTGAGCGTTCACGGTCCTTATAGGAGGTCCATATGAGTTCGCCTTCCCTGAATGGTTTGCACCGTCACTTGACCATCTTGAATAGTGGCTTGTTGTCGAGGATTTGAAGAAGTGTTGAGCTGATTGTTTGTTGGTGGAAATCCTCTAGTTGCAAAAAGTTTTGATAAGTAGGCAGTGAGATGGTTTAAGACATCAGTAGGTGTATCAGTTAGAGTAAAGACTGGTGCTTGAATTGGTGGAAGTTCATTGGAGTATAAGGCTTGTGCTTGTGGTGCTTCAATTGGAAAATATCCTTGCTGAGGAGTATAGCCTAATGGAGAGGTGATAGCTTGTGATGGTGATGCCTGGTGTGTTGGTTGCTGTGGAAAAGACTGTTGATGAACACTTTGTTGAAATGCTTGATGTGGCATCATTATTGGTTGATAAGATGGTTGATGTGGTCGCTGATAGGTGTGTGGTGGTGGCTGTTGCAAGTATGATGGTTGTTGATAAGTGTAAGCAATATTTTGTTGGGGAGTCATTTGTTGAGTAACATACATGGCAAGTGGATCATGAACTTGAGGTGTTGACAACCGAGCCTCGATCACGTGGCATTCGTGTTGTTGAAGAAAATCTTGAAGTTGATCCACGTTGGTTTGATGCAAATCCTTAGCCAATTTAACAACATTCACGTAGTTGATCCATTCTGAAGGAAGAGTGTTCAAATACTTGGTGTTCAACTGAAACGTAGGAATTTCCAGGCCATAGATGTTAAGCTCATTCATCAATAGTGTGAATCTCAAATAGTAATCATTTATAGTCTCCCCGGGGACATAGGCAAACTTATCAAACGTATCATATAGCTTACACTCACGTTCTTGTTTAGTTAACGAGGTGCCTTGCATTAGAACACGAATTCTTTCCCATAACTCTTTGGCAACTTTATGTTTACTCACAAGTTTCTAGACATCTGGAGGAAGGGCTTGGAGAATGACGTTTGTTGCTTGTTTATCACACTTGTCTTGAATCTTAGCATCTCCGGTTAATTCACCCATTGTACGAGGATGAGTAACAGTACCTTCCGTCACAGTACCATATACCAATGGTCCATTGAGCACCGATGCCCAAATAAGATGTCCATTTTCTTTGTTCAACATATAAAGTTCCATTCAGGAAGCCCAATCCTCGTACATAGTCTTCACCAACATTGGTGGACGATTATCCATATCTGAGGGGATGGACTTATCCGTAAGAGATGTGTACTTCATTCCGATAAGTTAAGATTTACAAACGTTGATCGAATAATGAGAGAAAGTAAATGTGCTTGTTTTCGTGTGTTGAAGTCGAGAAAAATGTTGAATTCCCTTAATAGTTGTTCTCGAGAAACCAAAAATTCCAAGGCAAACAAAAACTCACGAAAATTTTTCAAAAACAGGTTTTTAAATTTTTTTTGGAATACTTGTCACTCTATCACAATGCCATCGGAATGCCTGATCGCAATGTAGATTGGAATGTCTTATCGCAATGTAGATCGGAATTTCGGATCGCAATGTAGATCAGAATGTCTAATCACAATGTAGATCGGAATGTCTGATCGCAATGTAGATCGGAATGTCTAATCGCAATGTAGATCGGAATGTCTGATCGCAATGTAGATCGGAATGTCTGATCGCAATGTAGATCGGAATGTTTGATCGCAATGTAGATCGGAATGTCTGATCGCAATGTAGATCGGAATGTCCTATCACAATGTCCTAATCTAATCTATCAACTCAACTTTTTCTACAACCAATCTCATAACAGACTCGAAACAAAATGAATAAAGATCTCAGATTGATCATTTTTTTGGTTATATCTATTTAAGATATACCAAGATCTTTAACGATCTTAACTAAATGAATCATATCATAATTGATTTATATCGAAAGCACTGCCTTCTTTTGATTTTGGAACACAAAAGTAAAATCAAGAACAAGAGTGTTCTGATTGTTATGTTTTTGTTTCGATTCATTAACCAAAAACCCACTTTCTATATTCGAAATTAAAGAACGACTTATAACAATTATGTTATAGTCATTTATTTCTTTCGATTTGGACACTCAAACAACATGTAGCTAACCTACCTTACCCAAGACCCAACTAAAGGATCTTGCTGTCCCTATTCTTCAACTTTCGTCATCATTAAGTGTCGATGTTGCATGATGATGAACCATGGGTTGTCATATGGTTCGAAGATCAAGTAAAATTAATATGGATGGATACGTATGTCATTGTGGGGTTCAAAGAATCAAACACATTAGCTCATAGATAAATCTTTGAGATTCGTTGGAATGAGATGAGATTGGTTAATTTTTGGTTAATTGATAAATGATATCTGAGGGGTTTAAAGAAATTTATGAGAGATTGATAGATTTTGTGGTTATGATGGATTTGTATGAAAAGTTAGGTGGCTGTGAGATATGGTTAAAGAAAAGAGGCGGAGGTAACTAAGAACAGGATTAGGGTAAATGTGTGATGCTTAGGGTTTGATAACTCTTTTATATTCCACATGTTTCTAACTGGACCGGGTTTTGCTAATTGGTCGTTGGTCTGCATGTGTTATTGAAAATGGAGTTGCGCCACGAATTATATTGCTTCATGGGCTGAGATAAAAGGTTGATTTTTGATGTGGTTTATTATGTCGGGATTTAAAAGTGACGAGACAAAAAGACAAGACAAAAAGACGAGACAAAGTGACGGGATTTATGTTGACGAGATCAAGAAAAATGGCTTAATTTGAGTTATAGTGGCTACGGATTTTTTGATCGGGTATTCTTATTTGAAGTTGAAGACGGATTTTTCGAAGGCGTGCACTTATTTTATCTTTGAAAGATAACTTGTTCGTGCTTAATCTTAGAATGAAGACTTTTTTATCTAGTTTCCAGGTTCGAGGTGGTTGGTTGATGACTTGGATAACTATCACTTAAAGGAGCTACATTGTTGTACGCAGTGTTACACGCATAGTCGATGTGGATAATTTCAAGAGGTGTCGTGCTTATATACTTCTTCAGTAATGTACTGGGTACTTAGAGATTTATCCATCATTCTTCATTCAACAATTGTGCAAGCTTAAGTCACAAGGTCGAGGAACTCTTATTCAGTTTCACGTTTGGTATATCTGGTTCATTCTATCAGTGGCCACTTCAAATTGCCAACAAGGGGGTTGGTAAAGACAACCATAGAGAGTTTATGAGTAGAGAATTTCGATCAGCAACTGATTCTCGCCGAATATAATTAATCTTATTTATTATTCTCACGAGATTTTCAGGTACATGTGCGTACGATTTATTGATGGTTTCGAGGTTTCGAAACCATCAAGGGGGAAGAAGAAGACATACTGAACGCACAACGAGTACACATGATGAACTTTAGACCTTTTTTGATTATAAGACATTCCGGGAAGACATTTGTCATAACCACAGATAAAATCAGTGTTTTAACTCATGGCGTTATCAGTCTCTAAACGGTACACTATTGTTCGATGTTTAATTGTTTTTATGTTTCAATTATTCATTATCATTATCCTATATGGAGAGATATGCACTTTCAGGACTTAAATAACTCTGGTGCATCTCCGAAAGAAGATATGTGCATTTCCGGGACTTAATTGACTCTGGTGTTACGATGTCAACTTCATGAATGGGATAAAGTGTCTACTTCAGTATTTGGGCTTCATACATGGGATTGGTTTCCTTTCTTCACCTACGTGGGAGAAGAAATGTCTTGATTCTTTCTAGTATGCATAACTTGAACTCTTAGGGGGAAGAAAAATTAAGAATAATTATTCAAGCGTGAGAAGAGACGTTGTTGATCTACTTGGTGTGCCCCAAACTTTCAATCTCTCATAGCAACATTATCATTTCATATGATGGGGTTTGCTTGTTGAATTTCGCTGTGCGCTTAATCATTCTAAGCTTTATTGAAAGCTTTAAAACTACTTATGAGGATTGTCGGTTTAGGGGGAAGCTATTAAAAGCTTCTACATCAAGATTATGTGGCATGAATTAGGGGGAATTTAATTCAAAAGCTTCTCCTTAACCAGAAGTATATGAGTTACTTAGCTCGTGCCGTTAAAGTATTTCTTCTACAAGTTACTACAAAAATGAGTCGTTTTTAAGTGAAGACTTGAAGTCAAAAGCCTCAGAAGACTTCATCAACATTGGACGCTTCATGGAAGCTTTTGTTCTTAATCATTATGTACTTGTTAGGAAGAATATTGTAAGGAATTCTACACGTCGTCCCATGGGGGAAGATTGTTGGAAATTAACTTTATGTGACGACATTTAAGAATTCCCATTAGTTATCATAAGCACTCACGCAAGGACTAGACTAGGAAACGATGTATAGTATGTATTCGTGAGTGACTATAAATACCCCTCGAAAGCTTCCAAGGAGGGGTTGTTGTTTTTGTTTTTTCATTTTTCATTTGAATACATTTTTCCTTTCTCTTTACACATACAACCCTCTCTCCAAACTCATCAATGGCTGCCATCTATTACCACTACCCACCTAGACCACCGGATCATAGTAAATAGCAAACCCACACTAACAATCAACTGTTGAATAAAATTAATACTAGAATGATAAAAAAACATTAAGATATTACGTACCTATTAGTTTTCTAAGTCAGTGCTATCGGCAGAGACTGATTATTTGAATTTTGATGAACGGTTTTTAGTTTAAGTGATTAAATTTGCTACTGTTTGGTTATGGATAGTTGCCAAGATTTTTGCTTAGCACGCTTCTCCACTTCAATGATTATGTATACTTCTATAAGTTATCTTATTTATTAGTGTTTCTTTTTTTAATTTTAATAATACAATTTATTATATTTTTTGCATAAAAAGTATCACATTTTCATAAAAACAACTTAGCTAAATTATAGGAATTTTTTGGTAACATTTGACATTCTTGAAAATTAATTAAAACAAATAAATGTTAACATTATTAGTAATATCTTTTTATGTTTATCATTGTTGTTTGTATTCCATAATATCACCATTGAAGAAATCAAACTAAATATCAATATTGATAAATGAAAGAAGATCAACAAAATAAAGAGAACAATGAAGGTATCATTTATATACATTCCTATTCATTTTTATTATCATTTTCATCATTGTTAGATGTTGTATGATGATTTAGTTTCGTAATATTTGTTAGGCATAAAAAATAATGTCAACAATCATAAACGAAAGGCCATTGTCAATGGAAACTCTTTATTGGTCAATGGTGGAACAATTGTTACAAAAAAATATTCGACCAGAGGAAATCAAATATCGACACAAACCCTGGAGACACATTCACACATGTTAGTTTCAAACAATGTAGACCATACTCTGTTAAGGTTTCCTCTTTCAGAGATTAGCAAAGGTATAGTTTCAACATTGTATTTATCTCATGATTATATTTTCAACATTCTATATGATATTTATTTAACCAACTAATTTTTCAGCATGTATTCCGCCATCCGATATAGCCTTACGAACAAGAGGACGTCCTCGAATACATTCAAAGATACAAGGTAATTTTGATTTGAATGTTCCAAAATCAATAGACATATCACTTCGACCAAGAAGACGGCTTCGGAAAGATTCAAACACACAAGGTTAGTCATATTTTTTTAATTTTCACGAATAAGTATAAGAATATTTATTTATCGTAAGTGTAATAGCAGAAGGACTACAAACAAGAACCACTATGACAACGCCACCAGTACTCGCCACACCTTTATTTACGAATGTTGTGTCGACATTAAATATACTATCAAACGGTACACCTTGCCGAATCCTTATGACTACAAAACACCCTACCACAACAAGTAAGATACAATGTCGTAGTTATTAACTTAAATGTTAATTTTAAATTTGACTATTGTTTTGTAATTTCATGTTTGTAATTCCATTTGTAGGTAATATACTTTCCGTGAAACTCGAAATAACGCCAACGTTGATTGAAACACCTAAAAGCAAAAGAATTATTACATCATCAAATGTAGTCTCAAGTGGCACACCTCTATCAGTTGGACGTCCAAAAAAACTACCGAAAAGTAATTGTACGTATGAAAAATTTGATCATTTTCCATACTTAAATATTTTTTAGATGTAAGTTGTATGACATGTATTTATATATATATTGTTTCATCATCTAATCAAATGGAAAAAGCTTCAGGGACACAAGCAGTGTTTGAAACACCACAACATACAAATGTTGTTGTTTCATCGTCTGTACTACCAAACATCAAACCTCGACAGAGAGGGCGACCTTGCAAGTATATTCCTCTGGAACACGTATGTGTTTTTTTAATCTTTTATTTACATTTTTTAATAAAAATACTCATATGCGATTTTGTTTTTTTGCAGCAACTACATGAACAAGCGTATTAACAAGCACGCCTCTAAATCTTGGACGACCGTGCAAATTGAGTTTAAAACACCACAGGATACCAATGGTGGCGTTTCAGACTTGGGAGTAGCAAACAGTACACCTCGAACAAAAGGACGACCTCGCAAGAATATATTATCAACACGTATGACATTTTTTAAACGTTTTTAAAAAAAGTAATAGTTTCATATTTTTAATTTGTTTGTGTTTTACAGATACTCCACAACCATGTTTGTTAACAAATACGCCTCTAAATCTTGGACGACCGTGCAAAATTGAGTTTAAAACACCACAGGATACCAGTGGTGGCGTTTCAGAGTTGGGAGTAGCAAACAGTACACCTCGAACAAGAGGACGACCTCGCAAGATTCTATTATCAACACGTACGAGATTTTAACACACCTTTTTGAAAAAAGTTATAGTTTAATAGTTTTATTTGTTTGTTTTTTGTAGAAACTTCACAACCAAGTTTGTTAACAACTGCGCCTGTATCTCATGGACGCACATGCACATCTGATATAATCACACGTACAACAAAATACAAACATATTTTATATATATATCGACTTAATATAAGTTATTTATAATTTATTTTTTAAAATATTTTGAAGCTTTAAGGAGAAGTATGCGCTTGCAGAAATTTACACCGACAACTGATTATGTACCAAATGTAACAAATGTAGTTCAATCATGTACGACAACTGAAGACATAACACTTAGAGTACGTGTACATCCAAAGAAGATTTCTATCCCCACACGTAATACACAAGTCTATTTAGACATTAATTTTTTTTTTGTATGTTTGGTCTTTTATGTACTTCTTACTAACTATTCATCTTATTTACAGCAACCAAACTAACCAGAGAAGTGCAGCTCTGGATAAAGGTATACAAAACAGTTTCAATTTTAGTTAATGACACTGAATAACATGTTTTAGTTTTATATTCTTATAAGTTAACTGATTTATGTACAAAAAATGCAGGAAAAAATCCCATCGGTACCAAACATATGATTCGGATGAAGAAGATGAAGATGCAATACAGAACAATTAATTTGAAGGAATATGTGACGGTACTCATATAATCATTTATTTTGATTAACCTATACAAACAAAAAAAATCACGTCGATATCAAAGAATATAATATATGATGAATTTTTTGGTTTTTCATTCTAACATAATATCGTGATCATGGAGATCCAACGTTTGCTTGTGAATCTTGTGGTGCATTGTTATGGCATGCTGAGAGTGTAGTCGGTATTACACACGACAATTCAGAAGCATTTTCATTATGTTGTGGACGAGGAAAAGTCATGTTACCTACCCGTCTTAAAAATCCACCAAAACTTTTGAAGGATATTTTTAATAAAAAGCATTCTAAAAGCAAAAACTTATTAGATAATATAAGACGATACAATACGGTATTTGCTTTCACTTCTATGGGTGGCAAGCAAGATAAGTCTGTGAACACTGGACGTGGTCCGTATTGCTACAGGATACAGGGAGAAAATTACCATAGAATGGGTTCTTTGCTTCCTGACAAAGGAAATCCACCAATGTTTTCACAGCTTTACATTTATGATACAGCCCACGAGATTGAAAACCGGATGAAATTTTCAAGGTTTGTGAAATATATATTTATATGATACAACTTTACTTTTAATTATATTTTTAAACGTTATTTAGTATAAACGTTAAGTCCTTCATGTAACTGATGCATAAGGTAATGTCAAACAGGAATGGAGAATCGAAGTCCTATACCAAGAATGATGTTGACAACCAGCTTATATCGGAAATACGCGACATGCTGGATACGTCTAACCCTTTGGTAGCTAAGTTTCGTATGGCTGGTGATCGTTTTAAGTCAAGAAAAAAACAGGATAACGTTAGTCTAAGACTTATTGGTACGAGGAAACGAGATGGAAGAAAGTATGATTTGCCGACTGCATCAGAGGTTGCAGCTCTTATTGTTGGAGACTTTGACTCCACTGAACATAAAAGAGATATTATTTTAGAGAGACAAGGTGGCGGAAAGAAAAGAATAAGTGAGTTGCACCCTTCCTATCTGGCACTCCAATATCCATTGTTGTTTCCGTACGCTGAAGATGGATATCGTACAGATATATACCACAGAGGAATTACTAACTTAACATCAACAAATAAGAAAACCCGTGTTTCTATAGAGAGTGGTTTGCGTACCGCTTGCGGGACAAATCAAATGTCTACTCAATGATACTTAACTCGCGAAGATTATTTCAGCAATTCCTTGTGGACGGATACACAATGATAGAGTCTGAAAGGATGTCGTATATACGTAGGGAGCAGGAAGATTTAAGGAGTGAGACGTATTCAAAGTTGGAAAAGTTGGCGGCAACTCCAGATTCGGGTGTTACTTTTAGAGGTAAAAAACTTGTGTTTCCTGGATTGTAAGTTTATGGAATTATATTTAATAGTCATGTGATAGGATCGAACTCGAGATTACGGGATTGCACACAATACGTAAAGAGTTAATATAATTAATAAATATATTTATTGTATTTATTAATAAATATATTTATGTATTTATTAATTTAACCGAGCAAGTAACTATATAACTTTAACAATCGTTAATTAATTAATATTTAAGTTATAACGAGTGTTAAATAAACATATGGTATGTATAAACAAAAGGAAAATAGTTTGGAAGGTTCTGGAACACCCCTTAGTGGAGTTCGACCGTCGGTTATGCCCCTGGGGGGCAAAAGTTGCCTTATATTTATTGGGCTACAATGGGTTGGAATTCTATAAATACACCTCCTAATCCCCTCATAATTACAATATCATAAATCTTTTCCCCTCTTCTTTCTTTTGGTCGATCTCCACCCCCACCAACAAAAGGGTTTCGTTTGGTTTTTCTTGGTTGATCAATTGTATACATAATCTAGTCCTAGCCCCTCTCTAGGGTTGTTGGGTAGATTAATTACAAGCGTTGTAGCTCGGTTTTCATGTGCTATCATCACGGTTAGCTCGTTGTATTACGTATGTACAAGAATGTAATATAGTCTTACGTTAGACTATATCTTGGTATACACGGTTTAAACCCGAATCGGTGATTTGTTCTTCGTCTTGTGGAATTTCTTTAACGTAAATGTATGTATCCCTAATTCTATTAATTATAATTGTGTTATTATTATGATCTTGTTAAATCGCTTCCGCTATATGTGCTTTGATCTCGTTTAGGGTTTTATATAATTGTTATGATACAAATAAACCTTCAGTGGCATCGAGAGCCGTTTTAACATGTTATAATTATCGAAAATCTAAATTTTTTAAATATTATTGTTTTGAGTTAAAGCTACATGTTTTTAGGTTTTTCATAAAATTAGGGTTTTACTCTATTTTTAATAAAAAAATGAATTGTTTTGAAACCCTAAATTACATGTAGGATAATTTTAAGTTAAATTGCATGATTAATTGTTATGTCATGTATGGTTACGATCTGTAGATATTTAATTGTTAAGATTTATGGAGATTCCATGATTACGTGCATGTTTACATGGATCGTAAAATTATATGGTATATGATTTTATGTGCTACGTTATTATTTGATTCAATAAATCTAGAATTAGGGAAGACTTTTATATAAGGATATAAAGACCTAGATTTGATGATTATTGAATAAATCGTATGCATGTGGCTATTTGATTTATTTGTTGCACATATAAATTGTTATTATGTGTTTATGATTTAGTTTTTTACTTGTTTATATATAAAATTGTTGAATTGTTGTAAACAAGGGTTTTTTTGAAAAGAAATAATATGGACTAAATCATATTAAAAATAATGATTTGTTAAGAGAATTAAATTACATAAGATTACGTTGATTAGTGAATTGCAATAATAATCTAACGGCCTACTCAATTTTGAAAAACTATAAAGTAGGTATAACGCACCGCTGGTCAAGTACCCGGTTAAGGAAGGAGGTGTTATGCCATTAGTCGCTGACCAAAATCCTGGCTCGCCTGTGCGTCAAAATTGAGATTACCTACGATTATTAATTGAATTGTACCTTAAGGGTGATTTACCACAAATTCACATCCGAACCACAATGAATAAAGGTATTGCTTTGTGCGTAGCCGAGTTCTAGCAAAGTATGATGTGATGAGTTGTGGGTAAATTCTTTAATTGGTTTAATCAATACCGCAACATAATTTATGAAGAAATTTAATCTCATGAATAAGTTTACTAAATGTTTTATTAAACTTATGCTATGGAGATTGTATGCATGCTTCTCCATACGTAGATTTTGACATCAAAATCTATACCCTTAAAATTTAAGTCGAATGATCCTAATTGACGAACACATGAAATTACTTCGTCATCAAATGAGATTTTTAGATGATGTTGTGATGGAGAGAAAACCGTTTGTAGAATGAGAATCCGTATGATGATTTTACGTTACTCAGATCAGACGACTTAATTAAGTTATTCAGTGAGATCTGGAAACTTAATGCATTCAGAAGGGATGAAACATGTTTACAATGCAAAACGTTTTTGGCAATGTAAATCCCTTAAAAATATAGAAATTGAAAATTGTTTGTCAATTAAATTGTTCGACAAGTCGCTATGTTGAGCACATTCATTACTAGCATATCAACTGATGTAATGGATCTATGTCAATGTAGTTCTAGAATTCAAGGAAAATAATATGGTTTTAATACCGGGGTAATCTTATTTTCTTGAAAGTATTTTGTTATCGAAAGTACTAATATTTGAACTTATTTCTGTAGAAATGGCTCAACCCACCAATAACACGATAAGTTCTGCGTTCAAAGCTTTCTTTGAACGACCTAAACTTACTGGCCCAAACTTCAATGATTGGTACCGTTCGCTAAGAATTATCTTGAGAGCAGCGGGTACTATCGATATCTTGACTACTCCCTATTTGGAGGATCTTGCTGAAGGAGCATCTGATGCGCAAAGGCTTGAACACGCTGCTAATATTAAGAAGCACTCTCTGGTGGCTTGCTTAATACTAGGAAAAATGGCTCCTGCACTTCAACAGAAGTATGAGCTATTTTCTCCGAAGCGAATGCTTGATGAGCTCAAGGATATGTCCGAGAAGCCGCAAGCTGTGGAGATCTACGAATTAGTAGATGCTTTGCATAGCTGCAAGCAAGCTCCAAGAAAGTCTGTAAGTGCCCATTATTTTGAGATGAGGGGTTATATGGAATAGCTCATTGCACTAGGACAACCCTATGATCATAATATGGCTATCAACTTGATCAATGGGTCCCTTAACAAGGACTTCAATGATTTCGTTAGAAACTATAATATGCATTGCACGGGGAAGACAGTTAATGATTTGCATGCAATGCTCATTGACTATGAAAAGGGGTTGAAAGACAAGGCATCTACCGCTACACCTTCTGTACTAACCATACAAAAGGGTGGAGTGAGTAAGCCAAAACCGCAAGCGAACAAGAAGAAAGGCAAAGGCAAGGGAAATAAGGGCAAACAAGTTGCGACTTATTCGAAATCCAAGCAAAACTTTGCTAAGAGGAGTCAATCTCAAAAGGATGAGACTTGTCACCATTGCAAGGCAAGTGGTCACTGAAAGAGGAATTGCCCTGTTTACCTCGAAGAATTGCGAGAAATAAAGAAGAAGTCTGAGCAGAGCGTTGCAGCTTCAGGTACTTTATTTATGATTGAATTGTTCAATTCAACATACAAATTAAATTCCTGGGTATATGATACGGGATGCGGTATTAACATTTATAATACGCTGCAGGGATTTAATCTAGAAAGGAAACTTTCCTATGGGGAACAATATATGCAAGTGGGCAATGGCGCACAAGCAGCGGTTGAAGCTATATGAACTTTTGATCTAGTTTTACCTTCGGTTTTAGTATTGAGATTAAATGATTGTCATTATGCACCTACAATTGTTAGGGGTGTTATTTCCTTTTCTTGTTTGTTAAATAATGGATTCGTTCACATGATTGATAATAATGGAATATCTGTTTGGAAAAATGGTATTTTCTATTTTAATGCAATTTCTACGAATGGTGTGTTTGAATTAGACATGCATGATAATGAATCCAAGAACGATAAATTGGTATTTAGCATGAGTAAGAAGAGAAAGTTTGCCAAGAACTCTTCTTATCTTTGGCATTGTAGACTTGCCCATATTGGGAAGACTCGTATACAAAAGCTTCAACGTGAAGGTCTTTTGGAAAATATCAATGATGAATCATTTGATAAATGTGAGTCTTGTATCTCTAGAAAGATGACCAAGAAACCTTTTAATAGCAATATTGAAAGGGCTACTGATCTACTTGGACTTATACATACTGTATGTGTGAACCTGATGTAAGTATAATCGTACACCTTTTAGGAAAAACGCGTATAAGCGGCAAGTATTAAACTCGACGGTTTAGGAAAACCGACGAATTGATAAATGCGAGTTCATTCTCGGCGGAGGTGTGTATATGTAAGCCAATATAATAAAATCATGTTTGGATTAGTGTCGTTTTTGGTTTAAAGAGAGAAAAAGTAAAGATGAGTTACACTACGACGTAAAACGTAAAAACGTAAACGAAAAGACGTAAAACACGACGAAATTAAAAAAAATTAAACTAAAAATTAATTAAAAATTAAAACTAAGTTTAAAATAATATAAATAAGAATAAAAATTCAATAAATAAATTTTAAAACCTTTTATTAATTAAATATTTAATTTTAAATGCTAATTAAAGCCCTAAAATTAAATATAATTAACAAAATGCCCAAAATATTATTTTATCAAACTAATATCTCCCTTATATTATTTGAACACTAAAAATTATTTTTCTTAAATTTTAGAAACTATTTTTAAAATGTTATAAACACTTTTTAAAACTAAAATAATGATTAAAAATAATAAAATAATGCTAAAATTAATTTTACTTTTTGAAAAATCCTAAATAATATATCTAAACAGTAGAAAAATGTAAAAGTTTGAAAAAAGTATTTGTTTCACTAAAAGACAAAATAATTTGGATTAAAACCTAATTAAAATTAAATTAAATCTAAAAATTAATAAAATAAAGTGAACATTGAACTTTTTTTAACTATAAATCTTAAAATATTTTACTGAACTTATAAAAATTGGAAAATCAGAAAAATATTAATTTTTTGCACTAAAAGACAAAAAACAGAATAAATAAAACTAATTTAATTTTGAATTAAATCTAAAAAATAACAAATGAATAGTAAAATAAAGTTTAACTTTACTGAAAATCTTAAAATAATAATAAAAGCCAGGAAAATTAAAATCAATTAAAAATACTCAATATTGCTCACTAAAGACAAAAATGTTATAAACTGAAAGGGACAAGTCTGATTGCTTTGTCGTTATGTGTAGCAGTGGCTACTCTAACACTACCAGTGGGAACTTTGTTCCCACTGCTTGTTACAGAAACTTGACAAGGACAATTTCTAGCTTGTTTACTTGATGGTTTTGGAAAAAAAAGGCACCCCCATAACTAGTTGGGTTGTGGGGAGTCAATGCAAGCAAGAAACAACAAGGTTTAAGCACAAAATCACTCAAAATAGGCAAAATGAAGTTGCTGCAATGGTTATGCAGGTTTGATGGTCAAATGCTGGTTCAATGTGCAATTTGGTGAACTTTGGATTGGCAAATCTTGCTCACACCACACCCAATCCACTACTAACAATATTCAATCCCTAAATAACACTTAAGTCTAACAAATTAACAAGCTTTGGATTCACAAATTTCAAAATCAAAGCTACAATAGGCCTGATGAATGTATCTTGCTACTTTACCAAGTTTTACGCATGCAGACTTTGTGTTCTTCTACCAAACATGTAACAAATAACACTTTTAACCACAACTACCCTAATGGAGTATGCTTAGGCTGGTTTTAACCTATCTTTGTGTCACCCAAACCTAGAATATAGGAGATCCAAACACCCCCTTAGTTGTTGAAACAAGATTTTCACAAAGCCAAACCTCTCAAACCAATTACAAATCTATCTAAACTTAATCTAGCATGTATAAGACTGAAAATCATGCAATAAACAAACACCTAAACAATCAATACACAGATTCACACCAAACTCATGAGCATCAAATTCAAATAATCAAGAGGGTTCAAGCCTAGGATTTACCTTGTGGGACCCACAATCTAGGCCCTAGTATGGCTGATATACCATCTCCATCAAGCCAAGCTTGAGCTTATGGGATTAATGAGGCTGTTTGCTGTAGAGAATGATGGTGTGACTACACTTAGTCAACACCCAATATATCTTCAACAATGGAACAAATGGAAAAGAGAACTTTGTGGTACCTGCAAATGAAACCAAGAAAATAGAACAAGAGCTTCTAAAAGTTGACCATAAGCTGTCGTCAACAGCTTATGGTGAGCTTATAGAATAGTAACTTCAATAAAATCAAACTTTTGAAAAACCACTTGAAACCTTTTTGAAACAGATTAACCAAAAAAATTAATAAAACAAAACTGAAAACCAATAACAAACTTCCACTTTCACTTCACTTTGTTTTTGGATTCTCAATCCGTGGGTCTCAAAGATATTTCTTGCCAAAAATTTATGAACAAAAAATATATTTGATAACTTTAAACTATATTTGCATAAAAAGTAAACATTAAGCTAAAGAAAACAGTACAAGGCACACAAATAATGAAATTGCAATGTTTTTAAATAAACTTTAACTATTTGATAAATAAAAATTTTACAACTTCAAAAATCTGGAACAAAGGATGTGGACACACACGTCTCACATTTATACAATGAAAAAGAGGAGTCTAGAACTATGAAACCCTAATTACTGAAATCCCATCCTTGCCCTTGAGTCTTCAAAATTTGAATTTGGTCAAAACATATACATGTGATCTCTGAGATGGTTCCTTATGATGACAGTTGGTCAAAAGCATCAAAACCGTCCTTGTGGGTTTAGGGGTTAAGGAATAAACAGGGACCATGGATGTTGTCCCCTTTTTGGGTTTTGGCGAAAGTGAGAGGTGCAAAGGAGTACTGGTGTGGGGTCGTGGGTGAGTGTGAAGGGGTTTATAAGAGTGGTTTTGTCTAACAATCCCTTAATCAACATTCTAGAGATAATTAGGTTTTTTCCCTTTGGTTTATGTTAATTAGGGTTTAGGGTTTATAGGTTGGAGGGGTGAGTAAACAGGGCGATTTGATTTGGTTTAGTGCTTAAATGTGGTGTTTACCACCAAAATTAGTTAAACAAATTAATAAATAATCTAATTATTTAAAAGTGGTGAGTGAAAAAGGGACGTGGAAAGGGAGGGTGAAGTGTCATGATGTGAGTGGATGGGAGGGGTTGACATGGAAAAATGATAGGTTGTGATGAGTTTGTGTGTTTGATGCAAATAGTCCCTGAATTCCCATGTCTTTGTCACATAAGTTTTAAACAGCCCATTCTTGTATTCCTTTGTTAAACAACTTTCTTTTCTTTCATTTTGGCCACAACAAGTTTTGATAAGTTATTTCAAGGACCATAAATGCATATTATGCATTCTTCAAGGGCATTTCTCTTATTTTATTGAAACTTAAGGACCATACTTGTAACTTTTGAGATTTATAAGGGTCAAAAGTGACAAGTCTTCAAAGAGGGACCAATCTTGCCAAATCTTCAAACTTCAAGGACTTCAATAGAAAATCATCGTTCGGGTCCGGTTCTTTGTGCAGCTTCGTTCCCCTTGTTTGTTTATGCTTGATTCTTGTGATCTTTTGTTGATTTCACGATATCCGTACCTAAAATACACAATGAACAAACACAAGCATATTTTGGGGTATTTTAATGATATTTTAAGCGTTTTAAGCCCGATTTGGACAATGCGACTATGTATAATTGCAGTCTCATCACTCCCCCATACTAAACCATTGCCGTGTCCCCATGCAATGCTAGAATTAAGTATCATAGCACTTCCAAAATTCATTTTTATGTGACATTTATTGAAGACATAAACTTAAATAAACTAATACATGTGTTTTTAGACATAATGTATTGTTTTCATCACGATTAAGTGACTTTTAGGGTCAAAGAATAAGAACACGTGAATGTCTCATAGAGATAAGTTCGTCATCCTCTATTTTCACTCAATTCCATGCTAAGCGTGTACCGAGATCATTGTTATTATAAGTTAGCAACACAATCATTACTCATGAGTGTTAATTACGTACTTAGACTCCCTTATTCCTAATTGGTATCTCTTATATTTTATTTTTGTCTTAATGATCACGAGGATACATCATTGACTTATTTCAATATTTTATTAAGGCCAAAAATAAAGTAAGGCGATTTAATTGATAGTTAGCTAAAGGACACGATCTTTTAAAACGGCTTCTCATAATCTCCTTAAGTTCATATCTTGGCATAACTCATTTCACGATTTGAGACCTTTCTCGGACCGATATTTGGCATGTGTTTCGAACTTCAAATCTTGGAAGACGTTCTTGAAATAATGGTCTTCTCTTCATATATGTAATTTCTTCAAACTTGGACCACGACTTCATCATATTTCTTCAATGTTATTTGGGATTTTTGAGATACAACGATCCGCCTCCTTTTACGACTTGAATATATTTATCCTCATACCTTGTTAGGGTCTTTTTGGATAGACTTCTCCATGATCTTTAGGGGAGTATATTGCTTATCGTCGTGTGTCTCGATCCTTCATATTGATTTTTTAATAATGATACTTCACATCATCTTGGATCTTTAGCAACAAAATGGAGTTCCTCGTGCCTTGTGAGGGCCTTTTTGGAACTTTGCCAATCTTCGCATCTTGCTTCAATAAGTTATGCCTAGGCTATGAACTCTATTCGAACACGAGCAACTTTTAAACGATCTTGGGCTAGAAGCTAAGTAACCTTTTAAATCGTACGACCTTACTTATTGCATATATTTAAACAAAAGCGTGGGGAGAATAAGCTAATAGTTACTACACATGAGCTCGTGAAAGATTACTGATAGGTGTGTAAACACCCATCCTTTTACCACTTAATTCTGGCTAAAACAAGACCAAAACACGTATTTAATATCATTTGTTTGGAATTATGCGTGGTTTTTGTGTTTATTGTGTTTTCAGAGCCAACCGGATGAATATTGGAGAAAACGTGGGATTGCACGGGCTTTATCGAAGAAAAAGACTCAAGATGAAGTCTATTGTCCAAGAGATGCAAAAGATTTGAAGTCACTGGGCCTATTCGAAGATTTATCGAAGAAAAGGACCAAAGATGGAAGATTTATATAAGTCGAAGAAACTCAAGTCTATTAAACGAAGAAATTAAAAGACGAGTTGAATTTAATCGACGACAAATCCCGAATCAGAATCGAAAACGTCAACTTTTCTGAAAAGACGAGAAGACAAGAAGAACGGGAGAAAGCCCACTCACCAACCAAAAGACAAGACTATATAAAGCCCTCCCCTCACACACTTTACATCTAGTTTTTCTTTTAGTTTCATCTTCCCCTAGTTCGTAGGAAACCATCTCCCTTAAGGAGTGGTTTTTCATCTTTTTGATTTCTTCCTTTAATCTTGTAAGTTTGATCCTTTCCTTTTGTTACTGAATCTTAATCATCAATACAAGTTTCCTTTAATCTTTTCATTCCTCTTGTTCATCATCATCTTTTTATTTCAAGTTTTTAAGTTTTTATTTAGTTCAAGTTTGATCTTAAAAAGTTGTTGAATTTGTGTTTTTATGATTGGGATTTGATCCTTGTAGTTAGTAGATGATTTGTGGTTAATTTGGTTAAACCTTTTTGATTATTTAGCTTGATTTGGCTTAAAATTCGTATCCCCTGTTTTATATACCTGCTACTGTTCTTCATCCAGTTTTTCCGAGTAGTCGAGTTGATGTTTCCCTTATTCGGAACATTTGATTGTTCCGGATAGCCATCTTTCATTTTCCTTTATTCGGAATATTATTTATTCCGAGTAGCATTCTTAGATTTTTCCTTTATTCTGAATTTTCACTTATTCCGCATATCAAGATTTTTCTTTCCCTTATTCGGAATATTTCCATATTCCGGATAGCCCAAATTATTCCGCGTAGAGCATGTTATTCCGTATAATCCCTTTATTCTGAGTAAGCTTGATTGTTCAGGATAGCTTCATTTTTCCGCATGGTCTTCTTTATTCCGCATAAGCAAAATATTCCGTGTAGTTCAAACATTCCGCATAGAGCTTTGTTATTCCGCACAGTCTGATTATTCCGAATGGGATTTTATTCCGCATAGCTATTTTCTTCAGTAAGATTATTTTTCTGTTTATTCATTTAATCATTATTTATCTTTTAAGTAGAATAGATAAACAACCCTCCCTTTTTGTCACCAAGAACAATCATTCCACTTTTAACCGTGATCAATTCGAGGAGATTCCGAGAATCGAACTTTCAAACGAGTAAAAACTCATATATCAAATGGCGCCGCTGCCGGCTTTTCTCGTTAAGATCAAAAGTTTTTTGTGAGAACTTGGATTTTGGGATCCGTTCCCCGTGAACGTTACTTTTTCATAAAAATTTTCAAAAACACTAAAAAATATAAAATTTTAAAAAATCCAAAAAAGTAAAAAACATAAAAAACCAAAAATATTTTTGCTTTGTTTTTCTTTGTTCGTTCTTTTGCAGGTGTATGCGCACTCGATCCACGTCTTATCAAGAGCCCGAGCCTCTCGATAACTAAGACATGGCCGGTGTACAAAACAACAACAACATACCACCTCCAAACAATAATAATAACAACAACAACCCACCTTTCAACAACATGAATAATAACAACAACAATGAGCCTCAACCGGATAATCGCCCGATGATTGAACTGCTGCAAGCTCATGTAGATGGCAACACTGATCCAATTGTTATACCAGCAATTGCAGCCAACAACTTTGAGCTAAAATCAGGCTTTATCCAGATGGTCTCTGCTCAACCATTCTTGGGGCGTACCATTAATGATCCACATGACCATATCAAGAGATTCTTGCAACTCACCAATACGGTCAAATTCAATGGTGTTCCACAAGAGGTAATCCGGTTACAACTTTTTCCCTTTTCTTTAGAGGGACAAGCCCGGCATTGGCTTGCTAAGGAACCGCCACAGAGTATTCTCTCGTGGACGGATTTGGAAACCAAGTTTATCAATTACTTTTTTCAACCCTCTCGTACTACCGCTTTGCGGAATGAAATCATAAATTTTGAACAAAAGTACGATGAGTCGTTCAGTGAATCTTGGGATCGTTTTAAAGATCTTTTAAGAAAATGCCCACAACATGGTTTTACCAAAGTACATCAAATTAATACTTTTTACAATGGTTTAAGCATGAGTGACCAAGATTCACTAAACAGTGCCTCGGGGGGTAATCTTTTGGCTAAGACTTCCAATGTTGCTTGGGACATCATTGAGAATAAATCTCGTGTGGAAACCAAGAGTGTTCGGACCAATGTCGCTAGTGCTAGCACTAGTGACAGCGACAAGCGATTGGACAAAATCACTGTGCTTCTTGAATCGCTTGTTACCCACACCGTCAGCAACAACAACAGCAGCAACACTAAAAACGCTCAAGTTAATGCTGTCAGCCAACCTTGTGAGATATGCGGTGGTCCTCATTCTTACACCACTTGTACCGCCACCCAAGACTACCCTGCTGAGAATGTGAATGTGGCATATGGCACCTATCCTCAACCTGCTTATCAAGCTAGACCTCAAGGTGACCGTAATTTGCTTAGCTACCGCTCCAACAATTATCTTTCACCACCCGGTTTTCCTCATACCAACCCAAACCAACAACAAAACCTCAATCGCCCTCCTCAACAACAACAACAACTTCGTACACCATACATCCCTCCTCATAAGCAGCAACAACAACCTCAACGTAACAACCAAATTTACCAACCACCTGCTTATCAACCACCCGCATATAATGCTCCTCCCAACCAACCCACCGCTCTACACCAAGAAGTGGAAACTTACATGAGGACTAACGATGTGATAGTGGGAAATCTTCAGAGATAAGTGCTCAACCTGAAAGCGGACTTGGTCAAGCAAGGGAACGATTTGAGAGCTGACATGAGAAACACGTTGGATAGTCAAACGAATGACTTGAAGAACATGATGGCTAGTTTCTTCCAAGGTAATCAACCCTCTTCTTCGGGTACTCTTCCGAGTAACACCGTTGCGAATCCAATAGGGGAGATGAAAGCAATCACCACTCGCAGTGGAAAAGGTACCAAGGAACCCGAGCTTCCTATACCTCCACCGGTGGTTGTGACTAAGGAGAACGAGTCACCTGCTACAATTCCTCATCCTTCTACTTTCCCAATTCCTCCGCCTCCTTCACTTTCTACCCCCATTTCCCTACCACCCGTGGTTGAGAGTGATCCTATACCCCTAAACCTTCTTCTTCATCCAATATACCTTATCCTTCAAGGTTGAGGAAAGAGAAGCAAAAGAGCAAGGATGATATTCAAGTTTCAAACTTTCTCAAAATGTTAAAACAATTGAATTTTAACATCTCCTTTGCTGAGGCTCTCGTTCACATGCCCAAATACGCTAAGATGTTCAAAGATCTTCTAAACGACAAGGAGAAGCTTCTTGATATTTCCAACACCCAACTTAATGAGAATTGCTCTGCAGTGCTCTTAAGGAAATTGCCAACCAAGCTTGGTGATCCGGGTCGTTTCTTAATCCCTTGCAATTTCCCGGGAGTAGAGAATTGCATGGCCCTAGCCGATCTAGGTGCCAGTATTAATCTCATGCCTCTAAGCGTTTGGAAGCAATTATCTCTCCCTGAGCTAGTCCCCACCAAAATGACTTTGGAATTAGCTAACTGTACGGTTGCTTATCCATTGGGGATAGCCGAAGACGTCTTTGTAGGAGTCGACAAATTCACTTTTCCTGCTGATTTCGTCGTTGTTGACTACGACATGGACCCTCGTGTGCCATTGATCGTTGGTCGTCCATTCCTGAGGACCGGTCGCACTCCCATCGATGTTGAAGCTGGTGAGCTTATCATGAGAGTGGGTGACGATAAAATCGTCTTCAACATGGGAAAGCTTTCTAAACAGCCTTATTCATACGAGAGTGTTAATTGTATTGACGTTCTTGACGAGGCTTGTGAAGAACACTTCAAAGATGCTTGTAAAAGTATTCCTACCTCTCTTCCTAATGTTGAGACCGTTTCCTCTATCGACTCATCACTATCTCTATTTGGAGAAAGTGATTTCCTTTGGAAAGATTTGGAAGCCACCATGGGAGATGTGAATTTAGACAATGACGATTCTACTACCAATTGGGATGAAGATCTTCGCCTCATTGAAAACCTTCTCAAAGAAGACAATATTTCTCCTCTATCTTCGACGGTTACTGCTATTGATCCTCCTTCTCCTAAAGAGGTGACTAATGATGATCCATCGTTAGTTTCACCATCTATTGAGGATCCTCCCACTCTTGAGCTTAAGGACCTACCTCCTCATCTTGAGTACGTTTTCCTTGAAGACAACGAGAAGTCGCCCGTCATCATCGCAAAGGACCTAAAAGAAGAAGAAAAAGCCCGACTTGTCGCCGTGTTGAAGAAGCATAAAACAGCTATCGCTTGGAAAATCTCCGACATTCGTGGAATTGATCCTCACTTCTGCACACACAAAATTCTCATGGAGGACGACTTTAAGCCCACTATTCAAAGCCAACGAAGGGTGAATCCAAAAATCCATGAATTCATCAAAACAGAGGTTATCAAACTTCTTGATGCGGGTATGATTTACCCTATTTCGGATTCACCATGGGTTAGTCTAATCGATTGTGTGCCTAAGAAAGGCGGCATCACCGTTGTGCCCAATGCAAACAACGAGCTGATTCCTACCCGTCTCGTCACTGGGTGGAGAGTTTCTATAGACTACCGCAAACTCAATGATGCCACGAGAAAGGATCATTTCCCTCTACCTTTTATGGACCAAATGCTTGAACGTTTAGCGGGTAATGAATATTACTGCTTTCTTGATGGTTTCTCGGGTTACTTCCAAATACCCATCGATCCCCAAGATCAAGAGAAGACAACATTCACTTGTCCCTATGGCACATTTGCTTACAAAAGAATGCCTTTTGGCTTATGTAATGCCCCCGGGACTTTCCAAAGGTGCATGTTGGCTATCTTCCATGACATGGTTGAACAAACCATGGAAGTCTTCATGGATGATTTCTCGGTCTTTGGGGATTCCTTCTCTTCTTGCCTTGCCAATTTGGAACATATGCTTAAGCGGTGCGAAGACACTCGCCTTGTTCTGAATTGGGAAAAATGCCATTTTATGGTAAAAGAAGGCATTGTGCTAGGACACAAAATCTCTAAAGCCGGTCTTGAAGTCGACCGTGCTAAAGTAGATGTCATAGCCAAATTACCTCCACCTTCAACCGTGAAGGGTGTGAGAAGCTTTCTGGGTCATGCGGGCTTCTATCATCGTTTCATTCAAGATTTCTCTAAAATCGCTCGCCCGATGACCCACCTCTTGGAAAAAGATACTCCTTTTATCTTTTCCAAAGAGTGCCTTGAAGCCTTCAACTTGCTTAAGGATAAGCTTACTAAGGCACCCGTCTTAGTTACCCCTAATTGGGAGCTGCCTTTCGAGTTGATGTGCGATGCTAGCGACTTTGCTATTGGTGCGGTTTTAGGCCAAAGAGTAAATAACACTTCCAACCAATCCACTATGCTAGCAAGACAATGATGGGGGCACAATTGCATTATACGACAACCGAAAAAGAGCTTTTAGCTGTTGTCTATGCTTTTGAAAAGTTCCGCCCCTATCTTGTCCTTTCCACCACTATCGTATACACGGACCATTCCGCGTTGAAGTACTTGATGACAAAGCATGATTCTAAGCCAAGACTTCTTCGCTGGGTTTTACTCCTTCAAGAATTCAACATTGAAATTCGTGACATGAAGAGAGCAGAAAACCTGGCCGCGGATCATCTGAGCAGACTTGAGGATCCATATCAAGGGGATCATCCAAACAAAGAGATCAATGACTCTTTCCCCCTTGAGACCTTAATGTCTATAGATCTCAATCTCGATGGCACCCCGTGGTTTGCGGATATTGCAAACTACTTAGCGGGTGGTGTTCTCATCCAAGGGTTAACATCCCAACAAAAAAAGAAATTCTTGAACGATGTTAAGACTTACTTTTGGGATGACCCTTTTCTATTCAAACAATGCGCTGACTTGATTATTCGCCGATGTGTTGACGGACCGGCCGCTTTGGACATTCTCCAGGCTTGCCACAAAGGACCCACCGGTGGTCACTTTGGTCCCAACTACACTGCCAAAAAAGTGTTTGATTCGGGATTCTATTGGCCCACCATTTACCGTGATGCTCACGAGATGGTTAAACATTGTGATTCTTGCCAAAAACAAGGCAAGATCACACATAAAGATGAGATGCCTCAAAATTTCATACAAGAATGTGAAATCTTTGATGTATGGGGCATCGACTTTATGGGGCCATTCCCTTCTTCTAAAGGCAACAAATACATCCTTGTCGTTGTTGACTACGTTTCCAAATGGGTTGAAGCCAAGGCTTTACCCACTAACGACGCGAGGATGGTTTGTAAATTCTTGAAACAATTGTTTGCTCGATTCGGTACTACTCGTGCTATTATCAGTGACCGCGGGACTCATTTTTGCAACGATCAATTTGTAAGAGTCATGGCGAAGTATGGTGTCAAACACCGTCTTTCCACCGCTTATCATCCTCAAACCAACGGTCAAGCCGAAATATCCTACCGTGGATTGAAAAGAATTTTGGAACGTACTGTGGGAGAGCATCGCGCCGCGTGGGCCGATAAGTTAGATGATGCTCTGTGGGCTTTCCGTACTGCTTACAAGACCCCGATCGACTGTACGCCCTATCGTCTTGTGTACGGGAAAGCTTGCCACCTCCCTATCGAGCTGGAACATAAGGCATACTGGGCCTTGAAGTGGGCTAACTTCGACATCAACAAAGCCGGTGATTTTCGCAAGATTCAACTCAACGAGCTACAAGAATTGAGGAATCAAGCTTACGAGAACTCATTGATCTACAAGGAGAAGACCAAGATGATCCACGATGCTAAAATCAAGAACCGAGAGTTCCACGTTGGTGATCAAGTCTTACTCTTTAACTCTCGGTTGAAGATCTTCTCAGGCAAGTTGAAGAGTCGCTGGTCTGGTCCATTCACCATCACAAATGTTTTTCCCTATGGCACCATTGAGCTTTCTCAGCCAAATGGGCCCAACTTCAAGGTGAATGGCCTACGTTTGAAATTGTACTTTGGTGAGGACATCTCTCAAGAGATGATTCCATCCCTCACCACGTTCCCCATGAACTAATTTTGGGTCGAGTCAGGCTCGTGACTCGGTTATCAAAAACAAGTGCTCCTCGGGAGGCAGCCCGAGTATCTATCCTTTTATGTTTTCACCTCCTATGTGTAGGGGGACTTCTATACGCGTTTGTCTTTGTGTGGTGATGTGATTACAGGGATAAGTACACTCTTGGAATCTCTGAAGAACCGTGCTCCCGTGTTATCCGAAATCCGGTTCTATCTCTCAACTATCGTGATTCAATTTTCTTCATACTCACATTTGAAATTGATCACTTTAGTTGTCTCTTCCTTAACTCGAGTTAACCAACGTGCACAATGTCATAAGTGTAGGGGAGACTTTTCCCACATGCTTCAACATTGAGGACAATGTTTATCTTAAGTGTAGGGGGGACTTCTATCGAAGTTTTAAGTGGACTTTTCCATGAAAATGCCTTCATTTAACCGGAAAATTCTGTTTTTCAACATTTTTCAAATTTTTTATTAACTTTGGCCATTTAGTCGTAATTTTTAAATTTTTATCTTTGCTTTCATATGTATATATCCCGCAATAAAGTCAAAAATATTAATAAAGTGGTGTAGCTAGTTTAGAAGTCTTTGACATATTAGGCCCGCTGCGTTTATTTTGACTCAACCCGAATAGACTTATCCAAGTTTATTCTAGATAGTATCTTTAACCATGTAGACCTTAATTGGTTTATTAGGCTAAGTATCCACGAGTCTCATTACTTGAGATTTTAAATTGTGGAGGACGAGAAATGATAGAGTCAATTATAAGTCGGTATTCTTGCACAAGCTCACTTGGTGTAATTAATTGCCTATTCTCCCATCACTTGCTAATAATTTATCTGCAATAAGTAAGGTCGTACGATTTGAAAAGTTACTTAGCTTCTAGCCCAAGATCGTTTAAAAGTTGCTCGGTAATGATAAGAGTTCATAGCCAAGGCATAACTTATGAAGCGGGGCGCGAAGATTGGCGAGTCCGAAAAGGCCCTAACAAGGCATGAGGATTCAATCTTATTGCTAAAGATCCAAGGTGATGTGAAAAGCATTATTCCCAAAATCAATATGAAGGATCAAGACTCACGACGAAAAGCAATCAACTCCCATAAAGATCATGGAGAAGTCTATCCGAAAAGACCCTAACAAGGTATGAGGATAAATAGATCCAAGTCCGAAAAGGAGGCGGATCGTTGTATCTCGAAATCCCAATTAGAGATTGAAGAAATAATCATGAAGTCGTGGTCAACAAAGTTGGAGTACCCCTCAAAAGTCTCCAAGTGAAGAAAATCTATGAACGATGAGAAGACCATTATCTCAAGCACGTCTCTCAAGATATGAAGTATGAAGTACATGCCAAATATCGGCCCGAGAAAGGTCTCAAATCGTGAACCGAGTTATGCCAAGATATGAACTTTTTGATATCCCGAGAAGCAGTTTTAAGAGATTTTTTCCTTTAGCTAACTATTGATCAAATCATCCTACTTTGCTTTCAGCCTAAATAAACTATCGAAATAAGTCCAAAAATGCATCTTCATGATCATTCTAAGACAAAAATAAAATATAAGAGATACACCTAGGAATAAGGGAGTTTAAGCATTTAATTAAGCCATGTGTGTAAGTGTTTGATTTACTAACTTATAATAACAATGATCTCATTTTTAAGCTTAGTTTGGGGAACGTGAAACTTGAGGGTGATAAATCTTCGCAGCACCAAAGCCCTAATGTAAGTCCTTGATTTCTTTGCAAGTTATTTCCATCCTTTTGTTTATTTTAAAGTTTTAATTTCTCTTAGTATTTTAATTTTTATTTAGTAGTATTTGAATAAGGCCAAGGTTGATTGATTATGAGAAAAGTGTAAAATTGCTTTATCACTAAGCATTTCATGAGGGCATGGCAATGGTTAAGTGTAGGGGATTTGATAGGTGTGTAAACACCCATCCTTTTACCACTTAATTCTGGCTAAAACAAGACCAAAACACGTATTTAATATCATTTGTTTGGAATTATGCGTGGTTTTTGTGTTTATTGTGTTTTCAGAGCCAACCGGATGAATATTGGAGAAAACGTGGGATTGCACGGGCTTTATCGAAGAAAAAGACTCAAGATGAAGTCTATTGTCCAAGAGATGCAAAAGATTTGAAGTCACTGGGCCTATTCGAAGATTTATCGAAGAAAAGGACCAAAGATGGAAGATTTATATAAGTCGAAGAAACTCAAGTCTATTAAACGAAGAAATTAAAAGACGAGTTGAATTTAATCGACGACAAATCTCGAATCAGAATCGAAAACGTCAACTTTTCTGAAAAGACGAGAAGACAAGAAGAACGGGAGAAAGCCCACTCACCAACCAAAAGACAAGACTATATAAAGCCCTCCCCTCACACACTTTACATCTAGTTTTTCTTTCAGTTTCATCTTCCCCTAGTTCGTAGGAAACCATCTCCCTTAAGGAGTGGTTTTTCATCTTTTTGATTTCTTCCTTTAATCTTGTAAGTTTGATCCTTTCCTTTTGTTACTGATGTTGGAGTTTTTACCACTCTTTAGGAAAAGAGCAAAAAATAGGGCAAGTGTGCACGACGATTTAGGAAAACCGTGTGTGAATGACCCTAAGTGAGTTCGTTCTCGAGGAGGCAAGTGCGTTGTGTTAAGAGTTGATTAATGTTTTTGATTATATTGATTGAGAAAGGAATGGGATTAAGAGAGAAAGACGGTTACGAAAACGAATTAAACTATGACGAAAAAGGCGAAAACGTAAAACCGTAAATAGTGCCAAAATTAAAATTTTAACCTAAAAATTCCTAAAATTAACTAAAAATTCCAAATAATATTCTAAGAGTTTACAAAAAATCCAAACTTGCTAAAACCTTTTAATTAATTAGATAATGACTTTTTAATGCTAATTAAAGCCCTAAAAATCACTTTTAATTATTAAAAAGCCTTAAACAAGATCTAATAGTTTGTAAACCTAAAAAATATCCTAATTAAGCTAAAAACTATTTTTAGAAATTTTAAAACCAAATTAAACTATTTTTAAACACTTAAAAACTATTAAAATGTATTAAATCTTAAATTAATTCTAGAAATTAATTGAAAAGTCTAAAAAATATTTGGAAAGTGAAAAAACTCCTAATTAAGTGTCCTTAACCTAGGAAAAATGTAAAAACAAGAAAAAATAAAACTTCAATTTTTAATAATAAAATAATATTAAAATATTCAAAAAAATAAAAAGTTTGTAAATAAATTCTAAAAAATTACCAAAAATCCTAAATAATGTAACTAAAACAAAAATGCAAACCAAATTTCCTGAAACCTATTTAATAATTTTATATTAAATTTTAAAGTTGCTTAAAAACCCTAAAATCCTATAAAATTAAAAATAAGCTAAGTTGAAAACCTAATAAGCTGTAAACCTCAAAAATATGATTAGAAACCTAAAAACTATTTTTCCAGATTTTTAAATTACTTTTTACTATTTTTAAATGACTTTCTAAAAATTAAACTTAAAATAATCCTAATAAATAAAATAATAATGGGAAAAATCTACTACTTGCTCAGAAAAATCAACAACCCTAATATAATCCTAAGAAAAATGTTAAACAGGAAAAAACTCAAGGAAATAAGATAGAAAATGCTTATTTAAAAGCTGATAGCTAAATAAGCACAAAACCAAAAACACCTTAAATAAGTATTGAAATGAGAACTAAACGTAAAAAGCCATCTAGATCACTGGTAAACACGCTAGCCCTTGGAAAGCAAGGTCGCGTGTTCGAGTCCAGGCAGGGTGTGCTTTTTGCAAAAATTTTCTTTCTTTTTTTTTTGAAAAAAAACTCAAACCAGTAACCTTGTAACTCACTAAAACACAAACAAAATCCAATTTGAACAAAGATTAAAGCTTAGGGAAGCCAAAACGTGCCCAGTTTTGATGGACTTTCGGATGAACACTTATGGTGTTTCTTCACTTGTGAAGATAAAGGACAAGATGGCTTGTCTTGCTTTTGTGGACGTTTTTGGTGAACAACAAGGCACCCTTATACTCTTTGGAGTATAAGGAGTCAAAATCAACACAAAATCAAGAATCACTTAGCCAAGAACTCTCACAAACAACACAAGCAAGTATCTGATGAAAGCTTAAGTGACTGATGAAAATATACCCTAGCTTACTTGCACAATAATGAGATTCTGGGTCCAATTACCTGCATACAATCCAATCACAAGGCACAAAAGTAGAATACAACCCTGAAATACCCAATATCCTAGCAACTAATCAAGATTTTGTGGCAAAATTCTCACAAAATAAGCAGAACAAGGCAGTTGACTATTTTGAGCTATGTTTACACTTTTTAGCATGCAATTTGATTTAAACTCTACTCAAACTGAAAACCAAATACAACTCTGACCTAATGACAAGCCTAAGAATGATTGTACCAGGTTTAAGCTTCCAAAATCTTACAAAACTTTCAGCTAGCATGCAGATCCAAACACCCCTTTAAATTTCAGATTTGAATTTTTAACAAGAAAATCCAATCAAGTGTCACCCAAAACAATCTAACATGCATAAAACACCTTATATCAGTAATGTAAAGCACTAAAACCAACACATAACAGGTTCACATGCAAAATCAAACAAGCACCAAATTTTCTGAAAAATAAAAATGAGAAAAGGTTTTTACCTCAAGGGACCTACATCCAGGTCCCTTAGTGGTTGAAAACCACCTTCTTATAGGCCCGGGCCTATGCAGAAACCTTGACCAAATCAAGCCTTTACTTAATCCTGCTAAGAGAGAAGTAGAGAACAAGCACAAATCATAAACAAAATCTGATTTTAGACTTTTTAGAATCCTTTTGAAAAACCTTTCCAATATCTCTCAAAAACTTTCCAAAATACCTTAAACTAAATACTTTCAATCCAGAAAATCAATCCTTGGAACAATTTTAACCAAAAACTTTACCCCAATTTCAGAAACCTTTGAAAACAAAACTTAACTTTTTAAAAAAAACTTGAAAAGTAAAAACTTGGAATTTAAACAAGCAACAATGTAAAATAGAGATGGCTCTTTCTTCTCATCAACAAACTTTCACCTTTTTCATTCATTAAAAATAGGACTTACAAAGTTGTGAAAAAAGGAGAAAAAAGAACAAAAACAATGTGACACAAACGTCTCATTATATACTGCTCTTTAGAACTAACTAGAAGCTCATAATAAAATAATACAATAAATTAAAACCCTAAATCCTAATGGGTGGAATGCCCAATTCTGCCCTTGGTCTTTTGAATTTGAACTGGTCAACTTTTTCTTCATGTGATCTTGTACTGGATGCCAGGCTGTTGTAGGATGATCTTGAGCGTCAAATACTCCTTGGAGGCCAAGTAGAAGAATCCCATGCGTTCAATTGGTCGGGTTGTGGGATTGTGGGAAAGAGACGGGTGCAGGGGAGGGTCCCATAGGTCACATGGTTGGTTGTGAAAGGAATCTGGGTGTGGGGTTGGGTTTAGTGGGTTGTTAATCAACAATCTGGATAACATCAAGTAAAACCCCTTTGCTTTGAGGTAGATTTGAGGTTAGGGTTTATGTTCTTAAGTGTGTTTTCTTTGTGTGTGTGTTGATCTGTATTTGGGGGTTAAAGAGTGTTTAGTGGGAAAATTATATTAATTAATATAATTCAAACTGAATTATTTAAATAAGTCAGTTAAGGTTGAGTGGAGGGTGACGTGTGAAGGGAAGGTGAGGTGGTGTGTGTTGATTGGTGGAGTGGGGTGATATGGCAGTTTGATTGGTGGTGGTTTTTTTGAGTGTTTGATAGATATGGCCCCCAATGTTTCTTACTTCCTTCAAGTTGTATTAAACAGCTCAAAAACTTCAATCCTTTGTTAATAAGTTTGGCAGCTTGTCAAATTTGGCACAACATTTTATAAACTTTTTCCAAAGGGTTTTAAATGCACAAATTGTATTCTTCAAGGGCCATTATTGTAATGTCTTCAAACTTCAAGGACTTTGACTTGTTTGTTGACTTCTTGGAGGACCATTATTGACAATTTAGTTTTGTTGAGGGACTAAATTTGCCAATTCTTCAAAGTTAAGGGTCCTTTTTGTAATTTTGACAAACTTTAGGGACCAAACTTGTAATTATGAAGATACAAGGGTATAAAGTGTCAATTCTTCAAACTTGGAGGACCAATCTTCATAATTCTTCAAATCTTCAAGGGTTGACTTTGGAAAATTCTTCATTAGGGCTTGGTTCATCGTGCGGCTTCGTTTCCCGTGTTCGTTTTTGCATGATTCTTGTGATCTTTTGTCATTTTCTCAATATCCGTACCTAAAATACACAAGCAACAAACACAAGCATATATTTGGGTATTTTGATGATATTTAATGCATTTTAAGTCCGATTTGGACGATGAGACCATGTATAAAAGCCGTCTCATCACTCCCCCATACTAAACCATTGTCGTGCCCTCACGCAATGCTAGAATAAAGTATCGTAGTATCTCCAAAATTCATTTTATTGGAATGATAAACTAGCTACACTACTACTATTACTACTACTTATGTTATAGACATAATTTATGATTTTCATCGCAAAATGGGACGTTTAGGTTCATAGAATAAGAACACGTGAATGCTTCGTTAGAAATAATTTCATCGTCCTCGATTTTCACTTCAATTCCATGCCAAGCGTGCAACGAGATCATTGTCATTATAAGTTAGTAATGCTAACACTACTCATATGCCCTAATCACGTACTTATCCTCCCATTATTCCTAAGTTGTATCTCTTATATTTTATTTTGTCTTGAATGTTTCACGAGAATACATTGTTGACTTATGCGATAATAGAGATTTAGGTCTAAAAATATAGTCCTAACGGTGTAACTAAGACCATCAAATCAATAACCCCTCCTAATAGACAACGATGTTAAAAAATTAAGTTGACAAGAAGAATCGATAAACACGGTTTTATAACGGTTTTGAACATGAGACTTATTACCAAGACTTTTATACGCCCCCTAACGGAAGGGCCTTATTATCTTTGGTTTACCTCCATCTTTTATTCAACTTCGCCATGAAGCTTTTATTATGACTTCGGTCTTGCCTTGCCTTTTATTATCCGCCTCATCGGTGGTTTTATTAGCCAAAGACGTATAGCCTCACGCTAAAGCGAATTTTGGATCTTTAAAGCTTCGAAGATTAAGGCTTGATTCACTTTCAATTTTTGCATAGATTTTAGGCCTTGTGGGGCTTCAAATTGTTTGCTAGATTTAGGTGAGCACTTGAAATCTTATTATTGGGTGAAGCTTTCGATTATTCGGGTGCCAATACTTCAAAACCGTGACGCTGGCGATATCTTAATGTCTTCCCAATTTAATTACACGGAAGCTACTAGAAAAGACTAGAAACCCAACAATCCTAACTAAACCGCTAAGTCAATATTTATTAAGCAAAAAATATTTACATGCGAAGGGAGAATAAGCAAACAACGAGAACACATGAGTTTTTGAAAGAATACGAGTATTCTACGTTTAGCATAGTAACTTATAATTAACTCTATCATTTCTCGTCCTCATTTAAGAGACTTAGCCTAATGTGTAGTTAAGGAATTAAAGCTAAGTGCTCAACACGCATGGTCGAGTCAAAAATTATTCTTATTCTCGCCATCGGAAAATCTACATTCGTGTCTTCAAACAATTATAAAACATGAGAAAAATTTTAAAATTTGGCCATTTTTAGCCTTATTTTGCAACAAAACGATAAACAAAACGATAAACTTTGGAAAGCGTGAAGGTTTGGCAAGGCAAGTATCTATTCACCCCCCCATACTAAAGTTAAACATTGTCCTCAATGTTTCGAGTCTAGGGGTGCAAACACCCCCATACTAGAGACGTAGTCGAATGCCTAATCTAGCATGGAAAGGGTGTAACCAATAAATTAATAGCCGTTTATGAAGTGTGCTAAAAACCTAAGGTTAGAACATCAAAAGGATATATCATGGATATTGAGAAATGTCTCCAAAGCAAACGATCGAGTGCTCCCATAAAACGAACACGAGAGGCTCCAATCGTGAAGATCATGATCTAAAAACCACAATGCACAAACAACCACGAAACAAAGGTTGGAAGGGCACAAATCCCCACACGTAAGCTACATTAGAAAGCGATAATATGTACATAGGATAAGCATGGGACTCCCCCACGAGGCACCTCGTTTTTGATTACCGAGTCATGAGCTCGACTCGATCCCCTCAATACTAATTATCATTGGGGAAGGTGACTTGGTCGAGGTAGTTCAAGGATGGAACTTCCCCGCCAAAGTAGTGCTTCAACCTATGTCCATTAACCTTGAAGTTAGGACCATCATCTTGAGCTAGCTCGATGGTCCCATACGGAAACACTTGAGTCATGGTGAATGGACCGGACCAACGGGATTTCAACTTACCGGAAAAGATTTTCAATCTTGAATTAAAAAGCAAAACTTGATCCCCAATGTTAAAAACCCGGTTTTTAATTTTAGAATCATGCAACTTTTTAGTTTTCTCTTTATAAATCAATGAATTTTCACAAGCAATGTCTCTCAATTCATCCAATTCATTTAATTGCATTTTCCGGTGTTTTCTCGCGGTCTCTATATCATCATTACAATGCTTTAGGGCCCAATAAGCCTTGTGTTCTAACTCGATAGGCAAATGACAATTCTTTCCATACACAAGCTTATAGGGAGTGCACCCAATGGGTGTCTTATGAGCGGTCCTAAAGGCCCATAAAGCATCGTCCAACTTATCCGACCAAGTTTGTCGGTTTTCCCCAACGGATCTCTCCAAGATCCTCTTCAAAGCTCGGTTTGAAACCTCGACTTGCCCACTTGTTTGTGGGTGATAAGCCGTAGAAAGACGATGTGTAACCCCATATTTCCTTAGAACCCTATCAAATTGGTCATTACAAAAATGGGTTCCACGATCGCTTATGATAGCACGAGGGGTTCCAAACCGAGAAAACAATTGCTTCAAAAACTTGACTACCACACGAGCATCATTGGTGGGCAAGGCCTTTGCCTCCACCCACTTAGAAAGGTAGTCAACCGCAACGAGAATGTACTTATTACCACAAGATGATGGGAACGGCCCCATAAAGTCTATGCCCCAAACGTCAAAGATCTCACATACTTGAATGATATTTTGTGGCATTTCATCTTTTTGTGAGGCTTTTCCTTGTCGTTGGCATGAATCACAAGACTTCACAAGATCTTGTGCATCTCGGTAAATAGTAGGCCAAAAGAAGCCGGCATCAAACACCTTCTTAGCCGTGAGATTAGCACCGTGGTGACCACCCGTGGGTCCCTCATGACAAGCTCTAAGGATGTTAGAAGCTTCGGTGCCAAATACACAACGTCGGATGATTTGATCCGCACAAGTTCGAAACAAGTAAGGGTCGTTCCAAAAGTAGAACTTGACGTCACGAAAGAATTTTCGTTTTTGTTGTGTCGTCATACCCTTAATGATGAAGTTACCCGCATGGTAATTTGCGATGTCCGCAAACCATGGGGTGGATGGATCAAGCTTAGAATTCACTACACCAAGTGTCTCAAGCGGAAATGTTTCGGTGATTTCCTTGGGCTCGTAAACACTTTGGTGAGGATCTTCCAAACGAGAGAGATGATCGGCCGCTAGATTCTCGGCTCCTTTTTTATCAACGATGGTGTGATCAAATTCTTGAAGGAGGAGACTCCAACGAAGTAATCTCGGCTTAGCGTCTTGCTTTGCCATGAGATACTTAATAGCCGAATGGTCCGTATACACTATGCATTTCGTCAAGACGAGGTAAGGTCGGAATTTCTCAAATGCATACACCACGGCAAGGAACTCCTTTTCCGTTGTAGTGTATTTAAGTTGAGCCTCGGTCATCGTCTTGCTAGCATAGTGAATAGGCAAGAAGTGCTTATCATGACGTTGCCCCAAAACGGCCCCAATAGCGTAATCACTAGCATCACACATTAGCTCAAAGGGGAGGTTCCAATTGGGAGCAACAAGAATGGGAGCTTCGGTAAGTTTCCTCTTAAGGATCTCAAAGGCTCGTACACAATCTTCGTCAAAGACAAAACGTGCCTCTTTTTCAAGAAGATGTGTAATGGGTCGAGAAATCTTTGAAAAGTCCTTGATGAATCGACGATAAAAGCCCGCGTGGCCTAGGAAACTCCTAACTCCCTTGACGGTTTTGGGATGAGGTAATTTGGCGATGACGTCTACCTTAGCTTGATCTACCTCAATCCCCGCTTTCGAGACCTTGTGCCCTAAGACGATTCCACTCTTAACCATAAAATGACATTTTTCCCAATTGAGCACAAGGTTGGTTTCCTCACAACGTTTCAACATTCTCTCTAGATTCGACAAACACGAAGTAAAGGAATCACCAAACACGGAAAAGTCATCCATGAAGACTTCCATCGTCTTCTCGATCATATCATGAAAAATAGCCATCATGCATCGTTGAAAACTTCCCGGTGCATTGCAAAGTCCGAATGGCATTCTACGATAGGCAAACGTTCCATATGGACACGTAAACGTAGTTTTTTCTTGATCACGAGGATCGATGGGAATTTGGAAGTAACCGGAAAAACCATCTAAAAAGCAATAGAAATCGTTTCCCGCAAGACGCTCCAACATTTGGTCCATGAAGGGCAAGGGAAAATGGTCTTTTCGAGTGGCTTCATTTAACTTTCGATAGTCAATGCACACTCTCCATCCGGTCACGAGTCTAGTGGGAATCAACTCGTTGGCATCGTTTGGCACAACGGTCATCCCTCCCTTTTTAGGGACACAATGAATAGGACTCACCCAAGGGCTATCGGAAATAGGGTAAATCATTCCCGCGTCAAGGAGTTTAAGGACCTCCTTTTTGATGACGTCGTGAATTTTGGGGTTCACCCTCCTTTGACTTTGGATTGTTGGCTTGAAATCCTCTTCCATTAAGATTTTGTGGGTACAAAACTTGAGATCGATTCCCTTAATGTCGGATAACTTCCACGCAATCGCCCCTTTGTGGTCCTTAAGAACATCGACAAGTGCGGTTTTTTCATCATTCGAAAGATCCTTCGCAATAATAACCGGCAACTTGTCGTCCTCCTCCAAATAGACATATTCGAGGTGAGGAGGTAAATCTTTCAACTCGAGAATAGGTGGTTCCTCAAGTGAAGATTTGGGCTCGATACTCATAACCTCCTCGGGTGGAGGAAATGGGAAATCGTTGAGAAAATCCTTGATAATCGAGAAGTCCTCATCGTTGTCGAGGACTTCGTCGCAAGTACGTGGAACATCGAATTCTTCCAACGTAAAACCACCACCTTCGAAAGGAGTGAAGGTTGGTGTCGAATTATCAAGAATTGGATCTAACATAGTGGGATTGCCACTAGTTTCTTCATCACCAAACCCTAAAACTTCTTGTGAAAATTCCTCGCAAACCACGTCGATCATATCAACGAGGTTTATGGTAGCAACGGAATAAACATGAGAAAGTTGAGAATTTTGAGTTGCGTTTATAACAAGTTCCTCGTCGTTGAAACGTAAGGTGATCTTTCTAGCATGCACATCAATTAAAGCCATAGACGTATCTAAAAATGAACGACCTAAAATAAGAGGAACTTGAGGATCCGTGGGGATGTCAACAACAATAAAGTCTACGGGATAGTAGAACTTCCCCACTTTCACAAAAACGTCTTCCGCCAAACCACATGCAAGAATCGTGGAATGGTCGGCCAACTCAATAGACATTCGTGAAGGAGTAAGATTAGGAAGATTGAGCGACTTGAAGATTGCAAGTGGCATCAAGTTAATGCTAGCACCAAGATCGGCCAAGGCATAGCATTCTTCCATATCTTGAATTGCACAAGGGATCAAAAATTTACCGGGATCACCGACTTTTTGAGGTATGCGATTAAGATAAACCGACGAACAACTAGACATTGGGTGCAATTTCTCCTTGTTGTTCAACATACTCTTAAAGTTAGCGGAAAATCGAGGCATCATGACCAAAGCATCGGCGAAACTCACATTAAAGTGAAAATCACGAAACATTTTCATAAAAAGCTCAAATTGGTAATTATCGCGCTCTTGTCGTTTCTCCTTCCTAAGTCTTCGATGGGTAAGGCAAGGGTGGTGTGGGTTGGGGCATAGGCATAGCCTTTGGAATCTCGGGTTCCAATGTTGGTGATGGGTCAACCGTAGGTGTGGCATGAGCGGTACTTTGTGGGATTGAAATATGCTCCTTTTCGACCACCACCTCGGGTTCTTCCTCAATTTCCTCCACCGTTGGAGTAATTGGTTGAGGAGTCGGTTCTTTAAGTGTCTTACCACTTCGTGTGGTAATCACTTTCATCTCTCCCTTTGGTTTTGAAACGGTGTTACTAGGCAAACTACTCGAAGTAGAGGCTTTGTTCCCCATGACGGCTTCTTAAATGGCATTAATCTTAGCATCAAAACTATTAAACTTCAAATCTTGACTAGCGGCTTTTTGGTCAATTCTTTGTTCAAGCCTAGCATGACTTTGCTCTATCTTGTTGTTTTGACCTCGAATTTGGTTAGCAAAATCATTTTTCAATTCATTCCTTATGCTAAGATTTTCTTTAACAAAATTAGCTAACTCCTAAGTGTTTTTAGTCGTGTCCCTAGCTTGATTAGCCAATTGCTCTTGAATGTTTTCCAAAATCTTATCATTTGCAGTGGCGTAATTCACAAAGTCCATTGGAAGTTCTTTAGTGTAAACATTTTGAAGACCTTGACTCGTGTTTTGAAAATTACGGTTTTGGTTTTGGTTTTGCAATTGGCTACTACTACTCCCTTGATTCCCATAGTTGTTATTACCCTTGTAATTGTTCCTTTGATTGCTTTGGTAACCAACTTGATTGTTTCGATAATTGTTAGCATTTTGATTTGGTGGAAAACCCGGTGGAGTCAATTGATTAGTGCGAGGAACTTGACCGTTTTGGTTATAAGTTCCCGCGGCCGCGAAGGCACTCGAAGTGTTACCACCGTTGGTAATGCACTCGGAATAATCGTGAGCTCCACCACAATACATGCAAGAAACCTCAACCGCTTTAATCGTAGCGGGAGCGGGTTGTTCACCAACTTTAAACTCAACTAACAATCCTTTCACTATATCAAAAATTTTGTTCTCCAAATTAGCCTCGATTTGACAAGCATCAACGGTGTGTGACAATGAAGGCGAAGACGAAGACGAAGTCTTACGAACACTCGACTTGCTACGAGGACTATACACCTTAGACCTATTCTCAATGATTAACAATGCTTCCTCGACCGTCTTACACAAAAAATTACCACCCGCGGCGGCATTAAGATAATCACGCTCATGATCGTTCAAGCCATTGTAAAACGTGTCTATTTGATGCAACTCGGAAAAACCATGATGAGGACATTCGTGCAACATTTCCTTAAACCTATTCCAAGCCGTTGAAAAACTCTCATTAGACTCTTGTGAAAACTTTGAAATCTCGTTTTTCAAGTGCGTAGTCTTAGAGGGCGGAAAAAATTGGTTCACGAATTTTAAAACGAGATCCTTCCACGTCAATATAGAATTGGGTGGCTCTTTCTCTAACCAAATTTTTGCGGGCCCCGCTAAGGAATACGGAAAAAGCATCATCTTAATCGAGTCGTTTGAGACGTCCTTAAACTTGCATGTGGCGGTGAGACGATTAAATTGGCGAATGTGGTTATGAGGGTTGTCCTTTTCGTCACCTCAAAATTCTCCGCAAGGATAGCGGGAATCACAATCGCTTCTCCATAACCCTCGGTGGGTGCTTGAAGCAACTCCATCATAGTTCGATTAGCCATGGGTGCTTCTTTCACTATAATAGGTTCGTCAATAGGAGACTCCTCACTAGAAGGAGTGGTGGATTTGTTTCTTCGTTTACGAGCACGTCTTGCTTTAGAGCGAGTTTGCATAAACGTCACGTACAACGAGAAGGCGAGCAAAGAAGATTCTTTTTGGTGTTTTTACTTTTTCAATTTTTTTTGTGGTTTTTGACTGTTTTTACTTTTTTTTTTGGATTTTTGGAATGTATTAGTAGACACAAATCTACAAATCTCCTCCTTAATCAAATCTCTCGATTAAAGAAGCCTCAAAGAATGAAAACGATCACGTGAAGTGAACGCCTTCGATGACTTTAGAACGATGGTGGAACACCAAATCGTTCAAGAGGGTTTAATCAAATGAAACCAAGAAAATATATATGATACTTAGTAATACTTTGGGCGGCAAAACCCTCGATTAGCTTTCAAAATCAAAATACGCACAAGCAAGCGGAGGAAACGAGGCGGCGCGAAGCACTTAAGAGCCTTTTTCCTTTAGGTCATGAAATACAACCGCCTTATACCCACCTTATAGTTTGTATTTCTCAAAATCGAGCTTCACGAAAGTATTTATCTATATTTGCCTTTTTCTTTGGTTTGAGATTCGAATACAATGATTGGGTAATGACCTCCCAAGTCAAGGTTGTGATTTCTCACGTATTTGGAGTACTTGTAAATTTATTGTTCTACGTATACAATATAGTAATAATATTCACAAAAAACGAAAAACCGATAATACGTATTAGTAGAGTGCTACTAATACAAATACTTTTATGGCTATATATAAAAACAACAATGGTTCAATCAAAACACAACACGCCTCCCCGGCAGCGGCGCCAAAATGATGTTGGAGTTTTTACCACTCTTTAGGAAAAGAGCAAAAAATAGGGCAAGTGTGAACGACGATTTAGGAAAACCGTGTGTGAATGACCCTAAGTGAGTTCGTTCTCGAGGAGGCAAGTGCGTTGTGTTAAGAGTTGATTAATGTTTGTGATTATATTGATTGAGAAAGGAATGGGATTAAGAGAGAAAGACGGTTACGAAAACGAATTAAACTATGACGAAAAAGGCGAAAACGTAAAACCGTAAATAGTGCCAAAATTAAAATTTTAACCTAAAAATTCCTAAAATTTACTAAAAATTCCAAATAATATTCTAAGAGTTTACAAAAAATCTAAACTTGCTAAAACCTTTAAATTAATTAGATAATGACTTTTTAATGCTAATTAAAGCCCTAAAAATCACTTTTAATTATTAAAAAGCCTTAAACAAGATCTAATAGTTTTTAAACCTCAAAAATATCCTAATTAAGCTAAAAACTATTTTTAGAAATTTTAAAACCAAATTAAACTATTTTTAAACACTTAAAAACTATTAAAATGTATTAAATCTTAAATTAATTCTAGAAATTAATTGAAAAGTCTAAAAAATATTTGGAAAGTGAAAAAACTCCTAATTAAGTGTCCTTAACCTAGGAAAAATGTAAAAACAAGAAAAAATAAAACTTCAATTTTTAATAATAAAATAATATTAAAATATTCAAAAAAATAAAAAGTTTGTAAATAAATTCTAAAAAAATACCAAAAATCCTAAATAATGTAACTAAAACAAAAATGCAAACCAAATTTCCTGAAACCCATTTAATATATTTATATTATATTTTAAAGTTGCTTAAAACCCCTAAAATCCTATAAAATTAAAAATAAGCTAAGTTGAAAACCTAATAAGTTGTAAACCTCAAAAATATGATTAGAAACCTAAAAACTATTTTTCCAGATTTTTAAATTACTTTTTACTATTTTTAAATGACTTTCTAAAAATTAAACTTAAAATAATCCTAATAAATAAAATAATAATGGGAAAAATCTACTACTTGCTCAGAAAAATCAACAACCCTAATATAATCCTAAGAAAAATGTTAAACAGGAAAAAAATCAAGGAAATAAGCTAGAAAATGCTTATTTAAAAGCTGATAGCTAAATAAGCACAAAACCAAAAACACCTTAAATAAGTATTGAAATGAGAACTAAACGTAAAAAGCCATCTAGATCACTGGTAAACACGCTAGCCCTTGGAAAGCAAGGTCGCGTGTTCGAGTCCAGGCAGGGTGTGTTTTTTGCAAAATTTTTTTTTTTTTTTTTAAAAAAAACTCAAACCAGTAACCTTGTAACTCACTAAAACACAAACAAAATCCAATTTGAACAAAGATTAAAGCTTAGGGAAGCCAAAACGTGCCCAGTTTTGATGGACTTTCTGATGAACACTTATGGTGTTTCTTCACTTGTGAAGATAAAGGACAAGAGGGCTTGTCTTGCTTTTGTGGACGTTTTTGGTGAACAACAAGGCACCCTTATACTCTTTGGAGTATAAGGAGTCAAAATCAACACAAAATCAAGAATCACTTAGCCAAGAACTCTTACAAACAACACAAGCAAGTATCTGATGAAAGCTTAAGTGACTGATGAAAATATACCCTAGCTTACTTGCACAATAATGAGATTCTGGGTCTAATTACTTGCATACAATCCAATCACAAGGCACAAAAGTAGAATACAACCCTGAAATACCCAACATCCTAGCAACTAATCAAGATTTTGTGGCAAAATTCTCACAAAATAAGCAGAACAAGGCAGTTGACTATTTTGAGCTATGTTTACACTTTTTAGCATGCAATTTGATTTAAACTCTACTCAAACTGAAAACCAAATACAACTCTGACCTAATGACAAGCCTAAGAATGATTGTACCAGGTTTAAGCTTCCAAAATCTTAAAAAACTTTCAGCTAGCATGCAGATCCAAACACCCTTTTAAATTTCAGATTTGAATTTTTAACAAGCAAATCCAATCAAGTGTCACCCAAAACAATCTAACATGCATAAAACACCTTATATCAGTAATGTAAAGCACTAAACCAACACATAACAGGTTCACATGCAAAATCAAACAAGCACCAAATTTTCTGAAAAATAAAGATGAGAAAAGGTTTTTACCTCAAGGGACCTACATCCAGGTCCCTTAGTGGTTGAAAACCACCTCCTTATAGGCCCGGGCCTATGCAGAAACCTTGAACAAATCAAGCCTTTACTTAATCCTGCTAAGAGAGAAGTAGAGAACAAGCACAAATCATAAACAAAATCTAATTTTAGACTTTTTAGAATCCTTTTGAAAAACCTTTCCAATATCTCTCAAAAACTTTCCAAAATACCTTAAACTAAATACTTTCAATCCAGAAAATCAATCCTTGGAACAATTTTAACCAAAAACTTTACCCTAATTTCAGAAACCTTTGAAAACAAAACTTAACATTTTAAAAAAAACTTGAAAAGTAAAAACTTGGAATTTAAACAAGCAACAATGTAAAATAGAGATGGCTCTTTCTTCTCATCAACAAACTTTCACCTTTTTCATTCATTAAAAATAGGACTTACAAAGTTGTGAAAAAAGGAGAAAAAAGAACAAAAACAATGTGACACAAACGTCTCATTATATACTGCTCTTTAGAACTAACTAGAAGCTCATAATAAAATAATACAATAAATTAAAACCTTAAACCCTAATGGGTGGAATGCCCAATTCTGCCCTTGGTCTTTTGAATTTGAACTGGTCAACTTTTTCTTCATGTGATCTTGTACTGGATGCCAGGCTGTTGTAGGATGATCTTGAGCGTCAAATACTCCTTGGAGGCCAAGTAGAAGAATCCCATGCGTTCAATTGGTCGGGTTGTGGGATTGTGGGAAACAGACGGGTGCAGGGAGGGTCCCATAGGTCACATGGTTGGTTGTGAAAGGAATCTGGGTGTGGGGTTGGGTTTAGTGGGTTGTTAATCAACAATCTAGAGAACATCAAGTAAAACCCCTTTGCTTTGAGGTAGATTTGAGGTTAGGGTTTATGTTCTTGAGTGTGTTTTCTTTGTGTGTGTGTTGATCTGTATTTGGGGGTTTAAGAGTGTTTAGTGGGAAAATTATATTAATTAATATAATTCAAACTGAATTATTTAAATAAGTCAGTTAAGGTTGAGTGGAGGGTGACGTGTGAAGGGAAGGTGAGGTGGTGTGTGCTGATTGGTGGAGTGGGGTGATATGGCAGTTTGATTGGTGGTGGTGTTTTTGAGTGTTTGATAGATATGGCCCCCAATGTTTCTTACTTCCTTCAAGTTGTATTAAACAGCTCAAAAACTTCAATCCTTTGTTAATAAGTTTGGCAGCTTGTCAAATTTGGCACAACATTTTATAAACTTTTTCCAAAGGGTTTTAAATGCACAAATTGTATTCTTCAAGGGCCATTCTTGTAATGTCTTCAAACTTCAAGGACTTTGACTTGTTTGTTGAGTTCTTGGAGGACCATTATTGACAATTTAGTTTTGTTGAGGGACTAAATTTGCCAATTCTTCAAAGTTAAGGGTCCTTTTTGTAATTTTGACAAACTTTAGGGACCAAACTTGTAATTATGAAGATACAAGGGTATAAAGTGTCAATTCTTCAAACTTGGAGGACCAATCTTCATAATTCTTCAAATCTTCAAGGGTTGACTTTGGAAAATTCTTCATTAGGGCTTGGTTCATCGTGCGGCTTCGTTTCCCGTGTTTGTTTTTGCATGATTCTTGTGATCTTTTGTCATTTTCTCAATATCCGTACCTAAAATACACAAGCAACAAACACAAGCATATATTTGGGTATTTTGATGATATTTAATGCATTTTAAGTCCGATTTGGACGATGAGACCATGTATAAAAGCCGCCTCATCAGTTACTGAATCTTAATCATCAATACAAGTTTCCTTTAATCTTTTTATTCCTCTTGTTCATCATCATCTTTTTATTTCAAGTTTTTAAGTTTTTATTTAGTTCAAGTTTGATCTTAAAAAGTTGTTGAATTTGTGTTTTTATGATTGGGATTTGATCCTTGTAGTTAGTAGATGATTTGTGGTTAATTTGGTTAAACCTTTTTGATTATTTAGCTTGATTTGGCTTAAAATTCGTATCCCCTATTTTATATACCTGCTACTGTTCTTCATCCAGTTATTCCGAGTAGTGAGTTTCTGTTTCCCTTATTCGGAACATTTGATTGTTCTGGATAGCCATCTTTCATTTTCCTTTATTCGGAATATTATTTATTCCGAGTAGCATTCTTAGATTTTTCCTTTATTCGGAATTTTCACTTATTCCGCATAGCAAGATTTTTCTTTCCCTTATTCGGAATATTTCCATATTCCGGATGGCCCAAATTATTCCGCGTAGAGCATGTTATTCCGTATAATCCCTTTATTCCGAGTAAGCTTGATTGTTCCGGATAGCTTCATTTTTCCGCATGGTCTTCTTTATTCCGCATAAGCAAAATATTCCGTGTAGTTCAAACATTCCGCATAGAGCTTTGTTATTCCGCACAGTCTGATTATTCCGAATGGGATTTTATTCCGCATAGCTATTTTCTTCAGTAAGATTATTTTTCTGTTTATTCGTTTAATCATTTATATTCACTGCAAGTTTAATTTCATTACTTCATTCATTTATCTTTTAAGTAGAATAGATAAACAACCCTCCCTTTTTGTCACCAAGAACAATCATTCCACTTTTAACCGTGATCAATTCGAGGAGATTCCGAGAATCGAACTTTCAAACGAGTAAAATATCTTTTATCAATTACGTAACTTATAATTAACTCTATCATTTCTCGTCCTCATTTAAGAGACTTAGCCTAAAAAGTTAAGGAATCGAAGCTAAGTGCTCAACAAGCACGGTCGAGTCAAAAATTACTCTTATTCTCACCATCAGAAAACCTACATTCGTGTCTTAAACACTTATGAAAAACAAAAAAAAATTAAAATTTGGCCATTTTTAGCCTTATTTTGCAACAAAACGATAACAAAAAGATGAAAATTGGATTGTGTGGTGACGTAAGCAAGGTGAAGTATCTACTCACCCCCATACTAAAACTAAACATTGTCCTCAATGTTTCGAGTCTAGGAGTGAAACACCCCCATACTAGAGACGTAATTCGAATGCTTAATCTCGAGCATGGAAAGGGCAAAACGAATAACCTAAAAGCCGTTTATGAATTATGCTAATAAGATAAACGTTAGAACATAAAAGGATATCATCGGATATTGGAATCTCCAAAGGCAATGATCGAAACTCGAGTGATCCGTAAAACGAACAAGAGAGGCTTGAATGATGACGATGAACCTAGTGAACACAAACACAAACAACCACGAAACAAAGGTTGGAAGAGCACAAGTCCCCTCGTTACACTATTAGAAAACGATAATATTTACAAGGATAAGCATGAGAATCCCCCACGAGGCACCTTTTTTTTATAACCGAGTCAAAAGCTCGACTCGAATCCCCATAAATGTGATCATTTAGGGATAATCATGGTTTGGTCATTTTTGGTGGGGCTTACATGATAAACAATGCCTAAAAGTACGTGGAGTACTTTAAAAACCTGATATACGTATACCGGTGGTCAAAGATAGCTTCTTCGTTTTCGGATGAAAGACGAAACAACGCTACTTCAACCGAAGCCAAAACCCCAAAGGGGTAGAAGAAAAGAGATGAGAAATAGAAGGGTGGGACAATGGGTAAGGCAAAATTATGAGCTACTCGAGGTAGACTCACACCAAGCAAACGAATATGATTTCCATTTATTCCATCGGTGGAAGACCGAGATTTCCCTTTACAAGCAATTCCGAGATCGAATATCTCGTCCTCGGTGGAGAAATGTGAGGGAACATAAGGGGCTTCCCCTAAACTAAAACCACACCAACCATCGTCAAAAGGAGTAGACAAGGTGGTAGCACTCAAACAACGATGTGATGACAGAGTTAGACATGTAGAAAAATCTTTTAAATCACTTTTAAATTCTTTTCCTTTTTCATGGTTCAAAAACTCTTTTTGAAAACCCGATTTGATGATGTCGAAAATATTTGGCGTTTCAAACTCAAGATTAGTCACGCTAAAAATCCTCACATTTAAGTCGCGGTTAGGGGGTGGTGGATTGTATAAGTTCTCAAAACGTTTATCAACAAAGAACACCGCCCCCTCGGGGTCAACATATTCGTCATCCTCATGACCGTGAATCTCATCGATTTCTTCATCATATATGGGTTTTTCAAACCAAGGTTTTTCATTCCCCTCGTTGAGGATTTTAGAAACTCTCTTGAAGAGATCACGGTCAAGCAGAAAAACCATCATTCTTTTGTGGGGATCGTTGATAAGTTAGATCCTCACGAATGTGGTAAACATCATTCTCAAATGAGGAGTGTTGATTAGGTAACTCCTAGAGAATGGGATTTGTGGTCACGTGAGTTGGTTTGTCATAAAAAATAAGACGTTCCAGCTCATCAAGTTCATCCTCGATTTTGGAAAAATCAACCTCACTCGTAGATGGAAGTGGAGGCATAAGAGCTAGCTCTAGTTCAATAATTTCCTCAATCTCGGGATCAAACTCGTAATCATCGTACTTCCCATGTAAAGAGGTCTTTTTGGAAGAATCCTCGAAAATGGCGTGTAGATTTTAAAGCACGTGATCAATCTCGGCAAAATCGCCATCGTCATCGTCAAAGAAAGAGTCGATGTGAGCACTCACAACCATGGTCTTACAAGTCGAATGACTATGCTTAGGTGACTTTTCTATGACAAGACAAGAGGATCGATGTCGATGAAACCTTTAGCCTTAACGGGTATTAGGCTAGGAAATGGAGGCACTTCGATGGAGTTAGAAGTTGAAGCCTCAAAGACGTGGTCCTTCGAAGGTGGTGAAGACGAGTCTATTTTGGTCATTGTCGTGATGGCACTAACGTCACCCTTCAGAATTGGTTGTTCACTTCTTTCACCGAATAAATCCCAACATGATTTTTCAACCATAAATCTACGAATACCCTTTTGAATTAAGTACACGTATTTTTTATCATTAAAATCGTCATCTTTAAAACCGTTTATTTTAATTCTTCAAAACATGCATCATAATTTTACGCTAAAGTTAACATTTTGAAATCATTAGAATTTGAAACATCGGGTTTTGCAACTTCGGTTCTATCATGATCATTTGAAACTTGGGATTTATTCTTGAAAAAATCCATTTGTTCCTCCCCATATCTCATAGTAAGTTTCCCACCGTGGACGTCGATTACGGCTCGAGCCGTCGATAAAAAGGGTCGACCTAAAATAATGGGACATTTAGGATCACACTCATAATCGGAAATGATGAAGTCCGCGGGAAAAACAAACTTTCCAATCCTAACATAGACATCCTCGACTATCCCAATTGGTTATAAAGGTGTACAATTTGCTAGCTCGATAGTCATGTTCGTGGGGGTAAGACTACGCAATATCATCAATTTCCAAAGAGAATGAGGCATGAGATTGATGCTAGCACCTAAATCAGCAAGGGCTAAACATCCCTCAATCTCGGAAAATCACAAGGTAGTAGAAATTGGCCCGGATCCTCTTCCTTTCTTGGCATATGCCTTTTGAGTTTTTTAAGAAGGATTGATGCACAAGTTTCTTCAAGGGTTACTTGGGTGAGGTCATTAAGCTCTTTTTTTGAACCGTGGATGAAATTTGAGGTACACGAGGGTGTGCACTCTTTTCCTTAGTCGCCACGTTCACCCCATCAACTTTAGAACATGAAGGCGTTTTAGAAGTCGAGGGTTGAGAAGAAGGAACAACTCTAAATCTATCAAGGTTAGAGGTAATCACACGACTTTTCTCACGAGACGTGGCAGCTTTACATTGTTCCTTCGGGATTTGCTACGGTGTCACTAGGTAACGAACTCGATGACGCACCCGAGGACTTGTTCATTATGGCCGAAAACATATTTTTTATGTCGATTTGTCCTTGCTCAATGTTCATGTTTTGATTTTTCAAAGTATTGGAAAAGTCGTTTTTCAAAGTGTTGGGCTAAAAGTTGATGAGTCAAATCACCATGGAAACTAGAAAGGACCAAATAAGACATTATGTGAAACTTCAAGCTGGTGGACAAAATACTACAAAGTTTCCCCTGCTAGAGAAACTTTCCCCTGCTGTATGTTTCCCCTGTCATATGTGATAAGAAGAAAAGATTTGGTCAAAGTAGTGATAAGAGTGAATAAGTCTGTTTTGATTTATTCATTAATATATTATTTAGTTTCCATGTATCATGGTTTCCTTATGTTATAAAAGGAACCATACGTAGGTTTTGTTTATCACTTTTTCATATTCACAATGTAACCTACTGTAAACATTGATCTCTAGGTGTGGGATTCAATGTACACACACCTAGAGTAGTTTGTGTTAATCAAATAATACAAACTCTTTGGGAATCTTTCATCTTGTTAAACATCTTATTCATGATCATTGTTCTTATTCCGCTATGTTATCATATGAATGATGATCAACCTAGATAAAACGGTTTCGACTGTTTGAGTCTAAAGATCTTGGATTCAACATGTGGTATCAGAGCGTGTGGCTCGATATCTAGGTGAATCAAGGTGTTTTTCGTGTTTTTAATGTTGCTGTGAAGAAAATAGTGATGTTTAGGGTTTATTCGTCAAAACCCTAGAATCACTGGTGCACGAATAAAGGTGATACTGTGATTCGTTAAAGAAATTTGTTGGTAATTAATCTCATGGTCATCCAATAAATATTACATACGGGTCCTAGGATTGTCACTTTTGGTTTGGATGAGGGAATGAAGGGGGGTCCCACGAAATATGATATCATGTGGGATGTGATTATGTTGCCTGTGTTCACACGAATGTTAATTGTTTTAAGCAATTTGTGTTCAAACGAAAGGCAATTTGTGGGTCCAATGATACAACGTTACTTTTCGAATCAATTATTATTCGATGTGGGCCAACCATTGAAGGGAATCAAGAAAAGTTAAAAAGGGTTTCGGTGTAACAAACTTCACGTGAGACTTCACAAATATTTTTGGAGCAGGGTGATTCATAACGAAACAATAATTGCTTTTGCCAAGCACTGTTCCAATATCACGTGTGTTTTACTTTTGGAGATTCTTGTATCATTGAATGACGTAGCTTTGTGGTCCTAAGTCATGTTCTATTGCCAACTCACATATGATAAAGGTTGATGTGGTCAAAAGATATTATTTATCATGTGGTGGGTATATATCAGAAAGTGTATTATTCATTTGAATTAATACAAAGGGCACGTGGGCTTCTAGGAACTTGGTTCAAGACATGTTGGCATTACTTAGAGATAAATACAACTACTATGTTTAAAACATGGTCCCACTATGACTGTTTGGGATGGACACAATCAGAGAAAAGAAGCTATGCGTGATTCATGGTTTTTGTTTTATACGGCCAATGTGGGTTGTACGTTATACAAAGTGGGGTAGAGCAGTTATGATGGTGTCTACACAAAACCTGGTACTTTTCACAGTAGGGTATGATTATTGGTTCCACTTGTTTTTATTATTTACCTGTTATAAATTCATTCCTACTTTGTGTGGGTTTGGCACAGTTAATAACAAAAACAGTGGCATTAAAAGTTTCCCCTGCTTGTGAAAATGTAACCCCTGCTTTCAATAAAAGAAACCCCTGCTACGATCCCCCTGCCTTCATTAATCCCCCTGCTGCCAGAAAAGTTCCCCCTGCTGTCAGATTTGGTTTTTGGGACAGCAATGTTTTGGAGTATGGGTTATTCACAGCAACTGGTATAAAGGTATAAAGGCTCGTTTTAATTTTATTGATTACGAAGAGAAGTTCTTATTAGTTATTTGAGGACGAAGTAGATTTTCGCGGGTATGTGTTTTATGCTTAAACGCTTAGTGACGAAGTGGTACAAGATCTAGGAATGTGTGATTTTTCTTATGGTACTCTATGCACATATTTTCTATCACTTGAAGGAGTTACATTATCGTGCTCAGTGTCTCGTTTCAAAAGTAAATGAGGATTTTGTATGGGGAACGCTTTGTCACGTGGTTAGTGCAAGATATAAAACGCAAGTTCGGGTTATTCTTCTTCATCATTAAGTAAGTTATAATCAGTTTTCTTCATATGTAATCATTATACAAAGCCTACTAAATTAGAAGATTCATAAATGACTAGCACACTTTAAGGGGAAGCTCATTTGATAAAGTGTTAGTCATTCACATACGACGTCAAGGTGAAGATTTTTGCTACTTCTCATTGGTATTACTACAACTAGTGTGAGTATCTACTGCTCAAAATCATTTTTTATCCCCTATGTGCTTCATGGATGGTATTTTGAAAAGTAGAAAACTTGGGTTATAAGTATGGTATTGGTTGGGAGTTGATGAAAATCAAGGTTGTTCACATAGAAGACCCCTATTTGATCATGTCAAAAAGGGGAAGTTGTCTAGAAAGAATGTTCAGCCTGTTGATCTTTGGTGTTGTATGTTTAAGGGGAAGTGTTTTGACATCATCAACTAGGGGAAGATTGTTGGGCTAAAAGTTGATGAGTCAAATCACCATGGAAACTAGAAAGGACCAAATAAGACATTATGTGAAACTTCAAGCTGGTGGACAAAATACTACAAAGTTTCCCCTGCTAGAGAAACTTTCCCCTGCTGTATGTTTCCCCTGTCATATGTGATAAGAAGAAAAGATTTGGTCAAAGTAGTGATAAGAGTGAATAAGTCTGTTTTGATTTATTCATTAATATATTATTTAGTTTCCATGTATCATGGTTTCCTTATGTTATAAAAGGAACCATACGTAGGTTTTGTTTATCACTTTTTCATATTCACAATGTAACCTACTGTAAACATTGATCTCTAGGTGTGGGATTCAATGTACACACACCTAGAGTAGTTTGTGTTAATCAAATAATACAAACTCTTTGGGAATCTTTCATCTTGTTAAACATCTTATTCATGATCATTGTTCTTATTCCGCTATGTTATCATATGAATGATGATCAACCTAGATAAAACGGTTTCGACTGTTTGAGTCTAAAGATCTTGGATTCAACACAAAGTACCAATTTGTCCCTCTAATCTTCTCATATTAGCCTCATTCGTTTTCATGTATTCTTGAAAATTGTTTAACGAACTATTTTGATTTGAATTAAAGTTCCCTTGGTTTTGATTACTTCTTTGAAAATTCCCTTTATTACCATTCAAAAAATTGTTTCCTTGATTGTTGTTGTTTGAAAAATTCGAGTTTTGATTGTTGTTATTATCTCGATTTTGCCAACTCAAATTACGACCTTGATTATAACCTTGATTTTGAAAATTTCCTTGTTGATTATTTCCTTGAAAATTGTTTCGGTTTTGATTCGAAAAATTGTTGCCTTGGTTATATGTTCCTTGTGATGGACCCGCGTTATTTTGATTTCGAAAATTGTTATTTAACGCGTTAACACTCGACGTTTGGCCATCCGTAGCCGCACACTCGTAATAATTATGAGGTCCACCACATAACGTACACGAAAGTGCTTTCACCGTAGCGGGAGCGTCTTTCTTTTGCATCTCGATGAGAAAAGACGTAAACACATTCATCAACTTATCGACTTTCGCATCAAGTCTCTCAATGTCGCGATTAGAGTTACTAACATTGGCGACATTGGCAACACTCGGTGCGTTGCGGAGTTGGTAAACCTTGGATCAATTCTCGATAATCATTAATGCATCTTTTGGAGTTTTACACAAAAAGTTGCCACCGGCGGTGATTCAACGAATCTTGTTCTTGAAATCTAAGACCGTTGTAAAACATATCGATTTGGTGCAAATCGAAAAATCCATGGTGAGGACATTGCCTCAGCAATTCCTTAAAACAATCCCACGCGTCTCTAAATGATTCATTCGGTTTTTGCTCAAATCTCGTAATTTCGTTTTTGAAAAATGTCGTCTTAGACGGTGGGAAAATGATTAACGAACTTGGAGACGAGATCCTTCCACGTGATTATAGAAATAGGTGGCTCTTTCTGTGGAAACCTTGGCTTCCTCGATCTTTTAGCTACTAGGAATGACCATTGTTCATATGATTAAATAATCAAAGCGGAATAGAACAACAACCATTAAACAAGGTGTTTGGGGCACAATAACACATAAATTAATCAAAGGGTTGCTAATTATATTAATAATCAACACCCACTAGACGTGTATACATTAATCCCACGTCTAGTGAAACACACGCTTTGGGTTTACATTGTTAATGAAGTTATGAATAAAACCTAAGACCCTTGTTCCTTTTATAGACTAAGGATTAGGGTTTACAAGAGATAAGATCAAATAAAACATGTGTATCTTCTATTTAAATAAACTAATACATAATATTAATAAATAATTGAATATTTAACCTAAATAGATCTTTCCAATAGCGTTTGAATTTTGTTGACTTCTGTCAGCGTTGCATTAACACTTGTCAACGCTTAGACACAATGTGTCAACGTTAAAGTGAATGCTTCATGTTTTCTTCGTTTTGAGTTTCTGCCACATCAACTTTTTGACCCAACAATCTTCCCCTAGTTGATGTCAGCAAAACTCTTTGTGTATCTCTTGTAAGTGGTACATCATCTTCAGAATGTTTTCCCTCAAGTGTAGCATGCATGTCTTCCCCTTCTTGTCACATCAATAGGGAAGGAAACAGTGTATGCAATCGAAGATTCTCCAAATGTAGGCTATATGTAATGATCTTGAAGAAAAATATATAAAGTAATCTTGATGTAGAAGTAGAGTAACACAAACCTATGTTCCATATCTTGTACTCTCCATGTGACGTCAAACTTATAAGAAAACAGTAAAGTATAAGTAGAACTCGATCTCTTGTCAAAATTCTCATCCTATGTGAGACACTGAGCATGATAATGTAACTCCTTCAAGTGTTATGACAAGTCTTCGTCACCAACCATTAAAAGCACAAACAAGTTATTGTTAAAGTCAATGGTTGATGTCCACCAGTTTAACAATATGATAAAACACAAACTCGCGAAAATCTTCTTCCAACATCAAACTTACTGATTGTAGTAAAAACACGTGTTTAGGAAAACAACGTATAATGGGCAAGTATTAAGTCTTACGCTTTAGGAAAAACGTAAAACCGAATAAATGCGAGTTCGTTCTCAAAGGAGGTGTGTGAATTAAGTGCCAATTATATAAAATCAAGAGTTTGGATTAGTGACGTTTTTGGTTGAGAAAAGAAGGAAAAATAAGACGAATTATGCTAAAAATTACACTACGACGTAAAACGATCGAAATCGTAAAACTCGACGAAAAACGAAAGTGTCCTAAAAATTACCAAAAAAATCCCAAAAAATCAAGAAAAATGTAACTAAGACAAAAATGCAAGCAAAAATTTCCAAAACTTTTTAAATAATTTTATATTAATTTTTAAAGTCTAATTATAAACCAAAAATTAAATAAAATTAAAAATAAGTTAAAATGAAAACTTTTTCTTTTGTAAACCTCTAAAATACTAATTAAAACTTAAAAATGATTTTTCCAAAATTTTAAAATACTTTTTTCTATTTTTTAATTACTTTCTAAAATTAAAACTAAAAATAATCATAAAAAATAATTTAATAATGTTAAAAATAAACTTTTTGAACTAAAAGTCCTAAACTAAGTCTAAATGGAAGGAAAAATGAAAAAAAAATAAAAAAACTTAAGTGAATAAGCTGAAATCGGCTTATTTAAAAGCTGATTACTTTTAATAAGCAAAAACAAAAACACCTTAAGTAAATAACCTTTGCAACCCTTGGCAGTAAAAGACCCAAGGGTGCAATGGTTAAGGCTTATGTGTGTGAGAGGGATGGCGTAGGTTCGAGTCCTGGCCAGTCCTTTTTGAAAAAACTTTTTTTTTTCTTTTTATAAAAACTAAACACTAGTGCTTAACACAACATAAAAACACAATAAAGACCAAAAATGAACTAGATTTAAAGCAATAATAAACAAAAACGTGCCCAGATATGAAATGATGCTACAGTAATAATAAAACCCAAAACTAGTCTTGTCCGATATCTAATGAAACTAAGAAGAAAACTAAAAAATATGGTCGTTCTCTGGCAATACAGAGAACTTAACTGATACTTTTTTAAGGCCAGATTTGGTCGTTTAGATGTGATTGATGATTGTTTTTGGCAAAGCAGGGCACCCCTACACTCAGTTGAGTGTAGGGAGTCAAGAATAACACAAAAAACACCAAGTTCAAACAACTAAATCACACCAATATGCACAAATTCAGTTACAGGATGCACAAGTAAGGGTCTGGGCATAAATAGCTGATTCAGATGGCAATTTGGTGAGTTTTGGCTCACCAAATCTTGCTCAAAACCTAACCAAAACTCAACAAACCTCTACCAAATCCTAAGATACCAATACTACTATCAATTTACCAGATTTGGTGGTCAAATTAACTAAGATAAAGCAGAAAAGTGGATTACTGATTTGTTATGCTATTTGCCAAAAAAGTGAGCATGCAATATCTAACAAACATATCAAACTGAGAAAACCAAATACTAATATAACTAGGACAACCTATTAAAACATGTCTTGGTGGATTTTAAACCAAAAACGTGTTACTTTTTTCAGTAATAGCCCTAATCCTAAACAACCCTTTATTTTCAGAATGTGAAAATTAACAAACCAAATGCTTTCAAATCTAGACTAAACTGATTAACACTACTTCTAACATGCATACAAAGGCTCAACAAGCATAAACTAACAAACCTCCTAACATATAACAGGTTTCTCATAGAAGACTAAAAATGCACATGAAAACTTCAAAATCATAAACCAATAGGGTTCAAGCCCTAACCTGGCTGAATGCCTTCCAATGGTCTGATTTAGGAGCTTATGTGATCTAGTGAACCAGTAGAGAGCCCTTGTAGGATCGTATTTTTCTAAGGATTAGGCATTGTTGGATTATCTATTGATATAGATGGGAAATGGAGGAACTTAGAGAGAGAAAGAAGAGAGAGAAAGGAGAGAGTTGAAAGAAAGATGGAATATCATAAAATGTAAGTGTTCAACCCCTCCTAACATGCTAGGAGGGGGGTTTATATAGTCCATCCTACATGTGGGCTATATGGGCTATATTGGTTCACGAGCCCAATATCATTAGAGTGACTGATCCTTTCTAAATACGTAAAAACGTATTTCCAACAATCTCCCCCAAATGGAGGTCACTCCAAGTTACAATGTCCTAAATAGTCTATAGCTCGTGATCTATGCTAATGATGATGTGACCGAGACTTTCCTTGGAAAAACGTATTTCCAACAATCTCCCCCAAAGGGAGGTCACACCATTTTACAAAATCTTAAACCTAGCATACTATGCTTGAGTGTTCGATCTTGTTCTTGTGAATATGCTGATGAGATCTTTGACTTTAGTCTTGAGCATGTTCTCTTGCCTTGACCTTGTGCATTCATCACTTGTGATATTTGCCTCTTCGTGACTTCATGTTCCGCATACTTATACTTTTATAAATTCTTGAAAGCTTTAGAGTTTGATACAGCGGAAGATTTGACTTTTAGACTTTCTTGAATTTGTTTAAGTATTAAGTGCAGAAAGTATAAGCATGTGGTGACGACTTCTTCTGGATTGTACACCGCAATGCCACCTTCTTGTTATGCTGCATAAGACAGTTAGCAACAAAACATATACACGGATGAAATGGCCTTGAACATTTCATTCTAATTCGGTAGCATTTTACCTCCGGTCGGTGAAGACCGTTGGACGATATAAGAATATCGTACTTGTGACAGGTAGTTTCAATTAAGAACCTCCTTGACAAGATTTCGCGGGTAAACCCGTTCTCTTTATTCGACCGTCCAAAGCTGACTGCGAACATAAAGAGTGAATCATTTGGATAAAAATATCCGCATGATTTGAAGCCGTCAATTCATGTTCCTGGAACAAGTGAAATTCAATTAAGAACCGCACCATCGTTGCTTTCCAGTTGTCACGAGCTTGATTCGTGTAGAATCTTGCAAGTTACCTACCAAGTGTTGTTTGAGGTTAACACTAGAAGGATTTCCACTCATCACTGTGAACACTAAGGTATCACTCTGAGTGTTCTGGCAAGATCACTAAGATATTGCGTAGAGGCCTGGAACGTGTTTAAATTCAGTTAAGAATTAAACCACTGTTTCTTTCCAGTTATCACAAGCTTGATTCATAAAGAATCGCACAAGTCACCTACCATGAGCTTTTTGATATTCGCTCAAGAAGGATTTCCATCTTCATTGTAAATACTTTCGTATTACTCGGATGTTCAGGCAAGATCATGAAGATTTTGCGTAGGACTCTTAAGATCTTTCTTACTATTCACAGTGTGTGAGGAAGCAAGGAAATATGAAAGTGTGTCCTAATGAGATATTTGATGATCTCAAATGGCTCTAGACTCAATCGTGCATTTTGGATTTTTAGTGATCGGAGGCTAGAGAGGAGTGCCACCATTTCAATACCAATTTATTCGGAGTGAATAAATCAATAGATAATGTGTTGTCTCCGTGTGATTAAACAAATATCTTTTAAGAGATATCTGAGTTAGCTGGGATGGGTTGTGCCTTGCATCACTGGGTCCATGATGTCTGTCTTCAATATCAAGAATCATTAAACAATGATCTTAATAGCATATGTATTGACCCGGTTTCTGCCTAAGTTGTAAGGAGGGCTTCTTTCTTTACACCCTTTATCTTTACAATTATTTTTCATTCTTCAACCCCTTCAACGCTTACCAATACGTCATCACTAGCACCTTGTTGTGATTGTTCCAGTGCTAACTTAAGTACTTGGTCGGCATTCAGCTACGTTCACAATCTTTCTCCATCTTTCCTAAGGACTACTATTTCTAGCTATGGAATGTCCTTGGGAAGATTCCTCCGGTTCTATAGGAATCATTGGACTTTAACCTATCCTACCATCCTTATGTTACCACAATCTTCACCGTCGTGAATAGAGATGTTTTGGGTAAGTATATGTCACCATGAAATCCATTTTGAAGTGCAAATCCATTTTTCTCCCCCTAAACATATGCCACGATATCCGAAAACATTTCGCACATGTCGGGATGAGCTATCACGTTAAGTCAAGCCATTTATGATTAATCATATCCCATATTAAATCACATTTTATCCCCCATATTAAAAATATTAACCCAATCGATGTTATTAATATCAATTGATTTAATAGCATTTTAAGAAAATTTGGGAAGAAAAGTGCAAATCCAATTATCTTCATGAATTACACAATCTCCCCCTCAAATTAATGAGGGTGTGCTGAAACGTAAATTAAATAACTTTTAAACACAAGTGTAAGGTATTTATCACGTGCAAAGATCATATATGATAATGTATTCACAAGATTAGCGATTTATAAGGTTGGACCTGAATGATGGAGAACATCATATGAAAGAAGCACATGGTTCTTGTTCACGAATATTGGTCACCTCATCACGTCTGAAGTTATCTCGTGACTCCATGTGTATGATTGATATCGTTGTCTTGACACCAATATGTGAGCTTGGCACTCTCGGCATCAAGGATTCTGAATGCTGGACAATTGCTCCCCCTCAATTGTTGACCCGTGTTCTATTGAAAGAGCTGTAGTCGCCGTGTGAGTAGTCACATCGTCGAGTATGTAGATATCAATTGTAAATTGCTACGGTTGGTGGAGATGATAACTTCGTAAAAACAAGATTTCTCTTGTTTTAACAAATAAATGCACTGACACGTACATAAATTCGTGTTAGATTGTGTTATAAAGTAAACACAATCCCTTACATGGTTGTAAAGTAAACCATGCCCGAGAAAATTAATTCCCGTTGTTGAGTCAAAGCTTTCCGGTGAAATGCTTGACTTTAATATGAAAAGCGGGTTACTATCTGAAATAATAGCAAGCCATTTTGAGCATGTTTTAAAACATTTGAACTTCTGCTCGAACTTTATTTACAACCCCGTGTCATTATTGAATGACATTTCTAGTATCGTAAATATTATCGATTCCAGAAGACATTCTCTTTTTATCAAAACATTTTTGAACACACAAATCTGAAAGATTTAGAAAAACCTTTTGAGAAATTCTCGAAAAATTGTGTTCATTGTTTTGAAAACCAATTACTTGAGCTTAAGATGTTGAATATCTTAAAAAACGAGCTCAAGTCCGAGAAGTTGTAAACTTCTCGTTGTTAAGGATAAGTTTATCATCGGCGATAAACTTTCCTTTTAACTGAAGAACGAGTCCTAAGTTGACATTTACTTAGAAGTCGTTTTCACGAGCTTGAAAAACTTTGAATGTTTTAACGTAAAGCTCATGACCGAGAAAGATGAATTTCCCGTTATGAGGAAAAGTTCTCTTATTTAAAAGATACACTTTCCTTTCTGAGCTTAAAACTTGGAATGTTTTAATACAAGCTCATGACCGAGAAAAATGAATTTCTCGTTACGAGGATAAACTATCTTTAAAGATAAGCTCTCCTAAAATTGAAGGCCGAGTTACAGTCTGATATTTAACTGTAATTCGTTGTGCATGAGCTTAAAAACTTCGAATGTTTTTAATATTAGCTCATGCCCGAGAAAAATTAATCTCTCGTTGTAAGGATAAGTTTATCATCGGCGATAAACTTTCCTTTTAATTGAAGATCGGGTCATCATCTGATATTTAATGATGAGCCTTAGTGCATGAGCTTAAAAAACTTCGAATGTTTTTAAATTTAGCTCATGCCCGAGAAAACTTAATTTCTCGTTAAAAGGGTAAGGTATCGTTGCGTAGATAAACTTCCCTGTCTCTGAAGTCCGGGTCATCGTTTGTCATTTAACGAGGAGCCATATACACGAGCTTAAAACCTTTGAATGGTTTCAGGATAAGCTCGTGTCCGAGAAAACTTAATTTCTCGTTTTGAGGGTAAGTTATCGTTGACGAGATAAACTTCCCTGTCTTTGAAGATCGAGTTATAGTCTGTGATGTGACTATAAGTCCTTGTTACAAGACGTGACAAAAATGATAGATTCGGACCCAAAAATTTTTTTAAGACCACCTAAATCGAAAACAAGAACGATCTAAGGATGGAACCGAGGCTCTGATACCAATTGTAGGATCGTATTTTTCTAAGGATTAGGCATTGTTGGATTATCTATTGATATGGATGGGAAATGGAGGAACTTAGAGAGAGAAAGAAGAGAGAGAAAGGAGAGAGTTGAAAGAAAGATGAATTATCATAAAATGTAAGTGTTCAACCCCTCCTAACATGATAGGAGGGGGGTTTATATAGCCCACCCTACATGTGGGCTATATGGGCTATATTGGATCACCAGCCCAATATCATTGGAGTGACCGATCCTTTCTAAATACGTAAAAACGTATTTCCAACAGCCCTGCTGAATGGAATCCAAAGGAGGACCCAAGGGTTTAAATATCTTCAAGTAGAAAGAAATGAAATGAGATGGATTTTTCTTGTTTCCTTGCTTCCTGCACACAACCATAATACCAAGAGAGGAATACAAGTTCAAATAAGAACCTAATAAGTTGTTTGTCAAGCAGCTTATGGGGTGGCTTATTTGAACAGTGAGCTTTTAAAAAAATGAAATCATATTTTTGATAAAATCCTTAAAACTGCATTTTTGAAACCAATAACAATTTGACCAAACACTTGACTCTAAGCTGACAACAATCCCACAATCCACTTTCACTTTAAGTGGGATTAGAAATCAAGCTGATGAAAAGTTTTGTTTTTAAGAACTACTTAAAAACTTTTTTCTGAAAATACTTATGTAAACACAAAACCTTGGAAACTTTAAAACTATTTTTGCAAATAACTAAAATTATCTAAGGAAAAAAGATAAAAAGGAACTCAGTATGGAAGAAATTAAAAGCTGCTTTATTACTCCACTTAAATTTCTTAAAAACTGGAACAAAGAAAAAAGGGTGATACACAACTTGTATACTCCTTTTATAATACTAAATAGAACATACTAGAACTGTTGAACCCAAGCTGCTAATTGCCTAGAATGCCCTTGAGTGATTCCTTGAAGATGCGAATCTTGGAAATTTTGAACTTGGTCAAAATGAAGCATGTGAAGTTCCAGGTTGATACAGCTGTAAGGATTTGATCTTGGCCGTTTGTTATACCTTTAGGACCAAGAAAAATCATCTAACCGTTGGTTTGGTTGGGTTTTGGGAAAAAGGAGACAAGGAAGTTAGTAGGGGAGCTCATGGTGGGGTCCAAGGGTTCACGTGAGAGTGTTGTGATGGTGGGTTTAGGATTAGGATTTGGTTAATTAAGGATCTGGATGAGTAGGGGATTAAACCCTTTGATTTAGGGAAATTGGCGGATTAGGGTTTATGTGATGGGGTGATTAGCAGGGTGGGGTTTAATCTGTTTAAGGGTAATTAGTTTTTAAAAGTTGTGTTTGCCACCAAAAAATAAACTGATTTAACTAATTAGTTTTTTTTAAGTTAATGGATTTGTGACGTGGGTGGTTAAGGGCGTGTGATTGGTTGGAATTGGTGGGTTGGACACGTGGCAAATGTGGGTTGGCTGAGTGAAGTTTACTTGTCTCTCCCAAAATGGTCCCTTGATTCCCTTTACTTTGTCACTTGGTGTAAAACAGCTTATTAACCAACTTTCTTTGTTAAGAAAGTTATAATATTCACACATTGGCCACCAAAGGTTTCTTAAACTTGTTCCAAGCGTATGTTGTGTATTTTCTTCATTCTTCAAGGGCTAAACATGTACATACTTGATATTTTAGGGACCCACAAGTAATTTTGAGGATTTACAGGGGTATAAAAAGACAAGTCTTCAAAAGTTGAGGGACCAATCTTGCCAAATCTTCAAACTTCAAGGACTTTGATGGAGAAAGAAGAATAAATTGATTATTTAGTTTCCTTAGTTTATGATATCTTTTATTTTAGTTTTCTTATTTTGTGTTATGTTTTATTTTTTTCCTGATTTTCTGTTTCCTGGGAAGAATATTGTTATCTTTTTTCCTAAGTTTAGTTTTCTTATAAAATTAGGACTTTGATTCATTGTAAGGATTGTGTCTGGCATTCTTTGTGAATCAACAGATTTAATTATTTATCCTTGTTAATGATGGAGAAAGAAGAATAAACTAAGTATTTAGTTTCCTTAGTTTATGATATCTTTTATTTTAATTTTCTTAATTTGTGGTATGTTTTATTTATTTTTCTGATTTTGTATTTCCTGGGAAAAATATTGTTATCTTTTTTCCCAACTTTAGTTTTCTATATAATTAGGACTTTTTTATTGAGTTATTAATGAAGTTATGAATAAAAAAACAGACTACAAAATAAGAAAATTAAAATAAAAGATATCATAACCTAAGGAAACTAAATACTCAGTTTATTCTTCTTTCTCCATCATTAATGATGGAGAAAGAAGAATAAATTGATTATTTAGTTTCCTTAGTTTATGACATCTTTTATTTTAATTTTCTTATTTTGTGGTATGTTTTATTTATTTTTCTGATTTTGTGTTTCCTGGGAAGAATATTGTTATCTTTTTTCCTAAGTTTAGTTTTCCTATAAAATTAGGACTTTGATTCATTGTAAGGATTGTGTCTGGCATTCTTTGTGAATCAACAGATTCAATTATTTATCCTCGTTATTTTTAAACTACATCAGTTGGAAGAGTTGTTTTTTCGCTACATCAGTTGGTATCAAGAGCCGAAGTTCCTGATTAAGATGTTAGAATATCTGTTTTTTGAGAGTGATGGTTTATCTTTTGATGAATGGAATGATTATGGTGAGGCTAGTGATTATTATGAAGGACCTCTAATATTTGATGATGATCAATATGAAGAAGAATATATGCTAGTTTATGATATTGATGTTGAAGATGTCATTGAGGAAAAAGAAGGATTTACGAAGAAAAAAGAATTTGGTAGGGAAGAAGACAACATTGAAGACATTGTAGTTGTGGTTAATAGTCTTTGTTCTACAATGATCCAAACTATCATGGTCAACAAGTTGGGTTTAAAGACGATCAAGCTTCGAGGTCGATTCATTTTAAAGAAAGGAAATTTAATGGAAGGGATACAAATTTGGATTCTACACGTACAAAGGACAAGTAAGACAAACTCGAAGACGAGTTTTTTGAAGTGAGGGAGAATGATGGAGAAAGAAGAATAAATTGATTATTTAGTTTCCTTAGTTTATGATATCTTTTATTTTAATTTTCTTATTTTCTGGTATGTTTTATTTATTTTTCTGATTTTGTGTTTCCTGGGAAGAATATTGTTATCTTTTTTCCTAAGTTTAGTTTTCCTATAAAATTAGGACTTTGATTCATTGTAAGGATTGTGTCTGGCATTCTTTGTGAATCAATAGATTCAATTATTTATCCTTGTTATTTTTAAACTACATCAGTTGGAAGAGTTGTTTTTTCGCTACATCAATAATGATGGAGAAAGAAGAATAAATTGATTATTTAGTTTCCTTAGTTTATGATATCTTTTATTTTAATTTTCTTATTTTGTGGTATGTTTTATTTATTTTTCTGATTTTGTGTTTCTTGGGAAGAATATTGTTATCTTTTTTCCTAAGTTTAGTTTTCCTATAAAATTAGGACTTTGATTCATTGTAAGGATTGTGTCTGGCATTCTTTGTGAATCAACAGATTCAATTATTTATCCTTGTTATTTTTAAACTACATCAGTTGGCAGAGTTGTTTTTTCGCTACATCAGTTGGTATCAAGAGCCGAAGTTCCTGATTAAGATGTTAGAATATCCATTTTTTGAGAGTGATGGTTTATCTTCTGATGAATGGGAAGATTATGGTGCATTTAATGATGATTATGATGGACCTCCCATATTTGATGAATATGAAGAAGAACCGATTCTAGTTTATGATACATATATTGAATATGTCATTGAGAAAAAAGAATTTGGTGAAGAAGAAGAAGACATTGAAGACACCGTAATTGTGGCTAATAATCGTTGTTCTACAATGATCCAAACTATCATGGTCGATGCATTCGGTCTTAGGACAATCAAGACTCGAGGTCGAGTCTTTTCAAAGAAGGGGAGAATGATGTGGGAGCATTATTTTATGTCTACTGAAGATTATGTTTGTGTCTACATTTTATTTAGTTTCCTTATATGACACAGGAGGTTTATTTTATGTCTGCTGGAGATTAGTTTTTATGTCAGTATTTTATTTAGTTTTCTTAATTTATTTTTCTAGAATAATTTGTTAACTTTTTCTCCAAGTTTAGTTTATCCTATAAAAATAGAGCTTGAGGTTTATTGTATTTAGTATTGAGATATGAATAAAAAAATATGACTTTTTAGTCTTCCGTTAATTGACTTAAATCCGGGTTAGGATTTATTGTTCGATTTCATCCAAATAATTGGGTATTCGTTGAATCAACGATTGTTGGAGTTTACCTGATTATCGGTATTCTTTTTGAGTCAACGATAGTTGGAAGAGTTTTTTCTGGTATTCTTTTTGAATCAACAGATTCAATTATCTATCTTTGTTACTTTGTTACTTCTCGCTACATCGCTACATCAGACTTCAAAGGAACTTCATTTCTCGGGCTCGGTTCTTTGTGTGGATTCTTTTCCCGTGTTCGTTTTTGCTTCATTCTTGTGATCTTTTATTGATTTCACGATATCCGTACCTAAAATACACAATGAACAAACACAAGCATATATTTGGGTATTTTGATGATATTTTTAGCATTCTAAGCCCGATTTGGACGATGAGACTATGTATAATTACAGTCTCATCACTTCCCCATACTAAACCATTGTCGTGTCCCCACGAAATGCTAGAATTAAGTATCGTAGCACTTCCAAAATTCATTTTATGATGACATTTATTGAAGACATAAACTTAAATAAACTACTACACGTGTTTTAGACATAATGTATTGTTTTCATCAGATTAAGTGACTTTTAGGGTTAAAGAATAAGAACACGTGAATGCTTCGTTAGAAATAATTTCTTCATCCTCGATTTTCACCCAATTCCATGCTAACAGTGTAGCAAGATCATTGTTATTATAAGTTAGCAACACGATCATATCTCATGAGTGTTAATTACGAGCCTAAACTCCCTTATTCCTACTTGGTATCTCTTATATTTTATTTTTGTCTTAATGATCACGAGGATACATCATTGACTTATGCGTGAATAGAGATTAAGTCTAAAAATAGAGTCTTAATGGTGTAACCAAAATCATTAAATTAATAATTCATCCTAATAGACAACGATGTCAAAAAATTAAGTCAACAAGAAGGATCGATAAACACGATTTTATAACGGTTTTGAACATGAGACTTATTACCAAGACTTTTATACGCCCCCTAACGGAAGGGCCTTATTATCATAGGTTTGCCTCCATTTTTTATTCAACTCCGCCATGGAGCTTTTACTATGACTTCGGTCTTGCCTTGCCTTTTATTATTCGCCATCATCGGTGGTTTTATTATGGCCAAAGACGTATATCCTCACACTAAAGCGAATTTTGGATCTTTAAATCTTCAAAGATTAAGGCTTGATTCACTTGCAATTTGGGCATAGATGTTTCGGCCTTGTGAGCTTCAAATTTTTGCTTAATTTAGGTGAGCACTTGAAATCTTATTATTAGGTGAAGCTTTCGATTATTCGGGTTGCCAATACTTCAAAACTGTGACGCTGGCGATACCTTAATGTTTTCCCAATTTAATTACATGGAAGCTACTAAAACAAATTAGAAACCAACAATAGTGACTAAACCGCTAAATCAATATTTATTAACAATTTATTATATAAAAGCGTGGGGAGAATAAGCTAATAATTACTACACATAAGATCGTGAAAGATTACGAGACTTATAAATAACTCTTTCATTTCTCATCCTCGTTTAAGAGACTTAGCCTAAAAAGTTAAGGAATCAAAGCTAAGTGCTCAACACGCACGGTCGAGTCAAAAATTACTCTTATTCTCACCATCAGAAAACCTACATTCGTGTCTTAAACACTTATGAAAAACAAGAAAAAATTAAAATTTGGCCATTTTTAGCCTTATTTTGCATAAAACGATAACAAAATGATGAAATTTGTATTGCGTGGTGACGTAAGCAAGGTGAAGTATCTACTCACCCCCCCATACTAAAACTAAACATTGTCCTCAATTTTTCGAGTCTAGGGGTGAAAACACCCCCATACTAGAGACGAAGTCGAATGCTTAATCTCGAGCATGGAAAGGGTAAAACTAATAACCTAAAAGCCGTTTATGAATTATGCTAATAAGATAAACGTTAGAACATAAAAGGATATCATAGGATATCGGAATCTCCAAAGGCAACGATCGAAGCTCGAGTGATCCGTAAAACGAACACGAGAGGCTTCAATGATAACGATGAACCTAATAAATCACAATCACAAACAAACATAGAAAAAAGGTTAGAAGAGCACAAGTCCCCTCGTTACACTATTAGAAAGCAATAATATTTACAAGGATAAGCATGAGAATCCCCCACGAGGCACCTTGTTTTTGATAACCGAGTCAAAAGCTCAACTCGAATCCTCATAAATGTGATCATTTAGGGATAATCATGGTATGGTCATTTTTGGCGGGGCTTACATGATAAAAAATGCCCAAAAGCAACCGGTATAAAGGACTAAGTCCTTTGATAATGCAAAATACCGGGATCGAAGATGGCGTCATCGTTTTCGGATGAAAGACGAAACAACGCTACTTCAACCGATAGTAAAACCCCAAAGGGGTAGAAGAAAAGAGATGAGAAGTAGAAAGGTGGGGCAATGGGTGGGGCAACATAATTAGCTACTCGAGGTAGACTCACACCAAGCAAATGAAGATATTTTCCATTTATTGCATCGGTGGAAGACCGAGATTTCCCTTTACAAGCAATTCCAGGATCGTAAATCTCGTCCTCGGTGGAGAAATGTGAAGGAACATAAGGGGCTTCCCCCACACTAGATCCACACCAACCGTCGTCAAAAGGAGTAGACGAAGTGGTAGCACTCGGTGATGACGGAGTTAAACTTGTAGAAAAATCTTTTAAAACATTTTTAAAATCCTTTCCTTTTTCATTGTTTAAAAACTCTTTATGAAAACCCGATTTGATAATGTCGAAAATATTTGGCGTGTCAAATTCAAAATTAGTCGCGCTAAAAATCCTCACATTTAAGTCATTGGTGGGAGGGGTGGCGGATTATATAAGTTCTCAAAACGTTTATCAATAAAGAACACCGCCCCCTCGGGGTCAACATACTCTTCATCCTCATGAACGTCGATCTCATCGATTTCTTCATCAAAGATAGGCTTTTCAAACCAAGGTTTGTCATTCCCCTCCTTGAGTATCTTAGAAACTCTCTCGAAAAGATCACAATCAAGCACGAAACCATCATTCATTTGTGGGGATTGTTGATAAGTTAAATCCTCACGAATGTGGTAAACGTAATTCTCATTTGAGGAGTGTTGATTAGGTAACTCCTCGAGAATTGGATTTTTAGTGGTCACATGAGTTGGTTCGTCATCGAAAATAAGACGTTCCAACTCATTTAGTTCATCCTCGATTTTTGAAAGATCGACCTCACTCATAGGTAGAAGTGGAGGCAAAAGAGATAGCTCTCGTTCAATGATTTCCTTAATCTCGAGATCAAACTCGTAATCATCGTACTTCACACATTTTTTTTAGGAGAATCAAAAATTGCATGTGGATTTCGAAGTACGTGATCAATCTTGGCAAAATCGCCATCGTCATCGTCAAAGAAGGAGTCGATGTGAGCACTTACAACCATGGTCTTACAAGTCGAATGACTATGCTTAGGTGACTCTTCTAAGACGAGAGGATCGATGTCGATAAAACCTTTAGCCTCAACGGGTGTTGGGCTAGGAAATTGAGGCACTTCGATTGAGTTAGAAGTTGAAGCCTCAAAGACGTGGTCCTTCGAAGGTGGTGAAGACGAGTCCATTTTGGTCATTGTCGTGATGGCACTAACGTCGACCTTCGGAATTGGTATTTCACTTGTTTCATCGAATGCATCCCAAAGTGATTTTTCATTCATAAATTTACACATACCCTTTTGAATTAGGTACACGTATTCTTTATCATTAAAATCATCATCTTAAAAACCATTCTTCTTAATTTTTTCAAAACATGCATTAAGCCTCATTCTTTCCGCTAAAGTGAACATTTTGAAATCATTAGGTTTAGAATCATTAGGTTTTGAAACCTTGGTTTTTTCATTATTATTAAACACTTGGGATTTACTCGTGAAAAAGTCCATTTTGTCATCCCCATATCTCATAGTAAGTCTCCCCTCTTGAACGTCGATTACGGTTCAAGCCGTCGATAAAAATGGTCGGCCTAAAATAATGGGACATTTAGGGTCACACTCGTAATCGGATATGACGAAATCCGCGGGAAAAACAAACTTTCCAACTTTGACATAGACATCCTCGGCTATTCCAATTGGTATAAGTGGTGTACAATTTGCAAGCTCGATAGTCATGTTCGTGGGGGTAAGTCTAGGCAATCTCATTAAGTTCCATAGAGAATGAGGCATGAGATTGATGCTAGCACCTAAATCGGCAAGGGCTAAACACCCCTCAATCTCGGAAAAATCATAAGGTAATAGAAATTGGCCCGGATCCTCTTCCTTTCTTGGCATATGCCTTTTGGGTTTTTTAAGAAGGATCGATGCACAAGTTTTTCAAGGGTTACTTTGGTTAGGTCGATAAAACTCTCTTTTTGAACCGTGGATGGAGTTTGAGGTACACGAGGGTGTGCACTCTTTTCCTTGGTTGCCACGTTCACCCCATCGACTTTAGAACAATAAGACGTCTTAGAAGTCGAGGGTTGAGATGAAGGAACAACTCGAAATCCATCAAGGTTAGGGGTAATCACACGATTTTCCTCGAGACGAGGCGGCTTTACATTGTTCCTTCGGATTTGCAACGGTGTCACAAGGTAACGAACTCGATGAAGCACCCGAGGCTTTGTTCATAATAGCCGAAAACATCTTTTTAATGTCGATTTGTCCTTGCTCAATCTTCGTGTTTTGAAATTTCAAAGTATTAGTAAAGTCGTTTTTCAAAGTACCAATTTCTCCCTCTAATCGTCTCATATTAGCCTCATTCGTTTTCATGTAATTTTGAAAATCGTTTGATGAACTATTTTGATTTGAATTAAAGTTCCCTTGGTTTTGATTACTTCTTTGAAAATTGTTTTGATTCCCATTTGAAAAATTGTTTCCTTGATTGTTGTTGTTATCTCGGTTTTGCCAATTCAAATTACGACCTTGATTATAACCTTGATTTTGATTCGAAAAATTTCCTTGTTGATTATTTCCTTGAAAATTGTTTTGGTTTTAATTAAAATTGTTGCCTTGGTTATAATTTCCTTGTTGTGATGGACCCGCGTTATTTTGATTTTGAAAATTGTTGTTTCCATTTAACGCACTCACATTCGACGTTTGGCCATCCGTAGCCGCACACTCGTAACAATTATGAGGTCCACCACAAAACATACACGATGCCTCAACCGCTTTCACCGTAGCGGGAGCGTCTTTCTTTTGCATCTCAACGAGAAAAGACGTAAACACATTCGTCAACTTGTCGACTTTCGCATCAACTCTCTCAATGTCGCGATTAGAACTACTAACATTGGCGACATTGGCAACACTCGGTGCATTGCGGAGTTGGTAAACCTTGGATCAATTCTCGATAATCATCAATGCATCCTTCGGAGTCTTACACAAAAAGTTGCCACCGGCGGCGGAATTTAATAATTCGTTTTTAGTGTAGTTGTCTTCTCAGCTCGATTCGAATTGATATAACGTTTAAAGCTTGACTTGATTGTTTTTGGTTGTAAAAGTTTAATTGGTATCTATTTCTACTTGGCAATTAGCACGTAAAAATGTAAAAATATCTATAATACTATGTATACGTACTAACCTAAAATCATATTGCAATTACCAATCAAAATGCACAAAGTACAATCAAATAAGCTAATATACAATTATCTAATGCACGCAAAATATTAGATTGCTAAAATACAAAATAAAAAAAAAATTGAAAATACAAAATTCACAAAAACTAATTTCTATGAAAAATGAAAGAAATGTTTATTAAAGACCTACTTTTTATAATATCTAAAATACAAATTTTATAAAATGAAAATTTGACATCCAACACCAAATGAGATTATGTTTTCTAAATCTATGAATTCAACTAATTCAAAATTAAAAGAATGAAGCCCAATTATCCCAAATAAAATGTAAGCCCAAAACTAGCTACAAATACAATACTGACCATACCACTTAAAAAACTGAGTTGGACTATATCAGTAAAACAAGAAAACGAATCCAGAGACTACAAATTTAAAAGCAGAAATACTATCAAACAACCTATAATGCAGAAATTTAAAAGTAATAGAAATCTAAAATAGAACTTCAATCAGAAGCAAATCACATAAGCAAAATTAAGAACTGCCAAACACCAGTCATCAATTTCACCAGCAAGAACAAGGAAGCAAAAGCAAGGACTCTGAATCTAAGAGCAATTAACATTTAACAAGCAAATCAGTTACGACAACTAGCATCACAAGTAACTCTAAAATAAATCTCCCAACTGAATTACACTAATATTCTGAAAACGTAACGTGCTTAACCATCTCATCCGAAGTTTAGACCTTTGAGACGAGAAACGCGGCGCTGAGCCGGTTTAAAACAAACACCACCAATTTCTAACTGTCGATTTGATAATCTGCCAAATCAGTCCTGCAAAACAATCAAGAACAAGCAAAGAAATACCAAACAAGACCTTCAAATTCGAAACATTATCAACTGATCTATATAGAATTATCCGCTCACTTGAGTTGCTGCTACGAAAGTCTTTCAGAACTGAAAACTCGCAAGCCTAAATTCCTACTGATCCAAAATCAAGCAAACACAAGATACCATATTTTACTTATTTAACTACAGAAATTCCTATCAGCTATCGAACCGAACAAGCTTAACGACTGAATTGCTTAAAACTGATTAAAAGAATCAGTAACTATTCAGTTTCTCAACAGATTTAACAAGTTTAACAAGATTTAATTCTGAAAATTCCTATCTAAACTGAAAACGAAATTTAATACAAGATTACTCTCTAAAACTGATCTAAAATCTCAAAACTAAATCAACTCGTAACAAGTCTAACATTTATCAAACTACAACTCTCGTGTGAAAAGTAACAGTAACATTTAGTTTCTCAAATTTCATTAACAGTGAACGTAAAAGATAAAAATGAAAGCTTCAACCTTTTAAAACTGATGACAAAAATATTCTGAATAGGTAAAAAGAACTGAATGATAAGCTGAAACTGACACTGAAAACAATTAACACTAAAACTATAAGACTGAAAATAAGAACATGTAATTAGTAAGTAAACAAGAATGAGTTAAGAAGAATCTTGAAATTTTCATTAATGGTGGAAAGAAGAAAATCAGTTACAACTAATTAACTAATCTTGTTACAAAATCTTAACAGAAAAATGAAGGAAAATTGAACTATCTAACAACTACACCTACTGTGTGTACCTACACCTAAGCTAACCGCCTCCAAATGAGGGCTTCGTCTCCTTTATATAGGCGTCGAGATGGTAGAAGTGACGTGGTCTATCCAATGATTGGATGCCACGTGGAAAATACGAGGATACTCGTTCTTCATCTTCAATCTTGAATTTGGGGCTTTCTTTATTCTTTGCTCTTGATCTAATTAAGTGGCATCATCGTGTAGAGGGAGAAGAGAGGATCACTTTTGTAGTTATAAGTTTCGATTGAATCCTTCTTGATCGTTCTTGTTTCTTGTTTGCAGGTTTGGGAGGTGAAGGAGATGAAACCGTCTGTATCTTTCTCTCTCTTCACTTGGAGAAGATGCGTGTTGTGTTTATTGAGAGTTTGACCGAGTCTGGTCAATGAACCAAAGTAGATAAACTTTACTTTTCCACTTATTTGCCATTTGGTCCTCAATCTCTTCTATCTTTATCAATTGTATATAAAACTTGTAAGTAGTTCTCCATTTTATCCTTTCTCTTGTACAAGTTGCAAATCTAGTCCTCCATTTTTGAAATTATGCCAAGTAAAGTCCTCAAAAGCATCTTTAATCTTTTTCTTCGTCTTTTGATCAAATAAGTCCTTGAAAGCTCGTGTTTGTCTCAAATGTACCTATATTACCTGAAAATACACAAACACAAAATACACACGTAATTCTGATAATTTACAGTTAAAATAATGTATTTGACTGTGTTTTGAGTGGTTTATGGATCATTATTGATGAGTGTTTTCACACTTATCAACTCCCCTCCACTTGACCATTGCCATGTCCTCATGCAATGCAGCATTTAAAAGCACCAAGTTACACTTTTCTCATAATTAACCCACCTTGGCCATTATGGAATGCATCTACACTACTCTACACTATATGATGCATGATTTTGAATATTTACAATGCAATGCAAAGAAAAAAATTCTATTAATATATTTTTGGATTTTTCAATAATGGTTTTGATGGAAATAACTCATAAAGAAATCAATGACTTAAATTAGGGCTTGGGTACCATGAACATTTATCACCCTCAAGTTTCACTTTCCCCATACCAAGCTAATAAATGGGATCATTGCATTCACAAGTAAAAAGTGCATCAACTTATTCATGACAATTAAATGTGGAACCGGTTATTAATTGAGCAAATTGCTTGTGGGCAAATTTGTCATTATTTAAAGCGTGAAGTATAAGAAATGTAAAATCCAAAAATAAGGAAGCACGGTTTTAATCCTAAGTAATCTTCTCATCCATTACTTGAAAAACCGCTCACAATTAATATAAGTCCGTATTAAGAGTAATAAGTCATTCGCCTTATGTGTAAAATCCTCATGTCATGCTTTCATAAGTAGCTACACACTCGCTAAGGAAAGAAAAATAAAACTCACGCAATAATTTACATCCGCATCTTTTTGAGATTTTGGATCTTCAACCCCGCAACCCGTCAAGGTAATATTGGATTGGAGCAATCTATTGAATCCCCGCAACCCGTCAAGGTAATATTGGAACTCAATAGTCACTATAATTAACACCACACTGCCCCTCTTGGGAGTCTTGCATTATTTATTTTTTATTTTTTTTTTTCTTTCTTTTTCTTTTTTTTTCTAGCCACTCATTTTTTTTCATAAGCCGCTCTTATTTTTCTTTATTCCTCACCAAGAAATTTGCAAAGAAGAAAAGGAAAAACACCCGCTAAATATGGAGCATGACATAAGTCTAGTACACATAAAACGTGCTAACTTAGAATCTTAAGACGTACTCATATCAACCATGAATGATTAGTCAAAAATGCATAAGAGATATAAAAGAAGAAATATGTACAATGCAAGTGTGTTATGCAAAATGATTAATGCAAAAATTATGTATGCATATTTTTATTGGCCAAAGTAGATCAAAAATTTGAAAAATGTTCGAAAAATTAATTTTCCCAATTATCATGAAGTTAAGGCAATGGTCTAGGTAAGGTCACTTCGATAGAAGTCTCCCCTACACTTAAGATAAACATTGTCCTCAATGTTTAAGAGTATTGGAGTGAACTCCCCTACACTTATTACAATGAATAGACTTTGTTTAACCCAAGCTAAGGAAGAGACAACTAAAGGATATTCATTTTAAGCACAATTGTTTAATATTACAAGAGCAAAAACTAATCGAAGTGAACCAGATACACGGGCCTCCTCCATAAGCTCCAAGCATGAAATGTGAGAGAGCAACCCTTGAAACAAACACCAAAAGACGAAGAAAGGCACCCCTCCACTTCAACTCTACTATAACATCCTTTTAATTAAACCTAACCTATTGAAAATCTACTCTACGTTTTCTAACCTAGTTATTCAATGCTTGAGTTTTTTTAACCCTAAGTCGCTAGCTCGACTCGGCCCCGAATTAAGTTGTCCTTGGGGAAACCATCATGGAGAATAAAGAATATCACTTTGAAGCACATCTCACATGATACACTCAAACTTAGCACGTTGCCATTTACTATAAGATTTACCAAATCCGCCTCGATAAATGGAACGGTCCAACGTGTCTCAAGTTTGTCCAACATACGAAATCTCTCAAATAGGAAGCACTCCAGGATCAAATACATAATTTCCATCTCTACATATGAACAACTCCAAAATAGGTAGCATCACCAAAGTAAGCTCATACAAGAAGCGCATATCAATCGAAGGCACACTCTTAAGTGGAGTAGATGAAAACCAATTTTTCCCAAACATACGTATCCCAGGATCAAAAACCTTTCCCTTCATGGGAAAATAAGAAGATGAACTCGTATCAACCATATAAGATTCCCCCTTAGTGATCAAAGCATCATGAGAATATGAAGGTGTAGATATCAAAACATTCATAACAAGTATATCCATATTAGGCTCATCATCATCAAAAGGTGGGTAATCTTCCATAGAAGGCATAGAATAAGGAGGATCAAGAGAAATAGTGTCTTGTGGAAGAGGTGTAGGCTCTAGGTTCCCAAAAAGCAAATTCTCACTAAGACGAATTTCCTCTTCCCAATTAGAATCACTATCATCAACCTCAATATCAATATTAGCAAGATAAGCCTCTATGGTGTCATCAATATCCATATGAGAATCCATATCAAAGGTTATGGGTTCTAAAGGTGCCATAGGTGAAAAAGGATCAATCTCTAAGAGTATAGGATCTTCATCAATAACCAACTTCAAGGGTGGAAGGGTGGGAATAGAAGGCTCAAAAGAAGGTGTATTGAGAGAGTCACTCAAAGGGATGATATCATCATGAAAGTCAATAGGTGCAACCTCAAAAACCGGTGAAGAAATATCAATGAAAGGTTCTTCTTCTATGGAATCATCATTATGGTTTTCATTCAAAGCTTCAATCGAGGAGATAAGATTATAGACGTTTGATAAAACCTCTCGAATATGAACATCTTCCACTTCTTCTATATGATCAACATCATCATCCAAATTAGGAATGTCATCTTGACATGAAAAGTCCTCGGATAATATATCATAAGATGCCTCACTAGAATCACAATCATCATCCTCTATATCTTGCATAAACTCTTCCTCAATCTCATTATCCCTTTCTTTGAACAATTCATCAAGATCAAAATCACCAAAATCACTAGTAGTAGCATGAAGGTCAATATGTGATAAAATCTCAATGTGATCATGAGGAGAAGAGGTATCAACACAAAGCTCATCACATGGTTCATTGGAAACCCTCTCAAGCTCTCTTTGGATTGGGATAAGGTTCTCAACACTAGAAACGGTTAATTCATCCAAATCGGTGTTTGTATTGGTGCTAAGAGGCTCGTCCCCCATGGTTAAAGAGTCGGTGGGTTCCACGTGAGGTAAAGGTGATGAAGATGTGTCATCATTAAATGTCATACAACGCGAAGGATAGTAATCATCGTCATATAAGCATTGTTTAAGCAAACGAGCACGATTAGCAAAATATCGTTCTTCTTCCTCTTTTTTATCAATCTTAAAGAGTAAATCATCTAAATTGCCCTTGAGGAACTGAGAGGAATCGTTCACCGATTTACTATACATATCACCAAATTTCTTATTATTAAACCGCTTGTTCCTTACATCATCCTCAAGAGACTTAATTTCCTCCCTTAACCACCGAGTTTCGTCTTTCATTTCCTCGAGGCTCATCTCTCTCATACATTTAAAAGCCTTTGATCTATATCCATTGTCTCTTCCTCGTTGCTCGAGTATAAAAGAAAGCTCATCGAAATCACTAAGAGCATAAGAAGGCGGATCCCTTGGTCGACAATCATAACCATAATGGGGTTCGTTTCCACAAAACTCACATGAATAAGTCGAAGAATAGGGTGGAGGTGGATGTCCATAATTAGGTTGATTATAGGTTTGAAAAGAGTCTTGATTATGAAAATTCTCATGATTGTAACCTTGAAAATTTCCTTCATTTTGAAAACCCTCATAATGTGAAAATCCTTGATTTTGAAAAGTATCTTGATTATAGCATGGGAAATTTTCATCATTTTGAAAGCCTTCATTATTTGAAAATCCTTGATTATGAAAGGTTTCTTGATTATAGCCTTGAAAATTATCATTGTTTTGAAAACCTTCATAAGTGGAAAATCCTTGGTTTTGGTATGGCACATTAAAGGTTTGATCATGAAATGATGGTGGAGGCTGTGATGAAAAACCGGAATATCCCATATAATCATTACAAGTGTAGTCCATTTGAGTGTTAGGTTGAAAATTAGGGTTCTCGGTTCCATTGTAAGCATATCCCTCCCCATAGTAACCATTATTTTGATCACATAAATACGTATCGTGTGGACCACCACAAGTCGAACAAGGCGAATAATTAGCGTTGGCAGATCGTTGTTGCAAAATCTCCAACATGGAACGAGTATCCATGTTTAACAAGGTGGCCGAATGTATATACAAGTATAATGATGTTTAAAAGCTTCCTCGGGGAAGGAAGTAATACACCAAAGGTGGTATGTTTACACGCGTGCGAGTACACGTGTAAGTAAACACGAGGAATGAGGGAGTAGCCCTCGGTCGACTTTGAAAAGAATAAGATTATCCTCTTCGAGTTGCAATATGAAATATCCACAAGAAAGTATATATATAATTACTACTTGGGTGCAAGACCTCCAATTAAGCCTTCCTTCTTAGAATACGCACTAGTGAACGGGGGGTTAGGTGGCGCGAAGCACTTAAGTACCTATTGACCCTTAGACGGCATTTTATAGCACGTCGCCTTTCTATTCACTTTGTAGTTTGTATTCTTCGAATTATTGCCAATTGGAAGTATTTATCTATTCTTGCTTAATTAAATTTTATCGATACGCGTGTCAAGGACCGGAACGCCCCTCAACACGATGTATTGCCTCGGCAATACTTATGGAGATAGGTAACTTGGTTGTTTTTATACGTATACTTATTTACTTATAATAATATATAAAAAATATTTTTGTATTTATTTGTTTTTTTTTTAAGAAAAATACTATATCTACGTAAAAAGCGATGAAATCGATATAATATATATTTTTGGGTGTAATCTTTTAGGAAAAAGATTACTTTTTGGATTTTTTATGTTTTTGGTTCAATTCTTTAGGAAAAGAATTGATTTTGTGATTTTTTATTTTTTTGTATTTTTATCTTTTTGATTTTTTTTTATCTTTTTGATTTATAATACGTAAAAATAACGTTCACAAAGTGAACGGATCCCAAAATCCAATCGTCTCACTCGAAATCGTTAATCTTCACGAAAAGAACCGGCAGCGGCGCCATTTAATAATTCGTTTTTAGTGTAGTTGTCTTCTCAGCTCGATTCGAATTGATATAACGTTTAAAGCTTGACTTGATTGTTTTTGGTTGTAAAAGTTTAATTGGTATCTATTTCTACTTGGCAATTAGCACGTAAAAATGTAAAAATATCTATAATACTATGTATACGTACTAACCTAAAATCATATTGCAATTACCAATCAAAATGCACAAAGTACAATCAAATAAGCTAATATACAATTATCTAATGCACGCAAAATATTAGATTGCTAAAATACAAAATAAAAAAAAATTGAAAATACAAAATTCACAAAAACTAATTTCTATGAAAAATGAAAGAAATGTTTATTAAAGACCTACTTTTTATAATATCTAAAATACAAATTTTATAAAATGAAAATTTGACATCCAACACCAAATGAGATTATGTTTTCTAAATCTATGAATTCAACTAATTCAAAATTAAAAGAATGAAGCCCAATTATCCCAAATAAAATGTAAGCCCAAAACTAGCTACAAATACAATACTGACCATACCACTTAAAAAACTGAGTTGGACTATATCAGTAAAACAAGAAAACGAATCCAGAGACTACAAATTTAAAAGCAGAAATACTATCAAACAACCTATAATGCAGAAATTTAAAAGTAATAGAAATCTAAAATAGAACTTCAATCAGAAGCAAATCACATAAGCAAAATTAAGAACTGCCAAACACCAGTCATCAATTTCACCAGCAAGAACAAGGAAGCAAAAGCAAGGACTCTGAATCTAAGAGCAATTAACATTTAACAAGCAAATCAGTTACGACAACAAGCATCACAAGTAACTCTAAAATAAATCTCCTAACTGAATTACACTAATATTCTGAAAACGTAACGTGCTTAACCATCTCATCCGAAGTTTAGACCTTTGAGACGAGAAACGCGGCGCTGAGCCGGTTTAAAACAAACACCACCAATTTCTAACTGTCGATTTGATAATCTGCCAAATCAGTCCTGCAAAACAATCAAGAACAAGCAAAGAAATACCAAACAAGACCTTCAAATTCGAAACATTATCAACTGATCTATATAGAATTATCCGCTCACTTGAGTTGCTGCTACGAAAGTCTTTCAGAACTGAAAACTCGCAAGCCTAAATTCCTACTGATCCAAAATCAAGCAAACACAAGATACCAGATTTTACTTATTTAATTACAGAAATTCCTATCAGCTATCGAACCGAACAAGCTTAACGACTGAATTGCTTAAAACTGATTAAAAGAATCAGTAACTATTCAGTTTCTCAACAGATTTAACAAGTTTAACAAGATTTAATTCTGAAAATTCCTATCTAAACTGAAAACGAAATTTAATACAAGATTACTCTCTAAAACTGATCTAAAATCTCAAAACTAAATCAACTCGTAACAAGTCTAACATTTATCAAACTACAACTCTCGTGTGAAAAGTAACAGTAACATTTAGTTTCTCAAATTTCATTAACAGTGAACGTAAAAGATAAAAATGAAAGCTTCAACCTTTTAAAACTGATGACAAAAATATTCTGAATAGGTAAAAAGAACTGAATGATAAGCTGAAACTGACACTGAAAACAATTAACACTAAAACTATAAGACTGAAAATAAGAACATGTAATTAGTAAGTAAACAAGAATGAGTTAAGAAGAATCTTGAAATTTTCATTAATGGTGGAAAGAAGAAAATCAGTTACAACTAATTAACTAATCTTGTTACAAAATCTTAACAGAAAAATGAAGGAAAATTGAACTATCTAACAACTACACCTACTGTGTGTACCTACACCTAAGCTAACCGCCTCCAAATGAGGGCTTCGTCTCCTTTATATAGGCGTCGAGATGGTAGAAGTGACGTGGTCTATCCAATGATTGGATGCCACGTGGAAAATACGAGGATACTCGTTCTTCATCTTCAATCTTGAATTTGGGGCTTTCTTTATTCTTTGCTCTTGATCTAATTAAGTGGCATCATCGTGTAGAGGGAGAAGAGAGGATCACTTTTGTAGTTATAAGTTTCGATTGAATCCTTCTTGATCGTTCTTGTTTCTTGTTTGCAGGTTTGGGAGGTGAAGGAGATGAAACCGTCTGTATCTTTCTCTCTCTTCACTTGGAGAAGATGCGTGTTGTGTTTATTGAGAGTTTGACCGAGTCTGGTCAATGAACCAAAGTAGATAAACTTTACTTTTCCACTTATTTGCCATTTGGTCCTCAATCTCTTCTATCTTTATCAATTGTATATAAAACTTGTAAGTAGTTCTCCATTTTATCCTTTCTCTTGTACAAGTTGCAAATCTAGTCCTCCATTTTTGAAATTATGCCAAGTAAAGTCCTCAAAAGCATCTTTAATCTTTTTCTTCGTCTTTTGATCAAATAAGTCCTTGAAAGCTCGTGTTTGTCTCAAATGTACCTATATTACCTGAAAATACACAAACACAAAATACACACGTAATTCTGATAATTTACAGTTAAAATAATGTATTTGACTGTGTTTTGAGTGGTTTATGGATCATTATTGATGAGTGTTTTCACACTTATCAGAATTCAATGAATCTTGTTCTTGAAAACTAAAACCGTTGTAAAACGTATCGATTTGGTGCAACTTGGAAAATCCATGCTGAGGACATTGCCTAAGCAATTCCTTGAAACGATCCCACGCGTCTCTAAAGGATTCATTCGGTTTTTGCTCAAATCTCGTAATTTCATTTTTGAAAAACGTCTCTTAGACGGTGGGAAAAAATGATTAACGAATTTGGAAACGAGATCCTTCCACGTAATTATCGAGTTAGGTGGCTCTTTCTCGTACCAATCCTTGGCGGCACCGTCGAGCGAGTACGGAAAAAGCATAAGCTTGACGACATCGGTGTCGACGTTCTTAAACTTGCTCGTGGCTAAAAGACGATCAAAATTCCGAATATGGTCGTGAGGATTATCGGCTTCACGACCTCGAAACTTCGTAGCTTGGATTAACGAAAGCATTCCGCTCTTAATCTCAAAATTCTCCGCTTCGATAGCGGGAATTACGATCGCGTCTCCATAACCCTCGGTGGGTGCTTGGAGCAATTCCATCATCGAACGATTCCCGGCCATCTCCTCTACGGTCTCTTCAACAACGATATTAGGAACGTCGGTTTCTAAATCTCGTCTACATCGTCGATTCCTTCGATTACGATTGCGTCGATTCGAAGCGTCGCTAGAATTAGAATAATCCTTTGATCGAGTGCGCATGCACTAAGCATAGAATGGGGGTTAGCAAAGAAGATTCTTTTTGGGGTTTTTCGATTTTTCAATTTTTTTTGTTTTTGATTGTTTTTTATTTTTTTTTTGGATTTTTGAATGTATTACGTAGACTCAAATCTACAAATCTCCCCTCGAATCGATTTCTCGATTAAAGGAGCCTCAAAGAATGAAAACGATCACGTGGAGTGAACGCCTTCGATGACTTTAGAACGTTGGTGGAACACCAAAACATTCAAGAGGGTTTAATCTTGAAAACAAGCAAATATATATGATAGGTAGATAATACTTGGGCGGAAAACCCTCGATTAGCCCTCTTTCTCAAAACACGCACAAGCAAGCGGGGGAAACGAGGCGGCGCTGAGCACTTAAGAGCCTTTTTCCCTTAGGTCGTGAAATACAACCGCCTTATACCCACCTTATAGTTTGTGTTAATTGAAATTAAGCCTCACGAAAGTATTTATCTATTTTGCCTTTAAACTTTTGCTTTAGATTCGAATACAATGATCGAGTGATGAAATCCCGAATCAAGGTTGCGTTTTCACGCTTTTGGAGTACTTGTATATTTATTGTTCTACGTAAGTACAATATAGTAATATATTTATAAAGAAAAATGAAAACGAGAATGGGATATCTACAATATAGTAAAAATATTGTTGTGTGTTTAGTTTAGGAAAACTAAACACGTTTTATTTGGATATTATAATATAATAAGGGAAAATAAAAAAAATGAGTATGTACGATATTTACGCTTTCCAAAAATTGAAAAGCAAAAACGCACTACTCACACAAACACGATACTAATAATGGCACACTAAAAACACCTCCCCGGCAGCGGCGCCAAAATGATTGTAGTAAAAACACGTGTTTAGGAAAACAACGTATAATGGGCAAGTATTAAGTCTTACGCTTTAGGAAAAACGTAAAACCGAATAAATGCGAGTTCGTTCTCGAAGGAGGTGTGTGAATTAAGTGTCAATTATATAAAATCAAGAGTTTGGATTAGTGACGTTTTTGGTTGAGAAAAGAAGGAAAAATAAGACGAATTATGCTAAAGATTACACTACGACGTAAAACGATCAAAATCGTAAAACTCGACGAAAAACAAAAGTGTCCTAAAAATTCCCAAAAAATCAAGAAAAATGTAACTAAGACAAAAATGCAAGCAAAAATTTCCAAAACTTTTTAAATAACTTTATATTAATTTTTAAAGTCTAATTAAAAACCAAAAATTAAATAAAATTAAAAATAAGTTAAAATGAAAACTTTTTCTTTTGTAAACCTCTAAAATACTAATTAAAACTTAAAAATGATTTTTCCAAAATTTTAAAATACTTTTTTCTATTTTAATTACTTTCTAAAATTAAAACTAAAAATAATCATAAAAAATAATTTAATAATGTTAAAAATAAACTTTTTGAACTAAAAAGTCCTAAACTAAGTCTAAATGGAAGGAAAAATGAAAAAACAGAAAAAAAAACTTAAGTGAATAAGCTGAAATCAGCTTATTTAAAATTTGATTACTTTTAATAAGCAAAAACAATAACACCTTAAGTAAATAACCTTTGCAACCCTTGGCAGTAAAAGACCCAAGGGCGCAATGATTAAGGCTTATGTGTGTGAGAGGGATGGCGCAGGTTCGAGTCCTGGCCAGTCCTTTTTGAAATTTTTTTTTTCTTTTTATAAAAACTAAACACTGGTGCTTAACACAACATAAAAACACAATAAAGACCAAAAATGAACTAGATTTAAAGCAATAATAAACAAAAACGTACCCAGATATGAAATGATGCTATAGTAATAATAAAACCCAAAACTAGTCTTGTCCGATATCTGATGAAACTAAGAAGAAAACTAAAAAATATGGTCGTTCTCTGACAATACAGAGAACTTAACTAATACTTTTTAAGGCCAGATTTGGTCGTTTAGATGTGATTGATGATTGTTTTTGGCAAAGCAGGGCACCCCTACACTCAGTTGAGTGTAGGGATTCAAGAATAACACAAAAAACCCAAGTTCAAACAACTAAATCACACCAATATGCACAAATTCAGTTACAGGATGCACAAGTAAGGGTCTGGGCACAAATTGCTGATTCAGATGGCAATTTGGTGAGTTTTGGCTCACCAAATCTTGCTCAAAACCTAACCAAAACTCAACAAACCTCTACCAAATCCTAAGATACCAGTACTACTATCAATTTACCAGATTTGGTGTTCAAATTAACTAAGACAAAGTAGAAAAGTGGATTACTGATTTGTTATGCTATTTGCCAAAAAAGTGAGCATGCAATATCTAACAAACCTATCAAACTAAGAAATCCAAATACTGATATAACTAGGACAAACTATTAAAACATGTCTAGGTGGATTTTAAACCAAAAACGTGTTACTTTTTTCAGTAATAACCCTAATACCAAACAACCCTTTATTTTCAGAATGTGAAAATTTACAAACCAAATGCTTTCAAATCTAGACTAAACTGATTAACACTATTTCTAACATGCATACAAAGGCTCAACAAGCATAAACTAACAACCCTCCTAACATATAACAGGTTTCTCATAGAAGACAAAAAATGCACATGAAAACTTTAAAATCATTAACCAATGGGGTTCAAGCCCTAACCTGGCTGAATGCCTTCCAATGGTCTGATTTAGGAGCTTATGTGATCTAGTGAACCAGTAGAGAGCCCTGCTGAATGGAATCCAAAGGAGGACCCAAGGGTTTAAATATCTTCAAGTAGAAAGAAATGAAATGAGATGGATTTTTCTTGTTTCCTTGCTTCCTACACACAACCACAAGACCAAGAGAGGAATACAAGTTCAAATAAGAACCCAATAAGTTGTTTGTCAAGCAGCTTATGGGGTGGCTTATTTGAACAGTGAGCTATTAAAAAAATTGTTAGCCTCAAAATATTGAGTCAAACAAGAATGTTCGGTCATAGGTTATTATTGTAATATTAATTTGAACGTTGTAATAAGTAGTTAATTAGTCGTGGTTTACGGGCTTAGATTTAAACTAATTAAAGTCCAAAAGACAAGTCCGTCCCAATATATAGCCCATTAAAGCCCGCATGTGGGTGGACTATATATACTACCCTCCTAGCATGTTAGGAGGGTGGGATGATTATTTGTAACCAATTTTTCCTAATCTAATATTCACCAAGTTAATCATCTCTCTCTACTTTCTCTCACTACTTTCTCTCTCTAGGAATCCATCTCTTTTCATCTATTTTCTATCATTAATCATCTAAATAATATGGGATAACATTTGGTATCAATCGCCACGGGGTAGATTGTGTTTGGTTGTTTGGTTTGAATTTGATTCGGTTGATTTTTCCATATAAATCATCCCGAATTAAATTTTGTTTAGTATTTTCGTGCTAGAAATCCTGATATAAATCATTTCTATCGATTTGGTAGGGATTTGGTTTGGTTTTCGTGGTAAAAATCGGAAGATTTTGAGGTGTTTGGATTCACTTTTGAGTCACGGTTTATCACTCATTCAAGATCATCCCAAAATAATGTTTTTAGAAAAGGGTTAATTATTCCGAAAAACAGTTTCTCGGAAAAGGGTTTTCTATTGCGAAGAAGTGAATTATTCTAAAAAAGTGCCTTATTCCGAAGATTTCAGGTTTGTTGTTATTCCGAAGATTATCCTTTATCTGAATTTTGCTTATTCTGAAAAACCCATTATTCCGAAGAAGTGAATTTTCTGAAAAAGTGTTTATTCCGAAAAAGTGGGTTTTTCCGAAATTTTCTCTGAAAACAACAATATTCCGAAAAAGCACTTATTCCGAAGAAAGTTCTGAAAAATCATTATTCCGAAGAAGTCTTTATTCCGAAGATTATTCCAAAGAATTGCGTATTCCAAAGATTATTCCGAAGAATTACTTATTCCGAAGATAATTCCGAAGACTTGCTTATTCCGAAGATTATTCCGAAGAATTGCTTATTCCGAAGATAATTCCTAAAACTTGCTTATTCCGAAGATTATTCCGAAGATTTGCATTTTTCTGAAAACCTCATTATTTCGAAATACCCAATTTTTCTGAAAATGTTAGCTATTCCGAAAAAACCCCAATAGTGAAAATTTTTACGTGTGATTTTTCGCCTTCGATTTTTTGGTTTCTTGTGAAGACAATTTTTAGGGGATTTTAACATTTTTCATCGACAACAACAATCAACACACATCTACTTAAGATCCATTTACACTTCATCGATTTCAAGTTTCTAGATATGGATTCTACTCAAGAGTATCGTGTCACTAATAACAATATCATGGTGGCGGGGAATAAAGAGAGACCACCAATGCTTGTATCTGGTCGGTATGCTCAATGGCAATCAAGTTTCATACGATACCTTGATACAAGACCAAATGGTGATGCCTTGAGGAAATGTATTACTCATGGACCATATGTATTCAAGAAAATCTCAAGTCCTCCAAGAGCAGCCACAGATACTACTGATCCAATTCCTACAAGTGAACGTGATGAAACAAGAGCTGATCTCACACCTGAAGATTGTGCTTGGTATGATGCGGAGAAGGAAGCCATCTATATGGTTCTAAGTGGGATTGGAGATGACATTTATTCCACGGTTGATGCTTGTCCTACAGCCCATGAAATGTGGACTGCTATTGAACGCTTGCAACAAGGAGAATCACTCAACAAACAAGATGTCAAAACAAACTTGTTTTGGAATTTTGGAAAGTTTACTTCAAGGGATGGAGAATCAATTGACTCTTGCTACTCCAGGTTTTATAAGATGATGAATGACATGACAAGAAATAATCTACAAGTCTCTACCATGCAAGTCAATGGTCAATTTCTTCAACAACTTCAACCCGAGTGGACACGGTTCGTCACTTTGGTGAAACAACAAGAAACGTTAGACGAGGTCTCATATCATCGACTCTTTGACATCTTGAAGCAATTTCAGAATGAAGCAAATGAGATTCGAGCTGAACGAGTTGCAAAGACGGCTAATCCACTTGCTTTAGTGACTACCACTCAACATGTTCAAGATCCTCACTCTCGTGCTCCTAAGCCATACTCCACTACATCATCTTCACCACGATATTCCACTACATCATCTTCACCACGATATTCCACATCATCTAAGTCTTCATCTTCCACAAAATCTCGAGGTAAAAAGCCAAGAGCACCATCACCACCATCTGATTCCTCATCTGAAGAAGATAGTGATGAAGACCAAGCTCAAAAGAACTAAGAGATGAAACAACAAATTGCTTTAATAAAGAAGACTTACAAGAAAATCTACAAACCCACCAACAACAATCTTCGTACATCATCTAACACAAAGAACCGATACGTTGAGAGTCCTCCAAGGTATGACACACGTCGACATGGTGAAAGTCCTTCTAGGTATGATCGACATAATCTAACACATGTTGAGGGTTCTGCAAGGTATGATAGACAAACTGCCAAGTATGATACTCAGAGGATTGCTGCTGCTACTGGGAATAGGGAAACGATTGGAAGTCAAGTGGTTCAGCAGAGTGGGATTCAATGTTCTAATTGCCAAGGTTATGGGCATATGGCAAAGGAATGCAGGAAGACAAAAAGGGTTAGAGACTCCAGCTATCACAAAGGAAAAGATGCTGCTATGCAAGAAAATGGAAGCAAGGGTTAAATTGTCAGCTGAGGAAGGAGCAATGCTTGATGATACTAATGATGAAGATTCTGATCAAGAGCTCGATGCACATTACTCGTACATGGCAAAGGTTGAAGAAGTTCTCAAAGTCACTGAAGATGACAATGGCCCTATCTTTGACACTGAGCGAATCGATAAGGTAAACACTAGTGATATTCCTGAGCATAGTGATCTACCCAATGCCATTAATGACACGTGTATGATGGAAACGGTTGATAGCAATACCACACCCGATTCATCAGACATGTGCAATAATGAGTCTGAGGATGATCAACATGCAAATGAATATGATGAAGAGGAACGTATTGCGCTTTCTAATTTAATTGCTACTTTACAAAAAGATGTCACTGAAAATAAAAAGAGTCAAAAGCAATTAAAGAAGGCAAACGCTACGCTCACTCAAAGTTTTGAAGAATGCAAAGCTGCTCTTATCAAATCTACTGAGATGATTGAAAGCTATAGGGATGAGATCCTTCAGAAAACTAAAGAGCTTGAGGGGTACAAGGGTAGTACGTTAAAAAGTCAAAAGGACGATTTTGAAAACAAATATAATACAACTCTTGAGTTACTAGCCAAAGAGAAGCGTCAATACAATGTTTTCTTAATAGATGAACGTCATAAAACGTACCTTGCCAATATCAAAGTTAATGAACTTGAACAAAAGCTCTCTATGACCACTATAGATTCTGCTAAAATTCTTGAGGATAAGAAACAAGAGGTAGATGCGTCAAAACAAGACTTCAAAAGTAGATATGATAAAGAAACCGAAAAAGTAACAAAACTAGAAGAACAAGTCGAATTTTTGAAGAACGTTGTTTATAAAACGCATGATTCTATTCAATCTGTAAGAATGCTAGCACCTCCGTTGATGTTTAAGGGTCAAGCTAGCTTTACAAGTCCTGACTACCTTGCCAAAGCTCAAGCTGCGAACCCGCATCTTTATCTTGATGAGACTGAAAGGACTGATCTTGATTGCATGCCTGTTAGTGCAGATAGTGAAGAGACTGCCCTTTGGGATGATGATAGTCAACCACTTGTCAATAAGGAGTTTGTGAAACCATATAATTATGCTTATGAGAATAGTCTTTATGGTCTTTTCAACAAACAAACTCAAAAAACTCGCGAGGAAGTGTTTCTAGAATGCAAACAAAAGAGAATTCAATGGAAGAAAGCATTTGCCCCTAAGAAATCTAATGTTTACAAATACATAATCTACCTCCCTCTAGATGAATCTAAAAGCAAGAGTAGGAAAACATTAGGTATTCTTAAACACCACATAGATAATGTTAAATCTATTGTTGAAAGAGACTGGGCAAAACATGAAAATGCTGAGTGGACACGTCTGATTCCTCAAGATATTACTTTGCTTGTGAAAGAACTCTTAGTTCCTAACACGGCGTTGATTAAAGAAACTGTTCTTTAACTTGAGGAGTTCATTCGGACTGAAATGTATGATGATTTAAAATATTTTGAATCTCTTGAGAAACACATTGATGATCTTCAAATAGAGAAGTCTGATTTTTTAGATGAATATGATTTACTCTTGCAAGAATGCGTTTCTAAAGATGTTATGTGTGCTTATTTTACATATTGTGCTGATATTGATGAATATTCTGATGTTGCATGCAAATATCTTGATAAGATCAAAGAATGTGAACGTCTTGAAATTGAGCTTTCGAAACGTAAAGAAAATGTTGATAAAAAGGCTTTTGAGTTACTTCAACACAAAATTGATTTCCTTCAAAAACATTGTCATTCTCTTGAACTTGCTTTGCAAAAAGACGTTGGTAGTTTTCCACATGATAATAAACTGCAAGAGAAACTTTCCCAAACGTTTCGAGAAATGAATGAACAGAACTTGGAAATTAAAGGGTTGAAAGCTCAGTTACAAGACAGGGAAAGAGCGATAGCAGATTTGCAGAAACTCGTTGCTAAGATGGGTGGGAAAGTTGTGGAACCTAAAGTTATGAAACCTGTTGTTCGACAACCCAATGCCTACAAGGATCCAAAGCCTTCTATCTTAGGAAAACCGACTCCGTTCTCCAATTCTTCTCATATGAAATCTAGGTTACCCACTAAGACTGATGTGCAACCAAGTGTTCCAAAACCATCTATATCACCCTATGTTCCTCCATTTAGAAATCACATTGTTGCTAAACCCAACCATGTGAATGCACCTAGCACTTCAAGGACTCCTCCAAAACGTGTGACATTCACGTCCACAAAGGAATCTGTAGGTTCAAATGACCTCGTTCATACCCACAACCTAGAGGATGCGAAACAAAAAGGGAAGATTCAGAAAGACAAACCAGTGTATGAAAAACCAAGTTCACCAAATACCGTTAGAGTTCCACACACTCCTAATGGTAGTCAACCAAAACCTAGGATCCCTCTTCAGCAATTTAGGAATTGGAAACCATCCATGAATAGTCGTGTTTCAAACACTACGCCTGAACGATTTGGAAAACAAAGGAATATAAGTACTTTCGTGAATCCCAAATTCCCTGTATGTCCCACTTGCAAAAAGGGCATTCACAATGGAAATCATGACCATTGCATTTTGCAATACCTCTATGAGGTCAAATCTCGTTCCTTTGAACGGAGATCGAATACAGAATCCATAAGACAACAAGGAGATACAAACCCGTCGCAAAGAAAAGCAACAACAACAAATCTGAAACATGGATTAAAAAAGGACTTAGTTTCTCTCCAAAGAAGTCTTCCGCTGTGCAAGAGAAAGCTACTCCTAAATCTAGTCTTCAATGGAAACCAACGGGTCGGATCTTCACGGAAGTTGGTCTTAAGTGGATTCCAATAGAGAAGAGTGATGACACCTGCATGCTACTGTTCCACACGCTGAAAAGGAATTTGTTACTCCTAATTCTAGTATTTGTGCAAACTCTTCTTCTGTGATTGCAGGTACAACAACGGATTCTGAACCCAATTCTCCTTCTTCAAAGGGTTCCAATTCTGTATATTCGATATCACCTTCTTCTGTTGTACAAAATTCTATTTTGGATTATTTTCGACAAACTTGATAAAACACAAAAATATAATAAAATGTAAATATCCATAGAAAAACAAAATAAAAAATGGAAAAACTTTCAAAATACCAAAAATATTCTTTTCGACATGTCTTTCAGTATCGATAATATGGACGTACCTAGAAATGTCGCTCAATAACGACACGGGTGTGTACATAAAGCTCGAATGAAAGTTGTAAATATTTTTCAAAACATGTCATTTCAATGATTTACAATTACCTCAGATTGTAACTCGAACTTCAAATAAAGGAAAGTCTATCTTTAAAGATAACTTATCTTAAACAACGGGTAGAGAAATCTATCTCGGGTTGAGATTCTCACAAAACATTCAACGTTTTGAGCTCAACACAATGGCTTGTAATCACTTTCAGATTGTAACCCGGAATTATATTCACGGGGGAGTGTACGATTTCGTGCTCTTACCCTTAGCAAAAGAAGTTAAATCTTCTTACACTTGAGTGGATTCGTCAAGACATTTAAAGTCTATGAACTCAAGTTTATGCTTTAGAAAAACCTTTTCGTCAAAAAGAACTGATTTTTCAAAAAGCGTTGAACACAATTTTTTTAAGAATTTCTCAATGATATTCAAAATCTTTCAAAAATTGTGTGTTCAACAACTCCTATCCTTAAAAGTTTAATGTGGATCAAATCCTCGTATTGACAATTCCATTGGATCAATTTTTGAGGGGGAGCATTCCAAATTTCATGCTAAATTTGAAACATTTTTCTCCCGAAGGATTTCAAGACTATTTTTCAAAATATATTTTAATCAAATTTGGTATCTCTAATATCAAAAGATTTTATATATTAGATATAGGGGGAGAAAATGTGATTAAAATATGATCTATAGACTCAAGCACTTTAACTCTTACCCACATGTGCAAAATGTCTACTTAAATTGTTTCGCATTTCAATGCACATGTGAAGGGGGAGCTTTTCTGAAACGACAAAACTAGCAAGGTGTTTAATGTTTTTCAAAAACTTTGTTAGAATTTAAAGTGGTTTTCATGGTTACGATCAAATACCCACAACATCTTTAATTCACGACGTTATTGGTGTCAAAAGGGTGGTTAGGTTTAAGTCCTATGATCCAACCAGAACCGGAGGGATCTTCACAGGGACAATCCAATAGATTATTAGTAGTCCTTAGGAAAGATGGAGTAGAATGTGAACGAAGCTGATTGCTGACTAAGTACTGATGATAACACTAGAACAATCACAACAAGGTGCTATTAGTGATGTCTTGGTAAGCATTGAAGGGGTTGAAGAATGAAAAAGAAATGTAAGGATAAAGGGTGTAAAGAAATTAGCCCTCTATACAACTTAGGCAGAAACCGGGTCAACACATCATGAAGATAACTCATCATGGACCCAGTGATGTGAAGCACAACCCTTTCCTAGCTACTCAGGCTTCTCTCAAAAGAAGTTTGTTTTATTGTCACGGAGATCAACACGACTTCCATTGACTTTCTCACTCCGAGATAGTTGATATTGAATAGGTGGCATCTGCTCAAGCCTCCGACCACTAAAAGTGCACAAATCGAGTCTAGAGCCAAGAGATCAATCAAATCTCGTTAGGACACACGGATGAAGATCAAGAGAGTCCTACGCTATATTCTTGCGATATTGCTAGAACACTCGGAGTGATACTACTTAGTATTCACAATGATAAGTGGAAATCCTTCCAGTGTTAACATCAAACAGCACTGCGGTAGGTCATGTGTAAGATTCTTTATGAATTGAACATATGTAAAACTGAAAAGCAACAGTGGTTTGATTCTGAATTGATTCAAACTCGTTTCAGGTTTCTATGCAATATCTTTATGGTCTTGCCAGAACATTCAGAGTGATATTCATTAATATTCACAGTGACGAATGGAAATTCTTCTAGCGTCAACATCAAATAGCGCTACGGTAGGTGACTTGTAAGATTCTTATGAATCAAACTTGTGTCAACTGGAAAGCAACAATGGTAAGATTCTTAATGAATCAAACTTGTTCCAGGAATTTGAATTGACGAATTTAATCAAGCGGATATTTATCCAATTGATTCACTCTTTATGTTCGCAGTCTTTCTTTGAGACGGTCGAGTAAAGAGAACGGCTAGTACAGCTGTGAAACCCTGTCAAGGAGATTCTTAATTGAATTTACCTAATCACAGGTACGATATTTAATATCGTATAACGGTCTTCACCGACCGGAGGTAAAACGCTACCGATTTAGGACGAATGTCAAAGCCATTCAGTCCGTGTCTATGTTTTGTCTCGAGAAGGTGGCGTCATGGTGTACTCAGCAAAGTCAAAGATTCAAAACCACATATTCATGCCCAAAGACTTATTCAACAATTAATAGTGTGAGTATGTGGATAAAGACACAAGATCACAAGAGGGCAAAGACAAGTCAATGATAATTTGAAGATCTCAAGATAAAAGACTAAGTCGAAATACAATGACCAAGGCTCAAAGATCACAGCATGAAGAAACAAAACTACTATTACACGTTCAAGACTCATTTATGACGAAATTCATAAATCTCCATTGGACTCCAAATATCGAAGAGGAATGACCTCACATTGGGGTAGATTGTTAGCCTCAAAATATTGAGTCAAACAAGAATGTTCGGTCATAGGTTATTATTATAATATTAGTTAGAACGTTGTAATAAGTAGTTAATTAGTCATGGTTTACGGGCTTGGATTTAAACTAATTAAAGTCTAAAAGACAAGTCCGTCCCAATATATAGCCCATTAAAGCCCGTATGTGGGTGGACTATATATACTACCCTCCTAGCTTGTTAGGAGGGTGGGATTATCATTTGTAACTAATTTTTCCTAATCTAATGTTCACCAAGTTAATCATCTCTCTCTCTCTACTTTCTCTCACTACTTTCCCTCTCTAGGAATCCATCTATTTTCATCAATTTTCTATCATTAATCATCTAAATAATATGGGACAACATTAATGAAATCAGACTTTTGATAAAATCTTTAAAACTGCATTTTTGAAACCAATAACAATTTGACCAAAAACTTGACTCTAAGTTGACAACAATCCCACAATCCACTTTCACTTCAAGTGGGATTGGAAATCAAGCTGATGAAAAGTTTTATATTTAAGAACTACTTAAAAACCTTTTTCTGAAAATACTTATGTAAACACAAAACGTTGGAAACTTTTAAAACTATTTTTGCAAATAACTAAAATTATCTAAGGAAAACAGATAAAAAGGAACTCAGTATGGAAGAAATTAAAAGTTGATTTATTACTCCACTTAAATTTCTTACAAAACTGGAACAAAGAAAAAAGGGTGATATACAACTTGTATACTCCGTTTATAATACTAAATAGAACATACTAGAACTGTTGAACCCTAGCTGCTAATTGCCCAGAATGCCCTTGAGTGATTCCTTGAAGATGCGAATCTTGGAGATTTTGAACTTGGTCAAAATGAAGCATGTGAAGTTCCAGGTTGATACAGCTGTAAGGATTTGATCTTGGCCATTTGTTATACCTTTGGGACCAAGAAAAATCATCTAACCGTTGGTTTGGTCGGGTTTTGGGAAAAAGGAGACAAGGATGTTAGCAGGGGAGCTCATGGTGGGGTCCAAGGGTTTACGTGAGAGTGTTCTGATGGTGGGTTTAGGATTAGGATTTGGTTAATTAAGGATCTGGAGGAGTAGGGGATTAAACCCTTTGATTTGGGGAAATTGGAGGATTAGGGTTTATGTGATGGGGTGATTAGCAGGGTGGGGTTTAATCTGTTTAAGGGTAATTAGTTATTAAAAGTTGTGTTTGCCACCAAAAAATAAACTGATTTAACTAATCAGTTTTTTAAGTTAATGGATTTGTGACGTGGGTGGTTAGGGGCGTGTGATTGGTTGGAATTGGTGGGTTGGACACGTGGCAAATGTGGGTTGGCTGAGTGAAGTTTACTTGTCTCTCCCAAAATGGTCCCTGGATTCCCTTTACTTTGTCACTTGGTGTAAAACAGCTTATTAACCAACTTTCTTTGTTAAGAAAGTTATAATATTCACACATTGGCCACCAAAGGTTTCTTAAACTTGTTCCAAGGGTATGTTGTGTATTTTCTTCATTCTTCAAGGGCTAAGCATGTACATACTTGATATTTTAGGGACCCACAAGTACTTTTGAGGATTTACAGGGGTATAAAATGACAAGTCTTCATAAGTTGAGGGACCAATCTTGCCAAATCTTCAAACTTCAAGGACTTCAAAGGAAATTCATTTCTCGGGCCCGGTTCTTTGTGCGGCATCGTTTCTCGTGTTCATTTTTCTTCATTCTTGTGATCTTTTATTGATTTCACGATATCCGTACCTAAAATACACAATGAACAAACATAAGCATATATTTGGGTATTTTGATGATATTTTTAGCATTTTAAGCCGATTTGGACGATGAGACTATGTATAATTACAGTCTCATCACTTAGCATAAGAATTCTTCCCCTTAAGCCAACACCTCTTCATGACGAATTTTAATGGAATAACATCTTCATACCATATGTAAAAGTACTTGATCGGATAACTCTTTCACAAGGCTACCCCGATTACAAAATCTAATATCCATCAAATTCTTCATGAATTGTTGCTAACTTTCATAAAAATCATTAATCCCTTTCAAAAATATCCGAGCCATAAATATCAAATTGATATTCTGTATAAAAACAAAGATCCCATGTACCTTCGTGTGTAAATACCTCTTTTTGTGTGCCAAAATCTTCCATTTTTCTAAACACCAGCTATTCCTTTTGTCGTCCAATATCCTCCTTTATCCAATATACCATCAGTGTGTGTTGTCCAACATCGGACAACACTTGTCAACGTTTGAAAAATCATATATCGGACAACAAGTGTCAACGCTTTTCTAACAGCGCCAACGTTATTCCTGTCAGCGTCGAACCAAAACTTGTCAGCGGCTAACAACATCTGTGGCTAAAATACAAGTCAATGACTTGTATAATATAAGCTTTAGACAAAAATCCTTGTAACTTCCAGGAAGAACAATCTCACGCATGTCTTAAGCCCATCCAGCCCATGTAACTATCGTAAATCACAAAAGATAAACCAAAAATATAGCTTCCTGATAATTAGATAATCAAATATATTCAAGATATATTGATACCCTAAAAATCAGCAATATACTCTGTACCACACAATATTATATCTTTTGATAGTGACATATCCAGATAATATCAAAAGGTGTAACATGCTCAATGCCACGTCTATAACCTTGGTACAACAGCAACACTCCAAAAGACCAAATGATCCAAAAACCATGTACCTGTTGTATGTACGTCCATTTTTCCCATATCACACGCAATAGTATATCAGCAATGGGACCACAAACAGTAGCCTTTGGACCAATATTTTGACAATAAACACATTCTGTTGTCCCTTAGTAGCATTCAACAAGGACTGCGACATAAACCTTCTGACCATGATCTTGAAAACATGCTTCTTTTTCTTTATACAACAAACGAGTATGGATACATCCATAACCTTGCTGCTACAGTACAAACCCTAGAACTAGACAAACTTAAACCGAAAACCCTAATTAGGGTTAACAGAAAATCGTACTAGGGTCTGAATCTTATGTACCATCATGCTTTATAACAGCCACAAACCTCCAACTTTTCTGCCTTAAGTCGATTTAGGGTTTATAGAAAACCTAATCATGATCTTATGTAAAAGCAGAAAATTGAGTACCTTTTCATCAGCCAACTTTGACAGACTATAAATCGATATTGAAAACTCCAATCGAAGATCGCTTTGGTGAGATCCTAGACACAAGTGCTAAGAACCTACAGCAAAAATTTCACGATGATCCAACGTCTAACGAAGGAGAAATCGTGCCTTGAATACGGCTGTCCATAGAAAACTGCATGTGATCATTCTTTTCTACTACTGACTTCGACGGCTAATAACTCTTGATTGAGGACTGATCTGGACAATCCCTCCAGTGGATATTAATGACGAGATTTTACTAGTTGAAAGTTCGTTATTCTCGGAGTCTAATCGAATTGATTTCCGGCTTAAAGTATGACTCTGTTGTTTTTGGTGAAAAAGAATATTTTGGTTGTTTTAAAATAAAAGTGCAAAACAATTAAAGTAAAAGTGCAATTAAAGTAAATCTAGTCTAATTAAAATAATGGTGCAAGTATTTAAAACGTGACTGAAATTAAAAAGGCACTAAAAGTAAATGACGCAAACTTAAATCTAACTAAGGCAAACTTAAAACGCACTAAAACTTAAACTAAAGCAAGGCTAAAATAAAGCTAAGGCAAATAAACTTAAAGTGCAAGTAATGAAAAAGGCGGGAAAAATAAAGCTTGAGAATAAAAGACAGAAATTTAAAAAGAAAGACTAAAAAGAACCTGACAGAAACCTTGATTCGGAAGTTCAAAACTTCCGAATGAACTGGTTTGACTCGGAACTTCTTGAGTTCCGAATGAACACAATTAAGTCAGAACTTCTTGATTCGGAAGACTTCCGAATGAAGCACTCTTGATCCGGAACTTCAAGACTTCCGAATGAAGCACCCTTGATCCGGAACTTCAAGACTTCCGAATGAAGCACCCTTGATCCGGAACTTCTATACTTCCGAATGAAGAACCCTTGATCCGGAACTTCTAGACTTCCGAATGAAGAACCTTGATCCGGAACTTCTAGACTTCCGAATTAAGAACCCTTGATCCGGAACTTCTAGACTTCCGAATGAAGTCTTCTTGGTTTGGAAGTTGTGGCTCGTTCGGAACTTTTCCTTCGTCCGGAACTTTCCTGGGAATACAGTAACAGAAACAAACAAACCGAAGAACAAGGGATCACAGTAACCACGAATCTAACCACAAATTTAACCAAAATCAGACACAAGATTAAACTAAACTAATAACAAAACATTCAATAATCATAAACAAACAATCTAAATCAACAAAACTAACAAATTTAACCACAATAATCAAAAACCCACTTGATCAAAATAAGGACATGAACATGAACATAAACTTTAAACATAAAAATCAAAGATTAAGAAAGGTAGATAGGAGATTAACAAGATAAAGTAAAGATTGACAAGAATTAAATGGAAACTTACTTGAAATTAAATGGTAATTAATGTGCAAGACAATTAATGTAAATTGGACAAGAAAGTAAATGTGCATAAAATGAAAATGGAAGAAATGGTTTGTCAAACCACCCAACAAAGAAAAATGATTAATTCCTAAACTATATATAGGGGAGGATTAGGAAGCTTCCTCCCCTCCTTCCTTTCTTCTTAATTGCGTCATTAGGTTCTTAAGCCTTTAATCTTCATTAATTGCACCATTAGTCCTTTTCTTCTTATCTTCTTTAATCTTGGACTTTTAATGACTTTTGGCTCGGGATTTCTTTGAACTCGTCTTTTACTTCTTCAATAAAATAGGCTTGAGTTCTTCGGCTTTAAGTAAACTTCCGTCTTTTGACTTTTTTCTTCGATAAATCTTCAGAATTGGTCTTGGACTTCCGTTCTTTTTGCACTCTTGACTTCTTGACATTGTCTCTCATCTATTTCTTCAATAAAAGCCCGTAAATGCCGTGTTTTCTCCACTTTTCACAATTTCGTCCTAAATCACAACAAAAACACAAACCACGCATAATTCCTACATAAAAGACATAAAATACACGTTTTGGTCCGGTTATTATTGTAATTAAGTGGTAAAAAGGATGGGTGTTTACACACCTATCAAATCCCCTACACTTGACCATTGCAATGTCCTCATGCAATGCATTAGTCACAAAGCACGTTTACATTTTTCATCACAATCAATCCATAATGGCCTTTATTAAAGAGATAGAAAATTAAAAACATACAAAGTAAAGAAATCAAAAACATACCTTGGGTTTTGCAAATGTCATGAATAATCATCATCCTCAAGTTTTCACTTTCTCCAAACCAAGCTCAAAAACGAGATCATTGTTATTATAAGTTAGTAAACTAACACGAACTCATGTGGGCCAATAACTCACTTAGACTCCCTTATTCCTAGGTGTATTTCTTATATTTTATTTGTGTCTTGAATGATCACGAGGGTGCATTGTTTGACTTATTTTGATAGTTATTTAGTCCGAAAATAAAGTGAACGATTTAATCAATAGTTAGCTAAAGGACAAAATCTTTTAAAACTGCTTATCGGGCCCTCATAAAGTTCATATCTTGGCATAACTCGCTTCGCGATTTGAGACCTTTCTCGAATCGATATTTGGCAGCGACTTCATACTTCAAATCTTGAGAGACGTTCATGAAATAATGGTCTTCTCTTCATAATAGGAATTTCTTCACTTGAAATTTTGAGAGATTCTTCATATATGGACCACGACTTCTTCATTTTTCTCCAATCATTACTTTGGACTTTGATATACAACGATCCGCCTCCTTTTAGGACTTGGATCTATTTATCCTCATACCTTGCTAGGGTCTTTTCGGATAGACTTCTCCATGACTTTTGGGGAGTATTTGCTTTTCGGCGTGTGTCTCTATCCTTCATATTGATTTTCGATAAATGATTCTTCACATCACTTTTGGATCTTTAGCAACAAAATGTAGCCCTCATGCCTTGTTAGGGCCTTTTCGGACTCGCCAATCTTCGCATCCCGCTTCAATAAGTTATGCCTTGGCTATGAACTCTAATCCATACCGAGCAACTTTTAAACGATCTTGGGCTAGAAGCTAAGTAACTTTTCAAATCGTACAACCTTATTTATTGCAGATAAATTTATTAACAGGCGATGGGAGAATAGGCTTATAATTAACTCACATAAATTCACGAAAGAATACCAAACTTATAATTGACTCTATCATCTCTCGTACTCCACAGTTTAAAATCTCAAGTAATGAGACTCGTGGATGCTTAGCCTATTAAATCAAAGTTTTGGGTTTTCGAGTCATATAGGATCTTGCAAATTCTTAGACTTTTTCAAGTTTAGAAATCGCATTTTAAAGTTCCCTTGATAAACAACTCTCTAGGATCAATTATAGGAACTTGCGAAAAGTTCTTGTTCTTAACCCGTGAAAGTTAAGACTTTCGCGTTTTATAGCTCCCTATATAAAAGCCTAGCAAAACTTGACTTAAACACGTTAAGGATACTAGCTAGAGTAAACTAAGATAAGTAAACTCGGGTTGAGTCAAAAGATTCACAACGTTTGAAATTAAAACCACTTTATTAAACATCTATTCTAATAAGAACAACTATACAAAAGGAAAAACTAATAGGCCAAAATAGATCAAGAATTTTGAAAAATGTCGAAAAATTGATTTTCCGGTTAAAATGAGGACAAATACAAGGAAAAGACCACTTAACTTCGAAAGAAGTCCCCCCTACACTTAATATAAACATTGTCCTCAATGTTTAAGCATGTGGGAGTAAACTCCCCTACACTTAGGACATTGTGCACTTTGTTTAAATCTCGCTAAGGAAGAGACAACTAAAGAGATTCCTATTTTAATATTGAGAAATATAAAATAGTGAATCGAAAAGAGTTTAGGATAGAACCGGGAAGAAGGCAACACGGAATCACGGGTCGTCAAAAGTCATCAAGAGGGTGTATTTGAACCTCTAATCCCTGCACATGATAAGAAAGAAAGCAAGAAACACCACGGGGCCCCCCTACACTTATGGTGAAAATAGATAGATAATTGGGTTGCCTCCCAAAAAGCGCTTGTTTATATTAACCAAGTCACAAGCCTGACTCGTCCACGAATTAAATGGTCCATGGGGAAGCCTCGAATGTGATACCGAGATCAAAGACCTTGTCCTCGTTCCTGGTTGACATCAATAAAGGAGAGGCGGGGGGATAAGTCTTGAATGGGAGAAAGGTCCTTTCAACATACGAGAAGTATGTGAAATCGAGGTCCACGGGAGGTGGGGTGGGTAAAGTAAGCACATTGTCCTCCCCCAAAGATAATAGATGCTGAGCAAGCGGCAAAGCCGTATTGTTATCAATCATAGCATAATCAATGTCACCTCCCGGGTCAAAGCACTCATCCTCTGTGATAGTGGCTAAAGAGGAGGATGAAAGGTGCTCGGGAGGGGGACTTGGGACAATATCTTCCTGCAGCAAATTATCAAAAATAATGTCCCCCTCCGTGTCATAATCATCAATACCTGGAGGGATGGAGTGGATATCGATTTCTTCCAGCAATGGGTCATTATCTTCAACGGGAGGGATAGATGGAGGTAAAGACTTGGAAAGAGAAGGAGAAGTCAACTCTTCGATTTGAGCAATAAGAAGATGAACTTTCCATAATCTATTGCGAAGAAGCACGTCTTCCACCTTATCCACAAGATCATGTTCATCGGTAAACTGCTCGTAATCTGGAGAGAATAAATCGTCATCGTCTGCATCTCCCGGTGGAGATTGAGAAATTTCAAAAGTGAAATTCTCATAGCAGAGAGAAGAATCGTCATCACTAGGATCGACCTCTTCCGTAAGAGCAACGTCGTCCTCAGGCTCCATAGCAGGTAAGTCACAAACCTCATCATTCAATACTTTATCGAGACCAACATCACTAAGCTCATTCAGCGAATCTAGATCCTTAGATCTAGAAGGAACATCGAGAGTAGGAGCAGCAACTTCAGAAGATTGGTTGACAGTGTAGACATCATCGTCGTCGTCATCATCATAATAGATGGGACGAGTCCAGTTAGGAGTGACGTAGTCGGCTAACTCTTCCTTGATAAGCTCCACATCTTTAAGAAGCTCATGCAGCAACTTTTGTTGTTCATCGCCCCGAGTATGTTCAAATTCACCAATTCTATCCCACGCTGTAATTAAACATTTTGGTGTAGAAAAGAATGGAAAACGACTAAATTGGCTCAAAAAGGTGTCAGTGGTTTTCAAGGTTTCGTCCACATCAAGCAACGGTTGCCTTTCCTGATGCAAGTCAGCTCGAAGTTGAGCCATACTTTCTAGAATGTCATTCAAAGAAGTGAGTTGTTGATCAAGACTAATTTGCTGAGAGGATTGATGATTGAGGGTGTGATGTGGGGGCGCAAATTTATAAAAACTAGGATGATAGCACGGTACTTTCTCAAAGACTTGCGACGGATCACAAAAAGAAGCATCGTGAGGGCCCCCACAAATATAGCACCATGGGTGTGGAGAGGAACTGGGTGCTTCTTGTGGATAGCTATGACCATTGTCATAATTGTACCTCAGTTCTTGCCCGTGACCATACGGGTATCGAACCGGGCACGAAACATGCCAATGAGAATCGCTTCCACAATAGATGCACGGGGGAACAGGAGGAGGTGGGATCAAAAAGGACGAATTAGTCGAATTGCACAAAGGACAAAATCCGAATAGGAATTGTGTATTGTCGAGATCGTTTCCACACCGCTCACATGTACAGCATTGACAAGGGTTGTTCCCAGATAATTGTTTCCCACACCGGACGCAATGGACATAAAAATCCATAAAGAAAGATAGATAAGCAAGAAGAATATTTTTGGTGCAAAACTTTTGAAAAAGAAATGCTTTTTATGATTTTTCAAATGTTTTTGGATTTTTGAAAGTTTTTGGACACGAAAAATAACGTTCACAAGTGAACGGATCCCAATAGCCAACGCGTCATTCACAAAAAACCGTTAATCTTCACGAAAAGAGCCGGCAGCGGCGCCATTTTAATGACGAGATTTTACTAGTTGAAAGTTCGTTATTCTCGGAGTCTAATCGAATTGATTTCCGGCTTAAAGTATGACTCTGTTGTTTTTGGTGAAAAAGAATATTTTGGTTGTTTTAAAATAAAAGTGCAAAACAATTAAAGTAAAAGTGCAATTAAAGTAAATCTAGTCTAATTAAAATAATGGTGCAAGTATTTAAAACGTGACTGAAATTAAAAAGGCACTAAAAGTAAATGACGCAAACTTAAATCTAACTAAGGCAAACTTAAAACGCACTAAAACTTAAACTAAAGCAAGGCTAAAATAAAGCTAAGGCAAATAAACTTAAAGTGCAAGTAAGGAAAAAGGCGGGAAAAATAAAGCTTGAGAATAAAAGACAGAAATTTAAAAAGAAAGACTAAAAAGAACCTGACAGAAACCTTGATTCGGAAGTTCAAAACTTCCGAATGAACTGGTTTGACTCGGAACTTCTTGAGTTCCGAATGAACACAATTGAGTCGGAACTTCTTGATTCGGAAGACTTCCGAATGAAGCACTCTTGATCCGGAACTTCAAGACTTCCGAATGAAGGACCCTTGATCCGGAACTTCAAGAGTTCCGAATGAAGCACCCTTGATCCGGAACTTCTAGACTTCCGAATGAAGAACCCTTGATCCGGAACTTCTAGACTTCCGAATGAAGAACCCTTGATCCGGAACTTCTAGACTTCCGAATGAAGAACCCTTGATCCGGAACTTCTAGACTTCCGAATGAAGTCTTCTTGGTTTGGAAGTTGTGGCTCGTTCGGAACTTTTCCTTCGTCCGGAACTTTCCTGGGAATACAGTAACCGAAACAAACAAACCGAAGAACAAGGGATCACAGTAACCACGAATCTAACCACAAATTTAACCAAAATCAGACACAAGATTAAACTAAACTAATAACAAAACATTCAATAATCATAAACAAATAATCTAAATCAACAAAACTAACAAATTTAACCACAATAATCAAAAACCCACTTGATCAAAATAAGGACATGAACATGAACATAAACTTTAAACATAAAAATCAAAGATTAAGAAAGGTAGATAGGAGATTAACAAGATAAAGTAAAGATTGACAAGAATTAAATGGAAACTTACTTGAAATTAAATGGTAATTAAGGTGCAAGACAATTAATGTAAATTGGACAAGAAAGTAAATGTGCATAAAATGAAAATGGAAGAAATGGTTTGTCAAACCACCCAACAAAGAAAAATGATTAATTCCTAAACTATATATAGGGGAGGATTAGGAAGCTTCCTCCCCTCCTTCCTTTCTTCTTAATTGCGTCATTAGGTCCTTAAGCCTTTAATCTTCATTAATTGCACCATTAGTCTTTTTCTTCTTATCTTCTTTAATCTTGGACTTTTAATGACTTTTGGCTCGGGATTTCTTTGAACTCGTCTTTTACTTCTTCAATAAAATAGGCTTGAGTTCTTCGGCTTTAAGTAAACTTCTGTCTTTTGACTTTTTTCTTCGATAAATCTTCAGAATTGGTCTTGGACTTCCGTTCTTTTTGCACTCTTGACTTCTTGACATTGTCTCTCATCTATTTCTTCAATAAAAGCCCGTAAATGCCGTGTTTTCTCCACTTTTCACAATTTCGTCCTAAATCACAACAAAAACACAAACCACGCATAATTCCGACATAAAAGACATAAAATACACGTTTTGGTCCGGTTATTATTGTAATTAAGTGGTAAAAAGGATGGGTGTTTACACACCTATCAAATCCCCTACACTTGACCATTGCAATGTCCTCATGCAATGCATTAGTCACAAAGCACGTTTACATTTTTCATCACAATCAATCCATAATGGCCTTTATTAAAGAGATAGAAAATTAAAAACATACAAAGTAAAGAAATCAAAAACATACCTTGGGTTTTGAAAATGTCATGAATAATCATCATCCTCAAGTTTTCACTTTCTCCAAACCAAGCTCAAAAACGAGATCATTGTTATTATAAGTTAGTAAACAAACACGAACTCATGTGGGCCAATTACTCACTTAGACTCCCTTATTCCTAGGTGTATTTCTTATATTTTATTGTTGTCTTGAATAATCACGAGGATGCATTGTTTGACTTATTTCGATAGTTATTTAGTCCGAAAATAAAGTGAACGATTTAATCAATAGTTAGCTAAAGGACAAAATCTTTTAAAACTGCTTATCGGGCCCTCATAAAGTTCATATCTTGGCATAACTCGCTTCGCGATTTGAGACCTTTCTCGGACCGATATTTGGCAGCGACTTCATACTTCAAATCTTGAGAGACGTTCATGAAATAATGGTCTTCTCTTCATAATAGGAATTTCTTCACTTGAAATTTTGAGAGATTCTTCATATATGGACCACGACTTCTTCATTTTTCTCCAATCATTACTTTGGACTTTGATATACAACGATCCGCCTCCTTTTAGGACTTGGATCTGTTTATCCTCATACCTTGCTAGGGTCTTTTCGGATAGACTTCTCCATGACTTTTGGGGAGTATTTGCTTTTCGTCGTGTGTCTCTATCCTTCATATTGATTTTCGATAAATGATTCTTCACATCACTTTTGGATCTTTAGCAACAAAATGTAGCCCTCATGCCTTGTTAGGGCCTTTTCGGACTCGCCAATCTTCGTATCCCGCTTCAATAAGTTATGCCTTGGCTATGAACTCTAATCCATATCGAGCAACTTTTAAACGATCTTGGGCTAGAAGCTAAGTAACATTTCAAATCGTACAACCTTATTTATTGCAGATAAATTTATTAACAGGCGATGGGAGAATAGGCTTATAATTAACTCACATAAATTCACGAAAGAATACCAAACTTATAATTGACTCTATCATCTCTCGTACTCCACAGTTTAAAATCTCAAGTAATGAGACTCGTGGATGCTTAGCCTATTAAATCAAAGTTTTGGGCTTTCGAGTCATATAGGATCTTGCAAATTCTTAGACTTTTTCAAGTTTAGAAATCGCATTTTAAAGTTCCCTTGATAAACAACTCTCTAGGATCAATTATAGGAACTTGCGAAAAGTTCTTGTTCTTAACCCGTGAAAGTTAAGACTTTCGCGTTTTATAGCTCCTTATATAAAAGCCTAGCAAAACTTGACTTAAACACGTTAAGGATACTAGCTAGAGTAAACTAAGATAAGTAAACTCGGGTTGAGTCAAAAGATTCACAACGTTTGAAAATTAAAACCACTTTATTAAACATCTATTCTAATAAGAACAACTATACAAAAGGAAAAACTAATAGGCCAAAATAGATCAAGAATTTTGAAAAATGTCGAAAAATTGATTTCCCGGTTAAAATGAGGACAAATACAAGGAAAAGACCACTTAACTTCGATAGAAGTCCACCCTACACTTAATATAAACATTGTCCTCAATGTTTAAGCATGTGGGAGTAAACTCCCCTACACTTAGGACATTGTGCACTTTGTTTAAATCTCGTTAAGGAAGAGACAACTAAAGAGATTCTATTTTAATATTGAGAAATATAAAATAGTGAATCGAAAAGAGTTTAGGATAGAACCGGGAAGAAGGCAACACGGAATCACGGGTCGTCAAAAGTCATCAAGAGGGTGTCTTTGAACCTCTAATCCCTGCACATGATAAGAAAGAAAGCAAGAAACACCACGGGGCTCCCCCTACACTTATGGTGAAAATAGATAGATAATTGGGTTGCCTCCCAAAAAGCGCTTGTTTATATTAACCGAGTCACGAGCCTGACTCGTCCCCGAATTAAATGGTCCATGGGGAAGCCTCGAATGTGATACCGAGATCAAAGACCTTGTCCTCGTTCCCGGTTGACATCAATAAAGGAGAGGCGGGGGGATAAGTCTTGAATGGGAGAAAGGTCCTTTCAACATACGAGAAGTATGTGAAATCGAGGTCCACGGGAGGTGGGGTGGGTAAAGTAAGCACATTGTCCTCCCCCAAAGACAATAGATGCTGAGCAAGCGGCAAAGCCGTATTGTTATCAATCATAGCATAATCAATGTCACCTCCCGGGTCAAAGCACTCATCCTCTGTGATAGTGGCTAAAGAGGAGGATGAAAGGTGCTCAGGAGGGGGACTTGGGACAATATCTTCCTGCAGCAAAGTATAAAAAATAATGTCCCCCTCCGTGTCATAATCATCAATACCTGGAGGGATGGAGTGGATATCGATTTCTTCCAGCAATGGGTCATTATCTTCAACGGGAGGGATAGATGGATGTAAAGACTTGGAAAGAGAAGGAGAAGTCAACTCTTCGATTTGAGCAATAAGAAGATGAACTTTCCGTAATCTATCGCGAAGAAGCACGTCTTCCACCTTATCCACAAGATCATGTTCATCGATAAACTGCTCGTAATCTGGAGAGAATAAATCGTCATCGTCTGCATCTCCCGTGGAGATTGAGAAATTTCAAAAGTGAAATTCTCATAGCAGAGAGAAGAATCGTCATCACTAGGATCGACCTCTTCCGTAAGAGCAACGTCGTCCTCAGGCTCCATAGCAGGTAAGTCACAAACCTCATCATTCAATACTTTATCGAGACCAACATCACTAAGCTCATTCAGCGAATCTAGATCCTTAGATCTAGAAGGAACATCGAGAGTAGGAGCAGCAACTTCAGAAGATTGGTTGACAGTGTAGACATCATCGTCGTCGTCATCATCATAATAGATGGGACGAGTCCAGTTAGGAGTGACGTAGTCGGCTAACTCTTCCTTGATAAGCTCCACATCTTTAAGAAGCTCATGCAGCAACTTTTGTTGTTCATCGCCCCGAGTATGTTCAATTTCACCAATTCTATCCCACGCTGTAATTAAACATTTTGGTGTAGAAAAGAATGGAAAACGACTAAATTGGCTCAAAAAGGTGTCAGTGGTTTTCAAGGTTTCGTCCACATCAAGCAACGGTTGCCTTTCCTGATGCAAGTCAGCTCGAAGTTGAGCCATACTTTCTAGAATGTCATTCAAAGAAGTGAGTTGTTGATCAAGACTAATTTGCTGAGAGGATTGATGATTGAGGGTGTGATGTGGGGGCGCAAAGTTATAAACACTAGGATGATAGCACGGTACTTTCTCAAAGACTTGCGACGGATCACAAAAAGAAGCATCGTGAGGGCCCCCACAAATATAGCACCATGGGTGTGGAGAGGAACTGGGTGCTTCTTGTGGATAGCTATGACCATTGTCATAATTGTACCCCGGTTCTTGCCCGTGACCATACGGGTATCGAACCGGGCATGAAACATGCCAATGAGAATCGCTTCCATAATAGATGCACGGGGGAACAGGAGGAGGTGGGTTCAAAAAGGACGAATTAGTCGAATTGCACAAAGGACAAAATCCGAATAGGAATTGTGTATTGTCGAGATCGTTTCCACACCGCTCACATGTACACCATTGACAAGAGTTGTTCCCAGATAATTGTTTCCCACATCGGACGGAATGGACATAAAAATCCATAAAAATGCGAGTTCGTTCTCGGCGGAGGTGTGTATATGTGAGCCAATATAATAAAATCAAGTTTGGATTAGTGTCGTTTTTGGTTTAAAGAAAGAAAAAGTAAAGACGAGTTACACTACGACGTAAAACGTAAAAACGTAAACGAAAAGACGTAAAATGCGACGAAATTAAAAAATATTAAACTAAAAATTAAACATTAAAACTAAGTTTAAAATAATATAAATAAGAATAAAAATTCAATTAATAAATTTTAAAAACTTTTATTAATTAAATATTCAATTTTAAATGCTAATTAAAGCCCTAAAATTAAATATAATTAACTAAAAGCCCAAAATATTATTTTATCAAACTAATATCTCACTTATATTATTTGAACACTAAAAAGTAATTTTCCTAAATTTTAGAATCTATTTTTCTATTTTTAAAATGCTAAAAACACGTTTTAAAACTAAAATAATGATTAAAAATAATAAAATAATGCTAAAATTAATTTTACTTTTTGAAAAATCCTAAATTATATATCTAAACAGTAGAAAAATGTAAAAGTTTGAAAAAAGTAATTATTTTCACTAAATGACAAAATAGTTTGAATTAAAACCTAATTAAACTTAAATTAAATCTAAAAATTTATAAAATAAAGTGAACAGTGAACTTTTTTTAACTAAAAATCTTAAAATATTTTACGGAACCTATGAAAATTGGAAAATCAAAAAAATATTAATTTTTTGCACTAAAAGAAAAAAAAATAGAATTAATAAAACTAATTTAAATTTGAATTAAATCTAAAAAGTAACAAATGAACAGTAAAATAAAGTTTAACTTTACTGAAAATCTTAAAATAAATAATAAAAGCCAAGAAAATTAAAATCAATTAAAAATACTCAATATTGCTCGCTAAAGACAAAAAAAGTTATAAACTAAAAGGGACAAGTCTAATTGCTTTGTCTTTATGTGTAGCAGTGGCTACTCTAACACTATCAGTGGGAACTTTGTTCCCACTGCTTGTTACAGAAACTTGACAAGGACGATTTCTAGCTTGTTTACTTGATGGTTTTGGAAACAAAAGGCACCCCCATAACCAGTTGGGTTGTGGGGAGTCAATGCAAGCAAGAAACAACAAGGTTTAAGCACAAAATCACTCAAAAATAGGCAAAATGAAGTTGCTGTAATGGTTATGCAGGTATGATGGTCAAATGCTGGTTCAATGTGCAATTTGGTGAACTTTGGATTGGCAAATCTTGCTCACACCACACCCAATCCACTACTAACAATATTCAATCCCTATATAACACTTAACTCTAACAGATTAACAAGCTTTGGATTCACACATTTCAAAATCAAATCTACAATAGGCCTGATGAATGTATCTTGCTACTTTACCAAGTTTTACACATGTAGACTTTGTGTTCTTCTACCAAACATGAAACAAATAACACTTTTAACCACAACTACCCTAATGGAGTATGCTTAGGCTGGTTTTACCCTATCTTTGTGTTACCCAAACCTAGAATATAGCAGATCCAAATACCCCCTAAGTTGTTGAAACAAGATTTTCACAAAGCAAAACCTCTCAAACCAATTACAAATCTATCTAAACTTAATCTAGCATGTATAAGACTGAAAATCATGCCATAAACAAACACCTAAATAATCAATACACAGATTCACACCAAACTCATGAGCATCAAATTCAAACAATCAGGAGGGTTCAAGCTAGGATTTACCTTGTGGGACCCATAATCCAGGCCCCACTATGGTTGATATGCCATCTCCATCAAGCCAAACTTGAGCTTATGGGATTAATGAGGCTGTTGTTTGCTGTAGAGAATGATGGTGTGAATACACTTAGTCAACACCCAATATATCTTCAACAATGGAACAAATGGAAAAGAGAACTTTGTGGTACCTACAAATGAAACCAAGAAAATAGAACAAGAGCTTATAAAAGCTGACCATAAGCTGTTGTCAATAGTAACTTCAATAAAATCAAACTTTTGAAAAACCACTTGAAACCTTTTTGAAACAGATTAACCAAACAAATTAATAACCCAAAACTGAAAACCAAAAACAAACTTCCACTTTCACTTCACTTTGTTTTTGGATTCTCAATCCGTGGGTCTCAAAGATATTTCTTGCCAAAATTTTATGAACAAAAAATATATTTGATAACTTTAAACTATATTTGCATAAAAAGTAAACATTAAGCTAAAGAAAACAGTAAAAGGGACACAGATAAGGAAATTGCAATGTTTTTAAATAAACTTTAACTATTTGATAAATAAAAAATTTACAACTTCAAAAATCTGGAACAAAGGATGTGGACACACACGTCTCGCATTTATACAATGAAAAAGAAGAGTGTAGAACAATGAAACCCTAATTACTGAAATCCCATCCTTGCCCTTGAGTCTTCAAAATTTAAATTTGGTCAAAACATATACATGTGATCTCTGAGCTGGTTCCTTGTGATGACAGTTGGTCAAATGCATCAAAACCGTCCATTTGGGTTTAGGGGTTAAGGAATAAACAGGGACCATGGATGTTGTCCCCTTTTTGGGTTTTGGGTGAAAGTGAGAGGTGCAGGGGAGTACTGGTGTTGGGTCGTGGGTGAGTGTGAAGGGGTTTATAGGTGGGTTTTGTTTAACAATCCCTTATCAACATTCTGGAGATAATTAGGTTTTTTCCCTTTGGTTTATGTTAATTAGGGTTTAGGTTTTATAGGATGGAGGGGTGAGTGAACAGGGCGATTTGATTTGGTTTAGTGCTTAAATGTGGTGTTTACCACCAAAATTAGTTAAACAGATTAATAAATAATCTGATTATTTAAAAGTGGTGAGTGGAAAAGGGACGTGGAAAGGGAGGGTGAAGTGTCATGATGTGAGTGGATGGGAGGGGTTGACATGGAAAAATGATAGGCTGTGATGAGTTTGTGTGTTTGATGCAAATAGTCCCTGAATTCCCAAGTCTTTTCACGTAAGTTTTAAACAGACCATTCTTGTATTCCTTTGTTAAACAACTTTCTTTTCTTTCATTTTGGCCACAACAAGTTTTGATAAGTTATTTCAAGGACCATAAATGCATATTATGCATTCTTCAATGGCATTTCTTGTATTTTCTTGAAACTTAAGGACCATACTTGTAACTTTTGAGATTTACAAGGGTCAAAAGTGACAAGTCTTCAAAAGTTGAGGGACAAATCTTGCCAAATCTTCAAACTTCAAGGACTTCAATGGAAATCATCGTTCGGGTCCGGTTCTTTGTGCGGCTTCGTTCCCCGTGTTCGTTTTTGCTTGATTCTTGTGATCTTTTGTTGATTTCACGATATCCGTACCTAAAATATATAATGAACAAACACAAGCATATTTTGGGGTATTTTAATGATATTTTAAGCGTTTTAAGCCCGATTTGGACGATGAGACTATGTATAATTGCAGTTTCATCAGGACCACTTAGACATACGTCAAGGAAAGGTGCTAGCTACTTCTTAACATTTACGGATGATTATAGCCGTTATGGTTATGTTTATTTACTTAAGCATAAACATGAGGTATTTGAAACATTCAAAGTGTTTAAAGAAGAAGTAGAACTGCAATTAGGGAAGAAGATTAAAGCTCTTCGTTCTGATAGAGGTGGTAAGTATTTAAGTCAAGAGTTTATCGATTATCTAGGTGAGAATGGAATTGTTCAGCATATTACTTCTCTCTATACTTCACAACAAAATGGTGTATTCGAAAGGAGAAATCGTACATTATTGGATATGGTACGATCTATGTTTAATCTTACAACTACCTTTATCCTTTTGGGATTATTCTCTAGAATCTGATGTTCGCATATTAAATATAGTTCCCACAAAGAAGGTCAATAAGACACCATATGAACTATGGCATGGCAAGAAGACATATTTGTCTTATTTAAAGGTCTGGGATTGCGAGGCGTATATGAAATGTGACTTGGGTGACAAACTCCAACAACAATCTGTAAAATGTATCTTTGTAGGATACCCTAAGGAAACTATGGGTTACTACTTTTATTATCCACCTGAGAACAAAGTTATTGTTGCTAGGTATGGAGACTTGCTTGAATCTGATCTTGTAACCAAGAATTCAGTGGGAAAAATTATGATCTTGAGGAGAGTTATATAGATACATTACCTTCTGAAAACACTAGCGATGTAATTCCCGTAGAACCAGAAAGTCTGGCGGTTCCACCGGAATTAGTTCCTCTGCGTAGATCTGCAAGGATTAAAAACGCAAATAGCAATATGTGTCTTAACATAGAGGATGATGATGAGTTAGGGGATCTTGGTGAACCCGCTAATTATAAATCCGACATACTTGATCCTGAGAAGGATAAGTGGATGGTTGCTATGGATGAGGAAATGAAATCCATGAAAGTAAATGATGTTTGGATTCTTGTAGAACCACCACCGAATGCTAAAGTAGTGAGCCATAAGTGGATATACAAGAAGAAAACCGACATGGACGGAAAAGTACAATCCTATAAAGCTCGTTTAGTAGCTAAAGGTTTTACATAAAATTTTGCCGTAGACTACGAGGAGATATTTTCTCCTGTAGCAGACTTAAGATCTATTAGGATTCTCATAGCTATAGCATCATACTATGACTATGATATATGGTAAATGGATGTTAAAACTGCCTTCTTGAATGGTCGCTTAGATGAAGACATCTATATTAAGCAACCATAAGGGTATGTTGATCCTGAGAATCCAGGACATGTGTGTAAACTTCAAAGGTCCATTTATGGTTTGAAGCAAGCATCACGTCAATGGAATAAAAGATTTGACGAAGAAATCAAAAAGTTTGGATTTGTTCAGAATCGTGATGAGCCATGTGTATATCGCAAAGCTAGTGGGAGTGATGTAGTATTCCTAATCCTATATGTTGATGACATATTAATCATGGGAAGTAACATTCCAAGACTTAAAGTTGTTAAGGATTAACTTGGTAAATGTTTTTCTATGAAGGATTTAGGAGAAGCTGCATACATTCTGGGAATTAAGATCTACCGGGATAGGAAAAGACGGTTAATTGGTCTATGTCAAGATGCTTATATAGATAAGATTTTGAAGAAGTATAATATGCATAATTCCAAGAAAAGTTTTCAACCTATGGAAGTTAAGCATAATCTGAGTCATGAGATGGATGCATCAACTCCTAAAGAGGAGGCATACATGCAGAATGTGCCTTATGCTTTGGCTGTAGGATCTATAATGTATGTTGTTAGATGCACAAGGCCTGATATGGCGTTTGCTCATAACTTGGTCAGTAGATACCAACAGAATCCAGGGAAGCTCCACTGGACTGCTGTTGAACATATTCTAAAGTATTTGAGGAGTACGAAAGATATGTTTTTGGTATATGGTGGAAAACCAGACACAGAACTAAATGTTACAGGTTTCTGTGATGCGTCCTGTCAATGTGATAAAGACGATATGAAGTCTCAGACGGGTTACGTTTTTGTTATCAATGGAAGAGCAGTTGACTGGAAGAGCAAGAAACAGACAACGATTGCAATGCATGCTACTCAATCTGAGTACATGGCTGCTTCAAAAGCTGAAATGGAAGCTGTTTGGATTAGGAAGTTTATTGAAGATCTTGGAGTGATGTCTTCAGTTAAAGAACCTATTGATATGTATTGTGACAATTCTGTCGCAATAATATTTGCTAATGACCCTGGAGTCATGAAAGGTGCCAGACACTTTATGCGTAGACATCACTACGTCCGAGAACAAGTTGAAGCTCGGGAAATCAAATTGATAAAATTTCACACAGATGATAACGTAGCAGATCCTTTGACTAAGGCTTTGCCTAGACCAAAGTTAGTTAAGCATGCCAAGGCGATTGGGCTGCAACTAGCTAGCGAACTCATGCAATAAATCTGTGATTAGTATTCGGATAAAGGATGTTATGACATTATTATATAATGAAATAAAGATTAGGTTTCGTTTATTTATATTATTTAATAAGTGTATCCTATTTTACATGTTTTAATCAATGAATAAAAGTTATGCTAAATGTCCGTTATCGATTAATAATATGGGAATATTGTTGGAAATAGGTTTTTACGTATTTAGAAAGGATCGGTCACTCCAACAATATATTCAAGTATTGGGTTCGTGATCCATTATGTAAACATATAGTCCATATAGCCCACATGTAGGGTGGGCTATATATACCCCCTCCTAGCATGTTAGGAGGGGTTGGTCATTTTGTTCTTTCACTTTTCATTAATGATATCCATCTTTCTCTCCTCCTCTCTTTTATCTCTTTAGCTTTCTCTCTCTAGTTCTTTCTTCTCCATCTCTATCTTAAGATAAATCAAACACATCTACAATCCTAAGAATATATGATTCTACAATTGGTATCAAGAGCCATAGTTGATTATGTTGTTCTTGTGTTTGTTCTTCATTAATTTGTGGGTTTTGATCTAAAATCATTCGATCCATAATTTTTTTTGTGTTTTTTATGGTTTAATCTTTCTAGAAATCATCTAAATAGTTGTGGTAGTAATTTTGGGTAATTGTTTTTGGTAAAAACACGAAAAAGTTGGAATATTTTGATTGATTTTTGGGTAAAAATTACAAGTGTTCGAAATTTTTTAATACAAGTCGGAATAAAAGGGTTTTATATATTCCGACTTATGTCTTTGATTTTTTCCCTCCAAAATATGTCACATTCCGAACTATTATTGTTGCATATTTAGAACTAGTTATATCTTTTCCCTCCAAAGTAAATTGCATTCTGACTTCTAATTTTTCCCTCCAAAACAAAATCTCATTCCGACTTATGATACGAATTCGTTTCCCGACTTGTGTTCCGAATTATATTTGAGTCCACATTCCGACTTCCATACATAATATCTATTTTGACTTACGTGTGAATTAAGTGTATTCCGACTTACGTGCGAATTAAGTGTATTCCGACTTACGAGTGGATTACCTCTATTCCGACTTATGTTGGACATCATGTATTCCGAATAAGGATAGAGATGAAGTATTCCGACTTGTGACACGATTTAGTATTCCGACTTTATTTTTGTTATCCTTTTATATTCCGAACAAGGTCTTAGAAAATAGACTCGAAAACTCTTGACTCGACTCATACACAAACAATCAACACTCTTCGACTGAAACCAAAAACATTCATCGATCGAAATACTCTCATCGATCTCACAACAGTCGCTCAAACAACCCACACAACCTCGACTCCAACTCACACTCGAAAAAAAAACCATTTGACCAAACCAACAGGACTCGACTACCCAGACACTGACTCACAACCAAAGACTCGACTCTATAACGACTCATCAAAAACCAACCCTTTCGAACACATTCTTGACTCGACCATAAAACCGCCTCGCCAACTCAACCACAACAAATCTGTCATCTCAAAACAAAATCACTCATTTTCCAAACTCACCCAAATACAAACCAGTAACAAACTTTTTCAAGACTCTCGACTAGAATCAAACTGACCTGACTCGACACACCAACACTTACGAACCACACCACCTCAACCAAACTCGTCTAAACGTTCACGCTTCTCTCGACCACCAGACTCGACACAAACTCTCACTCAACAAATCCATCTCACAAACTCAGACACACTCGAACACACACTACAACCACTCAAGATCTCAGTCGCAAAAAACTTTCATAGATCCAAAACCAAAAATAGAAAACAGTTAGAAAACCTACCCGAGACCCATTTTTGGATCTTGATGCTTAGATTGTTGCACATCTTCGTGGGATTTGGTTATCTTCATGGGATTTAGTTGATGAGAATTATTTGAAGAAGCAGATTGGGATATATTGTAGAAGAAGAGAACGGAGTTTACAAAGTGGTTGCGTGTTTTAGTAGGAGATTAGGTTTGTGTGCTGTGAGATTCGCATAAAGAAAGAGAAAAGATGGAGGATACAAGGTTGTGAGACGCTGGTGTGAGTATAGAGGATTTAAAGGTGACTGTTTTTTGTTGGATGGGAGGATTTGTTAACAAAGGGGAAGGATTTGAGATGGAGGCGTCACTTTAGTGTGTTTGAGATTAGGTTTGGTGGCTGTGAGTTTTCTACACAAGATAAAAGGGGAGTATGTAACAAGAAAGAGATGGGTACTATTACTTATGGTGGTTTTTTAGAGTTTTGATCAGTCACGTGTTAATTGCCCAAGCCCACGTGTTGTGAGGTTTTTCAGATCGGCTGTTGATTTAATTAAAAGTTTTTTATCAGATTTTTTTAAAATGACTAATTTTAAAGATTAGTTTATTAAAATTGGTTGATAGTTCGGGATTTAACGTGAAAACGTGACGAGACAAGTGAAGACCAAAAGTTATATATCCGAATATTTAGGGTATAAAGATATATTAGTTGATTTTTACTCGGGCTTCGACACGAAAAAAGTTACGAGACAAGGTGAGGAGAAAGAGGCACATCTTACCAAAAACGAATTAAAGTGATACGGCTTATTCGTTGGTGTGTAAAATCTAGCAAATTCGACTTCACGGTTTCTCCTCTCGTATTGGTCTTCCAACAATTAACACACTTACCTTTACCGAATTTCAATGGAATCATCGAATTTGACGTTTCAAGAGGGAGACTCGCATCACATGCAAGACAACGCTAGAAGAAGTAGCCTCACGTCATTTCAACTACTTCAGTCTCATCTTGTGACTCTTTCATGGATTCAAGGAGGGATCGAATTTGTGACAATATTTTGGTCAAGATCGTTATATATTCATTGATTCAATACACATCACCTTGAACCAACTAGATGAGAAACTTCACAAATCAGACTTTAATCATTCTGCATCAGAATCTGCATATCAAGCTCTCGTGACACAATTCACGCCTTTCCTCCAATTCAATATCATCAAGTCTGAAAGTTCAGCGATTTGCCAGTCATTTTTTTGAGACACACATACCGAGCTTCAAGTTTTCCGTGGAACACTATTGAAACTATTGACATCGGTCTCGTCTTCGATTTATGAAAAAATCCCGACTTTAGCAAGCGTGTGATAATGGAGTGCAAGATTCTATGATGCAAGAGGAAAATGGTCATACGATTGACGCATTAGAGGCTGTTAAAGATTGCAAGGACATGGAATCAACAGTTAAACATGACATCAGCCACACGTCAGGGAATGTTACAGACATCTCTAATGATGACACCATACCCATTTATGACGAAGAGCCTACAAATATGGTACAATGTAATGTTGTATATGGTGTATATGCCGATGAACTAACGCATGTTGAGCATTCCGAACCTATTTGTGACAAACATGGGATGGAAAACGGTGCTAGTTTTACCACTTTAGATTCATCCGATGTGCGTCATAATGGGAGAGAGATTGTTCATAATGTTATAGTACATCATGATAAATGCTTTATGACTGCTTTGTTAACTGATTCCGATTCCATGATTAAAGAGCTCGAAACGATCGTAGCTCAGCAATCTAAAGAGCTTGAGGATGCCAAAATTGAATTTTCAAAGAAAACGGACAAATTTGAAAAGTATTTTGAAAAACTTGAAAAGTCAAACGTTGTTCTTGAACGAAAATTAGATCAAACAGTTCTAGATTCTAAAGCTGAAAAGGATAATCTTTTGAAACAAATTAAGTTGCTTTTATCTAAGTTGGCATCCCAAGATGAATTGCTCAAAGAGAATGAGACTTTAAAGGCTCAAGTACAGGAAAAGGTCTTTGCTATAGCTGCATTGAGAAATGAAGTAAGGAAATCTAAAGGAACTAGTGTGGACACTAAACTTGAAAAACCATCAATCTTGGGGAAACCGCCTACAAATAAGTTCATTCGACAACCGACTGCATTTAGATCCGAGTGACCTCAATCCTCGAGACTGCGGTTTGCCTCCCAAGTTGATTTGGTTCATCTTTCTAGACCAGTCACTCCAGCAACTAGGCCCAATGTGACCAAAACAGCTTTAGCAAGACCTAATCACATGATTGCCTCTAGTTTCTCTAAAAATACCAAGACCACGTCTAGAACTAGTTCAAATGACGTTCACCATAAATCTGGTCTAAGGGAAGCTATTCAAAAGACACAAGTAAAAGATAAGAATTTCAAACCTAGTCAGATGCCTTCTAGATTACCAAACACTGCTAACCGTAGCATGTAAAATCCAAGGAGCATCAATCAATCGTTCAAGAATTCTAGATCTTACTCGGACATTAAATATGCTACTTGTAAAACATGTAGAAAATGTGTCTTTATGGCAAATCATGACTCTTGTGTCAAGAAATTACTTAATGAGGTGAACTCCCGTGCTAGACTTAAAACCCAGTGGATAGCTAAAATCAAACCCATTGGTAAAGTTTGGCGCCCCACTGGTAGAACTTTCACTCTTGTAGGAAACGAGTGCCCTTTAACTAGGATAGTCTCCGATTCTACTAAGACTACTAGGGAGGATATTGAAAAGGATGATACATCATTTAAGCATGAACTTGAGGTTTTCTATAAAAGGAAACATTTTCCATCTAAGACAAGTGAATCATCTACTCAGGTCGCCTCTGGCACAAGTAAAGACAACCGTGAACCCCCACTTGCTTCTAAGATAGATATCGCTAACCCATATCAAAACATGCAAATTCCTAATGAGAATGCAGGTACCAAAGTTGATGTTTCAAAAGAACGAAGCGGTCCAATCATTGTATATCGTTCAACTAAGGAAACTCTCAGAGATTGGTTACTAAAGAAGCAGATATCGGAGAAACAAGTGTCTCAGGGGATTCACGGTTAAGCTTACCTACAGAGGACTTATAGTCACATCACAAACTGTAACTCGTTCATCAAAGAAAGGAAAGTTTATCGCCGATGATAAACTTACCCTCACAACGAGAAATTAATTTTTCTCGAGCATGAGCTTATATCAAAAACATTTAAAGTTTTTAAGCTCATGCACAATGGCTCACAGTCAAATCACAGTCTGTGACCCAAACTTTAAAGAAAGGGAAGTTTATCTCGTCAACGATAACTTACCCTCAAAACGAGAAATTAAATTTTCTCGGACACGAGCTAAATTTAAAACTATTTAAAAGTTTTAAGCTTGTGTATATGGTTCATTGTTAAATATCAGAAGATGACTCGATCTACAGAGAAAGGAAAGTTTATCGTCGATGATAAACTTATCCTCACAACGAGAAATTAATTTTTCTCGGGCATGAGCTTATGTTAAAAACATTCAAAGTTTTTAAGCTCATGCACAACGGCTTTCAGTCACATGTCAGATTGTAACCCGCGCTTCAAAGAAAGGAAAGTTTATCGCTGATGATAAACTTATCCTCATTAACGAGAAATTAAATTTTCTCGGACACGAGCTTACATTAAAACTATTCAAAGGTCTTTAAGCTCGTGTAAATGGCGTATAATCACATTTCAGATTATGCCCTGGACCTCAAAGAAAGGAAAGTTTATCGCCGATGATAAACTTATCCTTACAACGAGAAATTAATTTTTTTCGGGCATGAGCTTATATTAAAAACATTCGAAGTTTTTTAAGCTCATGCACAATGACTTACAGTTAAATTTCAGACTGTAACTCGGACTTCATATTTAGGAAAGCTTATCTTTAAAGATAAGTTATCCTCGTAACGGGAAATTCATTTTTCTCGGTCATGAGCTTGTATTAAAACATTCTAAGTTTTAAGCTTATAAAGGAAAGTGTATCTTTTAAATAAGAGAACTTTTCTTCATAACGAGAAATTCACCTTTCTCGGTCATGAGCTTTTCGTTAAAACATTCAAAAGTTTTTCAAGCTCATGAAAACGATTTCTAAGTAAATGTCAGCTTAGAACTTGCTCTTCAGTTAAAAGGAAAGTTTATCGCCGATGATAACTTATTCTTAACAACGGGAAGTTTACAACTTCTCGGACTTGAGCTCGTTTAGTAAGATATTCAACATCTTAAGCTCAAGTAATTGGTTTCAAAACTTTGAACACAATTTTTCGAGAATTTCTCAAAAGGTTTTTTTTTCTAAATCATTCAAAATTGTGTGTTCAAAAATGTTTTGATAAAAATAGTATGTCTTCTGGAATCGATAATATTTACGATACTAGAAATGGCATTCAATAATGACACGGGGTTGTAAATAAAGTTCGAGCAGAAGTTCAGATGTTTTAAACATGCTCAAAATGGCTTGCTATTATTTCATATAGTAACCCGCTTTTCATATTCAAGTCAAGCATTTCACCGGAAAGCTTTGACTCAACAACGGGAATTAATTTTCTCGGGCATGGTTTACTTTATAACCATGTAAGGGATTGTGTTTACGGAATAACACAATCTAACACGAATATATGTATGTGTCAGTGCATTTATCTGTTAAAACAATAGAAATCTTGTTTTTATGAAGTTATCATCTCCACCAACCGTAGCAATTTACAATTGATATCTACATACTCGACGATGTGACTACTCAAACGGCGACTACAGCTCTTTCAATGGAACACGGGTCAACAATTGAGGGGGAGAAATTGTCCAGCATTCAGAATCTTTGACGCTGAAAGTGCCAAGGTCACATATTGGTGTCACGACAACGATATCAATCGTACACATGGAGTCAAGAGATAACTTCAGACGCGACGAGGCGACCAGCATTCGTGAACAAGAACCATGTGATTCTATCATATGATTTTCTCCATCATTCAGGTCCAACCTCGTCAATTGCTAATCTTGTGAATACATTATCATATATGATCTTTACACGTAATAAGTACCTTACACTTGTGTTTAAAAGGTATTCATTTTACGTTTCAAGTACACCCTCATTCATTTGAGGGGGAGCTTGTGTAAATCATGAAGATAATTGGATTTGCATTTTTCTTCCCAAATTTTCTTAAAATGCTATTAAATCAATTGATATTAAAAACATCGATTGGGTTAATATTTTTAATATGGGGGAGAAAATGTGACTTAATATTGAGATCAATAATGGTTTGACTTAATTTGCTGGCTCATCCCGACATGTGCGAAATGTTTTTGAATATCGTGGCATATGTTAAGGGGGAGCAAAATGGATTTGCACTTCAAAATGGATTTCATGGTGATTTATACTTACCCACAACCCATTTATTTCATGACGATGAAGATTGTGGTGACATAAGGATGGTAGGATAGGTTAAAGTCCAATGATTCTTCTAGAACCGGAGGAATCTTCCCAAGGACATTCCATAGCTAGAAATAGTAGTCCTTAGGAAAGATGGAGAAAGATTGTGAACGTAGCTGAATGCCGACCAAGTACTTAAGTTAGCACTGGAACAATCACAACAAGGTGCTAGTTATGACGTATTGGTAAGCATTGAAGGGGTTGAAGAATGAAAAAGAATTCTAAAGATAAAGGGTGTAAAGAAAGAAGACCTCCTTACAACCTTAGGCAGAAACCGGGTCAATACATATGCTATTAAGATCATTTTTAATGATGCTTGATATTAAAGATAAGACATCATGGACCCAGTGATGCAATGCACAAACCATCCCAGCTAACTCAGATATCTCTCAAAAGATATTTGTTTTAATCACACAGAGTCAACGCATTATCTATTGATTTATTCACTCCGAATGAATTGGTATTGATATGGTGGCACTCCTCTCCAGCCTCCCATCACTAAAATCCAAAATGCACTATCGAGTCTAGAGCCATTTGAGATCATCAAATATCTCATTGGGACACACTTTCATAATTCCTTGCTTCTTCACACACTGTGAAAAGTAAGAAAAATCTTAAGAGTCCTACGCAAAATCTTCATGATCTTGCCTGAACATCCGAGTAATACGAAAGTATTTACAATGAAGATGGAAATCCTTCTTGAGTGAATATCAAAAAGCTTATGGTAGGTGACTTGTGCGATTCCTTATGAATCAAGCTTGTGATAACTAGAAAGCAACAGTGGTTTAACTCTTAACTGAACTTAAACACGTTCCAGGCCTCTACACAATATCTTAGTGATCTTGCCAGAACACTCAGAGTGACACTCTATAGTGTTCACAGTGATGAGTGGAAATCCTTCTAGTGTTAACATCAAACAGCACTTGGTAGGTAACTTGCAAGATTCTATATGAATCAAGCTAGTGACAACTGGAAAGCAACGATGGTGCGATTCTTTAATGAATCAAACTTGTTCCAGGAACATGAATTGACGGCTTCAATCACGAGGATAACTTTATCCAAATGATTCACTCTTTACGTTCGCAGTCAGCTTTGGACGGTCGAGTAAAGAGAACGGGTTTACCCACGAAATCTTGTCAAGGAGGTTCTTAATTGAAACTACCTACCACAAGTACGATATTTAATATCGTCTAACGGTCTTCACCGACCGGAGGTAATATGCTACCGAATTAGAATGAAATGTTCGGGGCCATTTCATCCGTGTATATGTTTTGTTGTTAACTGTCTTATGCAGCGTAACAAGAAGATGGCATTACGGTGTACAATTCAGAAGAAGTCGTCAACACATGCTTATACTGTATGCACTTAATACTTCAACAAATTCAAGAAAGCCTAAAAGTCAAGTCTTCCACTGTATCAAACTCTGAACCTTTCAAGAATTTATAAAGGTATAAGTATGTGGAACATGAAGTCACGATGAGGCACACTTCACAAGTGATGAATGCACAAGGTCAAGTCAAGGAAACATGCTCAAGACTAAAGTCAAAGATCTCATCAGCATATTCACAAGAACAAGATCGAAGACTCAAGCATAGTATGCTAGGTTTAAGATTTTGTAAAATGGTGTGACCTCCCTTAGGGGAAGATTGTTGGAAATACATTTTTTAAAGGGAAGTCTCGGGCACATCATTATTAGAATAGATCACGAGCTATAGACTATTTAGGACATTGTAACTTGGAGTGACCTCCCTTAGAGGAAGATTGTTGGAAATAAGTTTTTACGTATTTAGAAAGGATCAGTCACTCCAATGATATATTCAAGTATTGGGCTCGTGATCCATTATGTAAACATATAGTCCATATAGCCCACATGTAGGTGGGCTATATATACCCCCTCCTAGCATGTTAGGAGGGGTCGGTCATTTTGTTCTTTCACTTTTCATTAATGATATCCTTCTTTCTCTCCTCCTCTCCTTTCTCTCTCTAGCTTTCTCTCTCTAGTTCTTTCTTCTCCATCTCTATCTTTAGATAAATCAAACACATCTACAATCCTAAGAATATACGATTCTACAAATATTATTAAATTAATACAAATCAAAATAGTGACAGAGTATACTTGAAAGTATATTGGTCAATTTTGGATGATATTCGATGAATCGAATATAGGACTTATCCCAACTATATGTTATCACTTTATGGATCTTTGTCATTAAGTAAAACATAAATAGGTAGCCTTAGACTTAAGATACCAGGAAACCGTTATGAATCTAGTGCATCTCTGTGGAATAATCTAACGCTAAACGTAACTGGTAGCTATAAGGATTATTTTCGGAAGTGTTGCAAAATTCATAAGTTTTTCTCGTAGTAAATATGGAATTTGTTTCCTCCAATTTAGTGTTGGAGTTTAATACAGTTGGGCCCCTCGTGAGATTAGTAAGATGTTTGTGTGGCCACACCCAAATTTGTTTTGGTAATCTTGTTGAATCTATAAACGAGAAACATAATGGTTAATGAAAGGAATGACTGAGATCCATATCCTTATTAATGTTGTATTATTAATAAAAGGATAAAAACAACGATGCAGAATCGTTAAAAGGTTTTTTCCAGGAGACCTTACTCGAGTTGTACTGGAGGCATTGCTAAGTGTAACTAGACGCTAGTCATGTAATCACGATATTCGAAATATGTCCAAGTGGGAGTTGTAAGTTTATGGATTTATATTTAATAGTCGTGTGATAGGATCGAACTCGAGATTACGGGATGGCACACAATACGTAAAGAGTTAATATAATTAATAAATATATTTATTGTATTTATTAATTTATTTAATAAATATATTTTTGTATTTATTAATTTAACCGAGCAAGTAACTATATAACTTTAGCAATCGTAAATTAATTAATAGTTAAGTTATAACGAGCGTTAAATAAACATATAGTATGTATAAACAAAAGGAAAATTTTTTTGAAGATTCTGGAACACCCCTCTGGGGTGTTCAACCGTCGTTTATGCCCTAGGGGTGGCAAAAATTGCCTTATATTTATTGGGCTACAATGGGTTGGAAGTTTATAAATACAACTCCTAATCCCCTCATAATTACAATATCATAAATCTTTTCCCCTCTTCTTTCTTTTGGTCGATCGCCACCCCCACCAACAAAAGGGTTTCGGTTGGTTTTTCTTGATTGATCGATTGTATACATAATCTAGTCCTAGCCCCTCTCTAGGGTTGTTGGGTAGATTAACTACAAGCGTTGTAGCTCGGTTTTCACGTGCTAGATTCACGGTTAGCTCGTTGTATTACGTGTGTACAAGAACGTAATATAGTTTTACTTTAGACTATATCTTGGTATATACGGTTTAAACCCGAATCGGTGATTTGTTCTTCGTCTTGGGGAATTGCTTTAACGTAAAGGTATGTAACCCTAATTCGATTAATTATATTGTGTTATTATTATTATGATCTTGTTAAATCGCTTCTGCTATATGTGCTTTGATCTCGTTTAGGGTTTTCTATAATTGTTATGATACTAATAAACCTTCATGGATCATATACAGGAAGTCCAAGGTATATGATGCAGAACTATCTAGACGCGATGACCTTGTGCAAAAACTTTAGATACCCGGACCTTTTCATAACATTCACGTGTAACCCAAAGTGGCCCGAGATTTCATGTTTTGTTGCTAAAAAGGGATTGAAATCTGAAGATCGTCCGGACGCCATAACAAGTGTGTTTAAACAGAAATTAGACACCATTATGAAGAATTTTAAAGACAAACGTTGGTTTGGCAGACTAAAAGGAGGTAAATACTTTCTAATCATGTTTATTTTGATTTAATGAAAGTTATTCCAACAAAACAAACAGTTTTTATGTTAGTATTCAAAATTTAACTTTGTAATATTTACCTCTCAGCTGTTTACACGGTCGAGTTCCAAAAACGAGGACTTCCACATGCGCATATATTACTATTTCTACATCCGGAAGATAAGCTGAAGACCGCAGAGCAGATTGATAAATATATATCGACCGAGATACCTGATAAGGATGAAGATCCAGAATTGTATCAGATAGTAACCAATCACATGATGCATGGTCCATGTTGTTGGAAATACGTTTTACGTATTAAGAAGGATCGGTCACTCCAACAATAGTATATGTAATAGCTCGTAGTTTAGTTAACTTAATATTAAACAAACAAGGCCAAGCCAAGCCTACAACATGTGTAGGCCGGCGGCCCAATGCAAGCCCAAGCCCATCATATGGGCTTGGTATATAAACCCTCTCCTTTGATGGAGAGGGTGGTGTGGTTAATCATTTTTCACATAGTTTACTTTTGTTTCTCTCTCTAGAATTGCGTTTAATCCACCATCTCTCTATCTCTTTCTCTCTCTAAAACATAAGCAAGATTTACATATCCTACAAATGGTATCAAGAGCCATGGGATGATTGTATTGTGCATGTGTTTGTGTTCTTGATTATCACGCCATTTTTGATCCATTTTCACACGTCCAAAAAATGTTTTTTGTGTTTTTGATGGTTTTTTTCTTGATACAAATCTTCTACATAGTTGTGGTAGGGATTTGGTATAGTTACTTTGGCTAAAAACACAAAATTTTTGGGTGTTTTGATCATTTTTTGGCTTAAAATCACGAATTGGTTGAGTTTTGTCCAAGAAAAGTGGAAATTATTCCGATCAGGTCATCGGAAAGGGGTTTATAGTACATTCTGATCTGTGTAATCGGAATAAGGTTTAGGTATTCCGATCACAGCATTCCGATTGGTATTCAGATTGGTATTCCGATCACGGCATTCCGATTGGTATTCAGATTGGTATTCAGATTTGGTATTCCGATCACAGCATTCCGATTGGTATTCAGATTGGTATTCAGATTTGGTATTCCTATCACGACATTCCGATTGGTATTCAGATTGGTATTCAGATTTGGTATTCCGATCACAGCATTCCGATTGGTATTCAGATTGGTATTCCGATCACGGCATTCCGATTGGTATTCAGATTGGTATTCAGATTAGGTACATTCCGATTAGGGTTCATTCCGATCATCATTCCGATCACTATTCCGATAATCACAAATTTTTCCATAAAAAATTTCGAACAAACTTGCAGTTTATTGAGAACATATTTTAGGGGATTTTAACATTGTTTCTCGACTTCAACTCACAACAACAAACACATTTAATTTCTTTCATTGATCGATCAACGTTTGTAAATCTTAACTTATTGAAATGGAGTACACATCTCTTACGGATAAGTCCATCCTCTCGGGTACGGATAATCGTCCACCAATGTTGGTGAAGACTATGTATGAGGAATGGGCTTCCCAAATGGAACTTTATATGTTGAACAAGGAGAATGGACATCTAATTTGGGCATCGGTGCTCAATGGACCATTAGATTATGGTACCGTGATGGAAGGTACGACTACTCGTCCTCGCACAACGGGTGAGTTGACTGGAGATATGAAGATTCAAGATAAATGTGATAAGTATGCAACAAACATCATTCTCCAAGCCCTTCCTCCAGATGTCTACAAACTCGTCAGCAAACATAAAGTTTCCAAAGAGTTATGGGATAGAATTCGGGTTTTCATGCAAGGCACCTCGTTAACTAAACAAGAACGAGAGTGTAAGCTTTATGATACTTTTGATAAGTTTGCCTATGTGCCAGTGGAGACTCTCAATGATTACTATCTGAGATTTACCCTATTGTTGAATGAGCTAAATATCTATGGCATGGCGATTCCTACCTTTCAATTGAACACCAAGTATTTGAACACTCTTCCTCCAGAATGGAAAAAATACGTGACGGATGTTAAATTGGCTAAGGACTTGCATAACACCAATGTGGATCAACTTCAAGCTTTTCTTCAACAACATGAATGCCATGTGATCGAGGCTCGGTTGTCTACACCTCAAGTTCATGATCCACTTGCAATGTATGCTTCTCAACAAAACATGGCTTATACTTATCAACAACCATCATACTTGCAGCAGCCACCACCACACATCTATCAGCAACCATCCTATCAACCACCAATGATGCCACAGCAAGAATATCAACAAAGTGTTCATCAACAATCTTTTCCACAGCAACCACAATATCAGACATCACCATCACAAGCCAACACTTCTCCAATGGGCTATACTCCTCAGCAAGGATATTTTCCAATAGAAGCACAACCAGCACAGGCTTTTTACTCTAATGAACTTCCACCAATCCAAGCACCGGTCTTTACTCCAAATGATACGCCAGCTGATGTTCTAAACCATCTCACTGCTTACTTGTCAAAACTTGTTGCTACTAGAGGATTTCCGCCAACAAACAATCAGCTCCGCACCTCTTCAAATCCTCGACAACAAGCCACTGTTCAAGATGGTCAAGTGACGGTGCAACCTATTCAGGGAAGGCAAAATTCATATGGACCTCCTACAAGGACTGGGAACAATCAAGCTATGAATTCTCAAGCTAATGGAAATGGAAGTCCTAGTGGTCCTAAAAAGGTTGTGACTTGCTACAATTGCCGAGGACAAGGTCATATGGCTAGGGAATGCACTCAGCCGAAAAGGAGGAGGGATGATGCATGGTTTCGTGAGAAGATGTATTTGGTTGATGCTCAGTCTAAGGGGAAGATCTTGGATTCAGAGGAGTTAGCATTTCTTGCAGACCCAGGGGCAGCAGATACTGAAGGCATTGCAGTCGTTTCTACTTCTAATGCCGCTTATCAAGCAGATGACCTTGACGCATATGATTCTGATTGTGATGACATTCACTCTGCCCAAGCTGCTCTCGTTGCTAATCTCTCTCACTACGGTTCTGATGTCATCAGTGAGGTACCAACCACATCTAATAATATTGATGATAACCAACATCAAGTTGGGCATGAAAATGACAACCTCGAACAGCATTCGGGAACTAGTACTTCAAATGATGTGGTACCCAATCCAACACATTTGAGTGAACCTCAACCAAATGCTACGACGGGTATGGAATCTTATGCTCAACATGATTTGGTCATGGTGCCTAAACATATTATTGATCAAATGCATATGGCCCTCAGACAATCCGTAGATACCAATTCCACCCTAACTGCTGAGCTTGCGTTGCATAAAGAAAAGGTCAAAGCTTTTGAAATGGTCCCTCAAGCAGAGAAAATAACATGTTCTAAATTTGACCAATTTCGTTTTGAAAAGATTGAACACTTGAAAGAAATAGAATCATTAAAAGCTAATCTTTCCAATGAATTAAAAGCAAAAGAGTCGGTTGTCAATGATTTTCAAAAACTTAAAATGGATTTCGAAACTCTCGAGTCTAAAAAGGTTGAATCAGAAATTAATGCTACCAAACTTCTTAAATTCAAGGAACAACAGCTTTTAAAACAATACGCTTCCACAGAAAAGGTTCATCTTTTAACTAAATCATTTCTAGAATTCGAACTTAAGCGTCTTCAAGATTTACCACCTAATCCCGGTTATACAAAACAAGCTCAGGAATATATTCCTGGTCTTTATGATATGACCATAATTGGCAAATCGAAAGAAGCACCTTTTGTTCGTAGTTCTGACGCGACTCAGTCACTTGCGGATGAAACTCATTCTAAAATGCTTTCAAAATTCCATACATTTGATTATGATCAACATAACAAAGATCAATTTTCTAAAAAGACCCGCATTCGCTTACAAAAGGAATTAGCTGAATTGACAGTTCTTGTGCCCCAAAGTTTGTCAAATGAAAACCCTCCCAGTACGTCTCCTACACTTGTCAAAAAGGATTTAACGAAGTTAATTCCACCGGTAAGTAAGCCGTCCGTTAACTTAAATGCGGTACACCAACACTTAGCCGATTTTGACAAGGTCATTTTGGAACGTACGACGGCTTCGGCCATAACGGAAGGTGAATGGAACTTTGAGCACACTAGAGCTGCGTTCCGAGACGAAATTATTCCGTTTGTAAAGAATGTTAAAGCTTGTCTTAGTAATCTTGATCAGGATTTGTATTTGGAAATAGAAGAAGTTAAACGTGTTTTCAATGAAATGGATGACGCTTATGAAAACAGTTTACTTGAAATAGAACGAGTTTCACGCCAAAATGATCAGCTTCTGAAGCAAGTGATGTCTCATGATATTGTTTCCGTCTGTGTGAATAAACGTGTTGATAATGATTCTATTGTGCATAATGTTGAAACTGTGGATAATGTGGTAGATAGTACTTGTCACAAATCTGACGCTGAATTTTTAAAGCTTCAAGATTCATATTCTTCGCTTTCAAAACGTTTTGATGAGATTCAAACACATTGTATTTCGCTTGAATGCAAGCAACAATTTATTCAAGAAATCTTTGAAACGTCATTCGAAGGTGTTAATATCGATGATGCAAACTTTGAAAAGAATTTTCGATTGAATTTACAATCAAAACAGCGTCAGCCAAGTGACAAGGTTGCTCAATATTTGCCGATAGACATAGAGAAATCTAAGGAGCTTAACTGTGTGAACGTACTTGAGGCCGCTGAGAATCTTAAACTTGATCTAGATAATCGAGTTTCCAAGATTTTGTCCAAAGTTGATAACTTAAAACAGAAAAATACACGACTCTTCGATTCAGTAAAGCCCGCATGTGCTAACACCACTGCACAGAATCAATCATTGATTGAACAATTGAATCGAAAGTTGGTGGAAATATCTGATTTGAGGGAACAAATTTGTGATAAGAATCTGGTCTTGGCTGAGTTAAAGGAAACACTTCGTACTCTAAAAGGTAAGAATGTTGTGGATAACGCAGCCACTATCTCAGCATCGTCCTCTAGTGCAATCAAAAGGAACCTTATAGCCGTCACACCACTTAACAAGGGCCCTAGGACTAAACCATCTCAAACTTTGGTCACTAAAGATAAGGCGGAATCAAAACCAGTTTCTAATATTCCTGTGTTGCCTTCTACAGGAGTAAGCACCACTACTAAGGCTCAAAGATCTAAGCTTAAGACAAACAAGAAGAATGATAGGATCTTGCCCCCATCTAGTAGTCAAGTGAAGAAGAAAGTAGGAGCCCATCCTAGGAATGTTATTTCTGTTTTGAATAAAAAGAATCATGTAGCTAAACCTAAAGGCTCTGCGGTTGTGCAGCGTTCTAAGCCTACTGTGAATTCTAATTTGAAATGTTGGAATTGCAATGAATGTACGTTTTCTAGTCGTCATGATTCTTGCCTTATTGACCATGTGAATGAGATGCATGCCCGGAAAAATGGATTAGAATGGAAACCGACTGGGAAAGTGTTAACCCAAGTTGGTTGGATGTGGCGCCCCACTGGTAGAACTTTCACTGTAGTAGGTAATACGTGCCCTTTGACTAGGATCACTCCCACTAAAGCGAAGAAAGCGTGCCCTTTAACTAGGAGTACCAAGGCTACCAAAACACAAGCGTGTCCTTTAACTAGGAACACCGACAATACTGTAGGAACCAAGTGCCCTTTAAATAGGTCTACTCCCACTGTAGTGCCCGTGAATAATCCAAAACCTAAGAAAGTTGGAACAGTAAAACCTGTTAGTGCTAAAACTCACATTAGAAAACGCAGGAAATCTAAGGGTCTCAAAAATGTTAGCAATTCTGATAATTCTTTATCTGTATCTGCTAACACTCCGGAACCAATAGTTTCCAATGCATTGTCTACTGTTGTTATTGAAAACAGGTGGTCCAAATTGTTCTCTGGTATTTGGACTCTGGTTGCTCCAAGCATATGACCGGAGATCGCTCTCAGCTCAGAAATTTCGTCAGCAAGTTTCTTGGTACGGTTCGATTTGGAAATGATCATACTGCAAAGATAATGGGTTATGGTGAATATCATATTGGGAATGTTATCATTTCAAGAGTGTATTATGTGGAAGGTCTCGGTCACAACTTATTTTCTGTGGGACAATTTTGTGATGCAAACCTAGAAGTTGCTTTTCGAGAGCATACCTGCTTCATTCGTAATTTGGAAGGGGTTGATTTATTGAAAGGTACTCGAGGGAATAATTTGTATACTTTGTCTCTACAAGACATGATGGCCTCTTCTCCCGTATGTCTTCTCTCCAAAGTGTCGAAGACTAAGTCATGGTTATGGCATCGACGGTTATCTCATCTCAACTTTGACGCTATCAATCACTTGGCGAAAAACGAACTTGTTCGTGGTCTTCCTAAACTATCATTTCACAAGGATCATTTGTGTTCCGCGTGTACAATGGGGAAAAGCACTAAGAAATCTTACAAACCCAAGACGGAAGACACCAACCAAGAGAAACTTTATCTGTTGCATATGGATCTTTGTGGGCCAATGCGTGTTGAAAGTCTTAGTGGCAAAAAGTACATCCTCGTCATTGTCGATGATTACTCTCGGTTTACATGGGTGAAATTTCTTAAAGCAAAAAATGAGGCACCTAAATACATCATCGGATTTCTCAAGATGATTCAAGTGCGTCTCAACACTACTGTCCGACGCATTCGTACAGATAATGGAACCGAATTTGTGAATCAAATCTTGCGTGATTATTATGAAGAAGTTGGAATATCTCATGAAACATCCGTTGCTCGCACTCCACAACAAAACGGTGTCGTTGAAAGGCGAAATCACACACTTATGGAAGCTGCTCGAACGATGTTAATTTACGCAAAGGCTCCATTGTTCTTATGGGCAGAAGCAGTATCTACAGCAGTGTACACCCAAAACCGGTCACTAATTCGTAAACGCCATGATAAAACACCTTATGAGCTTCTCCATGGAAAAGTACCAGATTTATCATATCTTCATGTATTTGGTTCTCTTTGCTATCCAAATAATGATGGTGACAATTTGGGAAAACTTCAACCAAAGGCTGATATTGGTATTTTCATTGGTTACGCCCCCGCAAAGAAGGCATACCGAATCTACAACCGTAACTCTCGCAAGATCCTCGAAACTATGAATGTTGATTTTGATGAGCTGACAGCAATGGCTTCTGAGCAAAGCAGCTCTGAACCCGCACTTCATGAAATGGGACCCAGTAATATTAGTTCTGGTCTTGTCCCAAACAACCCTACTTCATCATTTATACCACCTACTAGGACTGAATGGGATACGTTGTTTCAACCGTTCTTTGATGAATTCTTTACTCCTCCAACCATTGTTGCTCCAGAACCTGAGGTAATAGCTCCGGTAACCGAAGTTGTCGCTCCAGCAACCGTTGCACAATCAGATATATCTGCACCTAATGGTCAAGATATACCTTCAACAAGTAATTCTCAACCAACACATGTTTCAACTACCCATGTCATGCCTATTGATGAAGAAGAGGATGATGATGATCACGATTTGGAATTCGCTCAAATGCGTGAACTTCCATTCTTTGGTGTACCAATTCCCGCCTCTAATCAAGCCGGGTCGTCCACCTCAGAAGAAGCTCCAACTACGTTTTACTCCAATCCACGGATTCGTGAACATGACAGCAAGTGGACAAAGGATCATCCTATAGATTCTATTATTGGTGACCCTAATCGTCCGGTATCCACACGAAGTCAGTTACAAGAAAGTGCATTGTTTTGTCACTTTGATGCTTTTCTCACTGAAGTTAAACCTAAGACATGGCAACAAGCTTTTACTCAATCCTGTTGGATAGAAGCTATGCAAGAAGAACTTAACAAATTCATACGTCTTGATGTTTGGGAACTTGTCCCATGCCCGGATCAAGTGCAGTTACTCACTTTGAAATGGGTTTACAAGGTGAAACTCGATGAGTTAGGTGGAATATTGAAGAACAAAGCTCGACTAGTAGCTCGTGGATACAAGCAATTATTGGGCATCGACTTTATGGAATCCTTTGCACCTGTTGCCCGTTTGGAAGCTATTAGACTATTCCTCGCTTATGCAGCCCATATGAATATGATTGTCTATCAGATGGATGTGAAGACGGCATTTCTTAATGGTGAACTCAAGGAAGAGGTCTATGTTCAACAGCCGGATGGTTTTGTGAATCCTAATTATCCTAATCATGTGTACAAGCTTAAGAAGGCTCTCTATGGGTTAAAGCAAGCTCCACGCGCATGGTATGATCTATTGTCACAATTCCTCATTACGCAAGGCTTCGCTAAAGGCAAGGTGGATCCCACGCTGTTCATTCAGAAACGAGGTAAAGATATGATTATGGTACAAATATATGTTGATGATATTATATTTACAGCATCGACCCAAACCTTATCGGATGAGTTTGGGACACTCATGTCTTTTAAGTTTAAGATGTCAATGATGGGCAAGGTATCATTTTTCTTAGGTCTTCAGATATCTCAGAGTCCCAGAGGCATCTTTATCAATCAATCCAAGTATGCCCTTGAATCGCTTAAGAAGTATAAGATGGAATATTGCGACCCCGTGGATACTCCAATGGTGGAACGAACTAAGCTTGATGTAGATCCACATGGAGTTGCCGTTGATCCGACACTTTATCGTGGAATGATCGGTACTCTTCTGTATATCACAGCTAGTCGACCTGATCTTCAGTTTGCTATATGTATGTGTGCCAGGTATCAAACTAGGCCTACTGAGTTACACTTAGCTACTGTTAAAAGGATCTTTTGATATCTTAAAGGAACCATTAATCGGGGACTTTGGTATTCGAAGGACTCTTCTATTGCACTAATGGCATATGCAGATGCGGATCACGCGGGTTGTCAAGATACGAGGCGTAGCACGAGTGGAACTTTGCAACTACTAGGAGATCGACTAATTAGTTGGGCATCAAAAAGGCAGAAAAGCGCTGCAATTTCAAGTACGGAAGCAGAATACATAGCTATGTCCGGTTGTTGTGCTCAAATTCTTTGGATGAGATCGCAATTAACCGACTATGGTCTAGGTTTCAACAAAATTCCGATGTACTGCAACAACAAGAGTGCAATTGCCTTATGCTGCAACAATGTTCAATTCTCCCGGTCGAAGCATATTGACATTCGCTACCATTTCATCAAGGAGCAAGTGGAAAATGGAGTAATAGAGCTTTACTTTGTCCAATCTGAGTATCAATTAGCGGATATTTTCACGAAGGCTTTAGATCGCGCTCGAATTCAATTTTTGGCCGACAAGCTAGGAATGAGAACTTTCTCGCCTGAGACTCTAAAGGAACTGGCAGATGAAGCGAAAGAATAGTGGTGGTAAAACTATTCTCCGTATCCTTGGTGATCATTTGTATATATTGTTTATATTTTTATCCACAAAAGCAAAATACAAATATATAAAACCATATAAAAACCATAAAAATTGAAAAATCTAGAAAAATCCAAAAATATTTTTACTTTACTTTTCAAAGGCATGTCTTTTGGTACGATAATATTTACGGCCTTAGAAATGTTGATTAATATTGACACGGCGCCATAAATAGAGTTCGTACAAAAGTTGTAAATATTTCATAAAACATGCCTAAATGGCTTGTAGTTATTTCAGACTGCAACCCGTTTTTCATATTAAAGTCAAGTATTTCTTATGAAAGCTTTGGCTCACAACGGGAATTAATTTTCTCGGGCACGGTTTACTTTAAAACCTTGTAAGGGATCAAGTTTACTTTATAACTTGGTCTAACACAAATATATGTACGCCTCAGTGCATTTATTTGTTTAAAACAAGAGAAGTCTTGTTTTTATGAAGCTATCATCTCTACAACCATAGCAATCTACAATTGGTATCTACATACTCGACGATGCGACTACTCAACCGACGACTACAGCTCTTTCGATAGAACACGGGTCAACAATTGAGGGGGAGCAATTGTCAAGCATTCAGAATCTTCGATGCCGAACATGCCAAGTTCACAAGTTGGTGTCAAGACTACAATACCAATCGTACACGTGGTGTCAAGAGATGACTTCAGACGTGACCAGGCGACCAACATATGCTACAAGAACCATTTGATCTTATCATATGATGTTCTCATCTATCAGGTCCAACCTTGTCAATTCTTTTTTAATATGGTGAATATGTGATCATGTTACAAATCGATATCATATCTCACACAGTTGGTATCATGAAGATAAAACGGACTCGCATTTTTCTTCCCAAAACCTTTGTTAAAACTACATTAAATCAATTGATATTAAAAACATCGATTGGGTTAATATTTTTAATATGGGGGAGAAAATGTGATTTAATATGGGATATTATCACAAATGGTTTGACTTAATGTGCTGGCTCATCCCGACATATGCGAAATGTTTTCGAATATCGTGGCATATGTTAAGGGGGAGCAAAATGGATTTGCTATATCAAAAAGGATTTTCATGGTGACATATACTTACCCAAAACCCATTTATTTCACGACGATGAAGATTGTGGTGACATAAGGACGGTAGGATAGGTTAAGTCCTATGATTCTTCCAGAACCGGAGGAATCTTCCCAAGGACATTCCATAGCTAGAAATAGTAGTCCTTAGGAAAGTTGGAGAAAGATTGTGAACGTAGCTGAATGCCGACCAAGTACTTAAGTTAGCACTGGAACAATCACAACAAGGTGCTAGTAATGACGTATTGGTAAGCATTGAAGGTGTTGAAGAATGAAAAAGAATTGTAAAGATAAAGGGTGTAAAGAAAGAAGCCCTCCTTACAACCTTAGGCAGAAACCGGGTCAATACATATGCTATTAAGATCATTGTTTAATGATTCTTGATATTGAAGACAGACATCATGAACCCAGTGATGCAATGCACAACCCATCCCAGCTAACTCAGATATCTCTTAAAAGATATTTGTTTTAATCACACGGAGACAACACGTTATCTATCGATTTATTCACTCCGAATAAATTGGTATTGAAAAGGTGGCACTCCTCTCCAGCCTCCGATCACTAAAATACAAAATGCACGATCGAGTCTAGAGCCATTTGAGATCATCAAATATCTCATTAGGACACACTTTCATAATTCCTTGCTTCTTCATACACTGTGAAAAGTAAGAAAGATCTTAAGAGTCCTACGCAAAATCTTCATGATCTTGCCTGAACATCCGAGTAATACGAAAGTATTTACAATGAAGATGGAAATCCTTCTTGAGCGAATATCAAAAAGCTCATGGTAGGTGAGTTGTGCGATTCTTTATGAATCAAACTTGTGATAACTGGAAAGCAACAGCTGTTTAATTCTTAACTGAATTTAAACACGTTCCAGACCTCTATGCAATATCTCAGTGATCTTGCCAGAACACTCAGAGTGATACCTTTGTGTTCACGGTGATGAGTGGAAATCCTTCTAGTGTTAACCCCAAACAGCACTTGGTAGGTAACTTGCAAGATTATGTAAGAATCAAGCTCGTGACAACTGGAAAGCAACGATGGTGCGGTTCTTAATTGAATTTCACTTGTTCCAGGAACATGAATTGACGGCTTCAAATCATGCGGATATTATTATCCAAATGATTCACTCTTTATGTTCGCAGTCAGCTTTGGACGGTCGAATAAAGAGAACGGGTTTACCCGCGAAATCCTGTCAGGAAGTTACTTAATTGAAACTATCCGTCACGGGTACGATATCTAATATCGTCCAACGGTCTTCACCGACCGGAGGTAAAATGCTACCGATTTAGAATGAAATGTTCAAAGCCATTTCGTTCGTGTCTACTTATGTTGCGGCATTTGAAGACGGTGGCGTTGCGGGATCCAAGAAGAAGTCGTCCCCGCATGCTTATACTTTATGCACTTCATACCTTATCTAATTCAAGAAAGCCTAAAAGTCAAGTCTTCCGCTGTATCGAACTCTGAAGCTTTCAAGAATTACGAAGGTATAAGTATGTGGGACATGGTGTCACGAAGAGGCGAAGATCACAAGTGATGGATGCACGAGATCAAGGCAAGAGATTAATGCTCAAAGATTGATATCAAAGATCACATCAGCATGTTCACCAGAAAAGAAAAAGAAAAAGAAAGACGAAGACTACGAGCTCAAGACAAGCATAGTATGCTAGGTTTATTTTATTATTGTAACTCGGGTGACGCCCTTGTTTGGAGTGACCTCCCTTAGGGGGAGATTGTTGGAAATACGTTTTACGTATTAAGAAGGATCGGTCACTCCAACAATAGTATATGTAATAGCTCGTAGTTTAGTTAACTTAATATTAAACAAACAAGGCCAAGCCAAGCCTACAACATGTGTAGGCCGGCGGCCCATTGCAAGCCCAAGCCCATCATATGGGCTTGGTATATAAACCCTCTCCTTTGATGGAGAGGGTGGTGTGGTTAATCATTTTTCACATAGTTTACTTTTGTTTCTCTCTCTAGAATTGTGTTTAATCCACCATCTCTCTATCTCTTTCTCTCTCTAAAACATAAGCAAGATTTACATATCCTACACATGTGGTCATGAGCATCCAAGTTGTCCTTGCACGATAAGCAACAGGTGTACCAAAAAGTTTCCCAAACAGTATAACGAGAAAAAAATATCGATGAAAGTAGTTACGCAATCTATAGAAGAAGGAACGACGCTTCTACTATTAAAAAAAGCAAGGTTGATTTGGATAATCGTTTTGTGGGGCCTTACAACCCTGGCTTGCTAAGACGTTATCAGTCTCATATAAACGTCGAGTGGTGTAACCAGATAACTTCTATCATATATCTTTTCAAGTATATAAATAAGGGACCGGATAGGGTTACTCTTGCTGCAGAAAATGAAGAAGTTGATGAGATTGCCGATTATTATGACTGTAGGTATCTTTCAGCATGCGAAGCAGCTTGGAGGATTTACGGTTTTGACATACATTACAGGTTTCCACTTGTTGAGAGGTTACCATTTCACTTGCCTAATGAGCAGTCTGTCGTATTTGAAGAAAGCGATAGTGTTAGCCCTATATTTTATATAGTCGAACAAGAATGTAATAGGTCATCTTAGTCGTTAAAAGGTCTTGTATTGTAATAGGTTAGTCGGGAAAATCGGGCTTGGACTTTAAGCTAATATTGTATAAGTTAGGGGCGTAAGCCCAAAGCAAAGCCAAGCCCGGCCCAAGGAAACAAAGCCCACGGCCCAAAAGGCCAAGGGTATATAAACCCTCTTCCATGTGTGGAAGAGGGTGTTGGTTACCATTTTACTTCTCTCCCTAAAAGTGTTTAACCTTCCAAATTCTCTCTTGTTTCTCTCTCTACTTTCTTCTCTTTCTCTCTCTAAATATATCTTATAAATCTTGTGTTATGGATTGAATGGGAACAACATTTGGTATCAAGAGCCTATAGTGGATAGGTGATTGAAGATTGGTGAGTTGTGTTCTTGATTTTTCGTGGCTTTTTTTGATCTAAATCTCACGTCCCAAAATTTATTTTTGTGTTTTTATGGTCTTTTCTTGATACAAACCATCTACATACTAGTAGTAGTGATTTGGGTATCTTGGTTTTGGCTAAAACACAAATCTTTGGATCAAAAGTTGCGAAATTTCTTGTTTTTCTTCATTCCGAAATTCAAGCAAGTGTTACCATCGGAAAGTACAATTGTGTGGGATTTGATCGCAATAATCTTAGGATTCTACTTTGCGATCACTGTATTGCGATACCTTATTCCGATCTGGATATTCCGATCGTGCATTGCGATCTGGGATTCCGACGGGTTTAAGGGTTTTTTAGGTCGTTACTCTGTCCAATTTGTCTCAGCCACATTCCGATCTGACATTGCGACAGCATATTGCGATCTGAACATTCCGACAGCCACATTCTGACAGAACATTCCGATCTGGACATTGCGACAGTGCATTGCGATAGAACATTCCGATCTGAACATTCCGATAAGTATTCTGATTTGACATTCCGATCTGAGCATTCCGATAAGTATTCCGATGGACATTCCGATGGGTATTTTGTTTGAGTAATTTTTGGACTTAGCCACTATCTAGACTAGTTTCGGAACGTAGTTTACACGAAGATTATAAAAAAAAAAAAAAAAAAAAAAAAAAAAAAAAGAGTTTATATTTTTTAGGTCAACTAAAATCAAATTTTTTTCCCTACTAGTTTTTGGCTATTTCTAACTCAAATCCAAAATTTGGCGATACAAAATTTTTTCGGCTTACCGTTTTGTCAGACTGAGAAATTTATTGTCGGACTGAAAAAAAAAAATTTAATTTTCGGAATTTCAATTTTAACCCCACATCATCACAACAAATCCACTAAGATCTGCAATTCATCCACAAGTATTCACCATGTCTAACAACAACATCAACATTGCAACTGCTAATCAAATTCGTTTAGAACAAGGTGGCAACGGTAACCCACCTGTGCTCACTGCCGGTTGCTACGTTCAATGGAGATCTCGTTTTCTCAGATTTCTCGATGGGAAAGAAAACCGAACTGCTCTTCGTCACTGCCTTGAGAATCCACCTCCAGTTTTTGAATTCAGACCAATTACAACATAGGCAGAGGATGGTACTTCATCAACTATACGAGCTATGGAGGATTTTGACACATGTTCTACTGAGAAAAAGAAACTCCTCCAGGCTGAAGCTGATGCTGTAAATTTCATACTCACAGGAATTGATAACGATATCTATTCCACAGTTGATGCATGTCCTAATGCTATGGAAATGTGGAATGCAATTCATCGATTGAAGCAAGGTGAGTCAATCAATGTTCAAGATCTCGAGACTAATCTACTTTGGGAGTTTGGAAAATTCACATCTAAAGATGGTGAATCCATTGACTCATATTACTCGAGATTCTACAAAATGATGAATGAGCTTGTCAGAAATCAGTGCACCATCTCCAATCATCATGCCAATGTTCAGTTTCTACTTCAACTCAAACCGGAATGGCAAAGGTTTGTGACTTTGGTCAAACAAAGGGAGGATATCAAGACTATATCTTACCACAAACTTTATGATATCTTGAAACAACATCAGAATGAAGTGAATGAACTAAGGGTTGAAAAGGCAGAACGGTCTGCTAATTCTATTGCTTTTGTGGCTGCTACTTCAACAAAACCCGTTCCTCGTCAACAACCACCTACTCATTCCTCGAAGTCATCAAGCTCATCCACCAAACCTCTAGCTGCTGCTAAACACAAAGCAAAAGCAATTGTCCCCACTCCACCTCCAAAGTATGACACCGAGTCAGATGGAGACAGTGATGATGAACAAACTTCAAGGGACAAGAAGATTGAAGAACTCATGTCTTTACTCACCACAACTTATAAGAAGATCTACAAACCTACCAACAACAACCTCAGATCATCATCCAATGCTAGATATAAGGAATTTGATCATGCACCTAGGTATGATCGTGATGCTAGGTATGATAATCAGAGGATGCTGAATCAAGTTAGGCTAGAGATACTGTAGGCACTCCGGTTGTGCAGAAGACTGGGATTCAATGCTTCAACAGCAAGGGATTTGGGCACATGGCTAGGGAATGTAAGAAGCCAAAACGGGTTAAGGATTAGGGATATCACAAGGAAAAGATGTTGCTGTGCAAGAAAGAAGAAGCAGGAATTCCACTCACAGCAGATGAAGTTGACTGGCGTGATGACACTGATGATGAAGCCGATGATCAAGAGTTAGAGGCACATTATGTGTACATGGCAAAGATTCAAGAAGTGCTTCCAGAGACTGGTGATACTTCTGGACCTATCTTTGATACTGATCCAATTGAAAAGGTACCAACAAATGATAACTATAATGTGTTTGCTAATGAACGACGGCATCCTGAGCAACCCGAAAGCATCAATGACACATATGTAATGGACACGGAGGATAGCAATATCTCTACGGATTCGCAGCATAGGTGTAATGATGAAGGTAATGCTGCTCAGGATACTGACTCGGATGAGGACCGTGATTTGCTTGCGTCTATAATTGATTCTTTAAAACATGAAATTGAGGAAAACAAAGATGCTAATAAACGTTTGAAGCAAGCAAACACATCCTTAGCCGAGGAGATAGACAGGCTTAAAGAGTGTGATTATGTAAAAGAAGCTGATCGACGAGTTGCAATAGCTAATGGTTTGGTATATGAACGTAAGGTGCTCAACGAACAATATTGTTCTGAAGTAACACACGAAATTCATATGTCAAAACAGAAGATATCGGAACTTGAAGAACAACTGCTGCTACATAAACTCCAAATTACTGAATTAGAGTCGGTTAACAAAGAACAAACTGAGCTTTATAAAACTCGTGAAGAAAAGGATATTGAAAAAATTCTTGCTTTGGAAAAGAGAGTCGACACGTTAAACAACATTGTTTTCAAAACGGGTTAGTCTATTCAAACTATGAATATGCTCAATAGAAATATGAAAACGAGTTTTGTCAAGCCTGAATATCTCAAGAAAGTTCAAAGTACCAAGCCTGCTCTTTATGATATCGGTTGTTATGTTGATAATCTTGCTCTTATGCTTTCCCCTGACTGCGACGAAATCATTCGTCAACAAGAAGAAAGTCGATCAAACTTAAGTGATTTAATAAATCTTTCTGATTCTAACAATCATATTAAGTTTGTCCCTCAAAAAGAACTTTCAAAAGAACAAAAGATGTATAATAGTGTTCCACCACCAAGTGATGAACCACAAAAGAAAGTTTCTTTAAAAAGGAGTTTCAAAAAGCAATCAATTTTGTTAGAAAAGCGAATTTTGGATGAAAAACGTAAATGGGATGAGAAAAGCAAAAGTGTTCAGCAATTTGAGTTTATAAAACAAGGGGTTTTAAATTTGTACAAAGGTGTCGTCGACTATGAAAAAGTTTCTAGGGATACCATTTGGAATATTAAACCTAACCCACAAGTAGAAGTCGTCATTCAACAATGTATTGTTCCAACCATTGATGATCTTTCAAAAAATGTGGAAATGTTTTATACAGCTCTCACTGAGGAAATGTTAACTGATTTAAGTTATGTTAAATCTCTTGAAAATGAAGTTGATTTTCTTCAAACTAAATTAAAGACACAAGAACACCAACTTTCTAACGAAATTGATCGACTTTCTAAGGAATACTTTTATGCTGACCATATGAATGCTATACTTGGTGTGTATACCGATCTTGATCAATATTGTCATGTAGCATGTCTAGCGTCAGAATCGGACGAGAAATGTCGCAATCTTGAAGTAGAGATTTCAAAACAAATTCAGTCATACAACAAACTTTCAAAAAGCTTTTCTCAACTTGAGAAACACTCCATTTCTCTTGAACTTGCTTTACAAAAAGGTGAAAAATCTCATAATCATAAAAAGTGTCAAGAAATGTCAACTTCTTCGTTTCGTCTACTAAATGAAAAAGATTTCGAAATAAATGATTTGAAAGCTCAGCTAAAAGAAAGGGACATTGCCATAAGTGAGTTACAGAAACTAATTGAGAAAATAAAAGGAAAGTCTGTTTTGGGTAAACCATCCGCTGTTCGTAAACCGAATGCGGTTAAATGCCCTAAATCATCTATTTTGGGACAATCCCCACAGACTTTGCCTAAGATACGAAATGATAAGAGCACTAATGTGATAGCACCTGGAATGTATAAGATGAACACTAGGTCCACTCAAACTGGAACAATGCAGTTACCTCAGAATACTAGGAAAACTAATCAACGTGTGTCTTCTTCTACAGGAGTAAATCCCACTACTAGTGTTAGCGGACCACAGCTTAAGAGCACTAGAATTGAAGATAGAGTCATGCCTAACAATAGTCAAGGGAAGAAGAAGGAAGTAGAAGATCACCGTAGGAATTTTAAGTTTTCTAAGAATAAAACGTCTATAACTGCTTGTAATGACAGTTTAAATGCTAAGACCTCGAATGTTGAAGTTGTTTGTGTTGAATGTGGAAAATGTGTTCGTACTTTCAATCATGATGCTTGTGCTCTTAATCATAATGGCGTGAATACTAGAACTAGGAAGCCTATTCCTGTGCCCACTAGTACTAGACAACCCACAAGAACTTTGAACCAATCCACTGATCAACCACTTAAGAAACTAAGTGCGTTAGACTCTACTACTCTACGTAAACAAAACAGATTAAAGAAGCTATATGAGAACATGATTAGGACATGTACACGGGGGTATTCGAGATTTACACCACCCGGATACAAATGGGTACCTAAGTTAACCACTTTAGTGATTGGGTCTAGGAATATCAGCTTGCCTGTAGACTTTGCATCTAGGCCCACTACTATTTTGGAACCCGTTTCTATCAAGGGCTCCCATTTGTCAAATGCTACATTGTCTTCTAATTCTTCTGCAGCTCATCGAAATCATCCTATTCATAATGGACTCCGGGTGCACAAAGCACATGACGGGCAATCTCAAGCTTCTCATTAACTTCGTGGAGAAGTTTCTAGGTACGGTATGGTTTGGAAATGATCAATTTGCACCGATACTCGGATATGGAGACTTGGTTCAAGGGAATATCACTATAAAACGGGTTTATTACGTCGAGGGACTGAATCACAATTTATTCTCGGTTGGTCAATTTTGTGATGCGGATTTGGAAGTGGCTTTTCGGAAATCTACTTGCTATGTTAGAGACTACGATGGGAATGACCTTCTTACAGGTTCTCGTGGTTCTGATCTCTACACAGTAACTCTTCAAGACACATCTTCAACAAATCCGATATGCTTAATGGCTAAAGCTTCATCATCTCAAGCATGGTTATGGCATCAACGATGGTCACATCTCAACTTTGACACCATCAACTTGCTTTCGAAGAATGATATTGTGACCGGTCTTCCTAAGTTGAAATTCGTCAAAGACCATCTTTGTTCTTCTTGTGAGTTGGGGAAAGCAAAACGGAAGTCTTTCAAATCAAAGACTACCCCAAGCTCAAAAGGACGATTGGAACTTCTACACATGGATTTATGTGGTCCCATGCGTGTAGAGAGTATTAACGGGAAAAAGTATATTCTTGTGATTGTTGATGATTATTCTAGATACACATGGACTTTCTTCTTAAGGTCCAAAGATGAAACTCCAGAGGTTCTCAAAAACTTTCTCAAGATGATACAACGCAATCTTCAAGCTCAAGTCTTAACCGTAAGAACGGATAGGGGTACTGAATTTTTGAACAAGAACTTGCAATCTTACTTTCAAGAAGAAGGCATCGAACATCAAACGTCTATTGCTCGAACTCCTGAACAAAACGGCATTGTCAAAAGGCGGAACCGTACTTTGGTTGAGGCTGCTCGAACAATGCTTTCTGCTTCAAAATTACCGCTATTCTTCTGGGCTGAAGCAATTGCAACTGCATGTTATACTCAGAATCGTTCTCTCGTCATCCCTAGACATGAAAAGACACCTTACCACATCATCAATGGCAGGAAACCTACTGTCAAATTCTTTCACGTATTTGGATCTTTATGCTACATTCTTAAAGACGGTGAGAATCTCGACAAGATGAAAGAAAAAGGTGATGCATGTATTTTTGTGGGGTATGCGACATTGTCGAAAGGATATCGGGTCTATAACAAGAGAACAAAGATTATTGTCGAAACAATTCATGTGAACTTCGATGAATTGCCACTGATGGTACTTGATCACAACAGCTCAAGTCCCGTACCTCAATGTCCTTCTATGGCACCTACACAAAACAGTGTACGTCCCGTGCAAGAACGTCAACAAAGTACTCCTACAGCAGACTCGACGGATACGACACATATGAATGAGTTGGTTGACTTATATGATCCTATGTTTGATGAATATTACTATGGAAACAATCAAGTTGTGTCAAAGCCTTCCGCTGTCAATACTGCTGATGCACCTGCACAAAATCAACAAGACACAACTGCATCTACTTCAGCAACCATTGCTCAAAAGACAATTCCAGTAGATACTCAACAAACTCAAGAAACTGTCATACAACCAACATCACCAACCGTCGATGTTGATGGAGGAAACAACAATCAAGCAGTGGATGCACAACCTGATGAAGAAGAATTTATCAACCCGTTCGGTACACCGGTACACGAAGTCGGAGAGTCTTCTACTCAACATGTTGATCCGTCCAACATGCATACATTCTACCAACCATATCCATCCACTCACCATTGGACACGTGATCATCCATTGGAGCAAGTCATTGGAAATCCTTCACAACCGATTCGAACACGCAGACAACTTGAAACCGATGGCGATGTGTGTATGTATGCACTCACCGTGAGTTCAACTGTACCTACAAACATCAAACAAGCCATGACTGATCATGCGTGGATTGAATCAATGCAAGACAAAATTCATCAGTTTGAACGCCTAAATGTTTGGGAACTTGTTGACAGACCCTATGGAATGTCAATTCTAGATTTCAAATGGATCTGGAAAAATAAACTGGATGAAGAACAAACCATCATCAAAAACAAATCTCGTCTTGTGGTTAAGGGATACCGTCAACAAGAAGGCATAGACTACGATGAATCATTCGCTCTAGTCGCTCGTTTGGAAGCAGTCAGGATATTCCTTGCTTATGTTGCACATAAGGGCTTCACGGTTTTTCAGATGGACGTTAAAACCGCTTTTCTCAACGATCATTTGAAGGAAGAAGTCTATGTGAATCAGCCGGAAGGATTCATCGATCCTCATCATCCTGACAAAGTCTATCGTCTCAAGAAGGCTGTATATGGACTTAAGCAAGCTCCAAGGGCATGGTACGAAGAACTTTCAAACTTCTTGGTGTCCAAAGGATTCTCCAAAGGTTCTATTGATCCTACTCTCTTTACGAATAAATATGGGGATGACATAATGTTGGTGCAAGTTTATGTTGATGACATTATTTTTGGTTCTACGAACCCAAAACTTTCAAAACGTTTTCAATAATTAATGCACAGCAGATTTGAAATGTCAATGATGGGGGAGCTAAAATTCTTTTTAGGCCTCCAGATTCATCAATCCCCACGTGGTATCTTCATTAACCAAGCTAAGTATGCTCAAGAGATACTTAAAAGGCATGGTATGACCTCATGTGCTCGCGTTGGTACACCATTGTCGACCACATCCCTAGACGCTGACTTGTACTCATATCCCGTAGATCAAACGCGATATCGCAGTATGATCGGGTCACTTATGTACCTTACAGCCAGCAGGCCTGATATTCATCATGCCACATGCTATTGTGCACGATATCAAGCCAGACCTACTCAAAAGCACCTCAAAGAGGTTAAACGGATCTTTCGGTACCTTAAGAATACAATTCACATGGGACTCTGGTATCCGAGGGAAACCGGTTTTCATCTAACGGCTTTTTCAGATTCTGATCACGCAGGTTGTCTTGATAGTCGTAAAATCACTTCTGGTAGCATACAATTTCTAGGGGAAGACAAGCTTGTCAGCTGGTCGTCAAAGAAGCAGGATTGCACTTCGCTCTCATCAGCTGAAGCAGAATATGTGGCTCTATCCGCGTGTTGTGCTCAAGTCCTCTGGATGAGAACTCAACTCACGGATTATGGCTTCCACTTTGATAAAATACCTATGTATTGTGACTCAAAGTCGGCCATAGCCATATCTTGCAATCCGGTTCAGTACTCCCGCACCAAGCACATCGATGTCAGATATCACTTCATCAAGGAACAAGTGGAACGCGGCATCGTGGAATTATACTTTGTCAGAACTGAGTATCAGCTGGCAGACTTGTTTACAAAAGCTCTATCGAAAGATAGGTTTGCGTATCTCGTTGGCCGTCTTGGTATGAAGTATATGACTCCAGAAGACTTGGAAGTTTTGGCAAATGAAGCTGCTTGATATACTCTCATAATGACTTCTAGGCGCATCACAGCTTAGAACTCGGACCTCAACTAAGGAAAGTTTATCTCGGACGATAACTTATCCTTCTCAATGAGAAATTCATATTTCTCGGTCATGAGCTTCTCATAAAAACATTCAAAGTTTTTAAGTTCATGAAAAACTATTTCTAAGCAAATGTCAGCTTAGAACTCGAACTTCAACTCAAGGAAAGTTTATCACGGATGATAACTTATCCTTCACAACGGGAAATTTATTTTTCTCGGTCATGAGCTAGTCACAAAACAATCAAAGTTTTGAGCTCATGAAAAACGGACCTGAAAGGGGAGTGTACGTTTCAGTGCGCTTTCCCTAATCAATAGAAGAGAAGTCTTCTATCCTGATTAATTTAAAACCGTTGAACACAATTTTTCAAGAATTTCTCAAAAGGTTTTTCTAAATCTTTCAAAATTGTGTGTTCAACACTCCCTTCCTCATAAGTGGTTTTTATATCTCAAAATTGTCATATGTTATTTTGATTAATTTTTGAGGGGGAGCGTTTTAAAATCAAGCCTTTTAATGTTGTTGGGTACATCTCTAAAATTGTCATATTTTATGTATCCAACACATTCTGAAAATGATATGAAATTGTCAAATGTAATATATTATATCGGAAAAGGCATCTCAACTCCGTACCTCAACATATTTTGTGGTGTCGTTTTTCTAAAGTTTTGTCAAATTTTGTCTCAAGACACACATATATTGTTGAGGGGGAGCGACCCGACTGAAAATGTTCCATGCTTCATATGTGCACACATGTTTCTCTCCCAATCGTTTTTCAGAAATTGTCATATTTTAATCAATTGGTATCTCTAATATGATGTTTTTTATATTAGAGATAGGGGAGAAAAGGTGATTAAAATGTAATATATCGCAACAAGTGATCTTAAAGACTCAAGTGCAACTCTTTCCTTCACATGCCAAACTATTTCGTATATCGATGCATGTGTGTAGGGGGAGCTTTTCGGAAATGTAAAACTTTCAAGTGTTAAAAGTTTTGATTTTTATCAAACACTTTGAATGGTTTTCAATGGTTTATGGTTACGATCTATACCCAAAACAACCTACTATCCACGACGGAACGATGGAGTCAAAAGGTGGTTTAGGATAGTAAACTAAGTCCTATGATCCAACCAGAACCGGAGGGATCTACCCAAGGACATTCCATAGCTAGAAATAGTTGTCCTTAGGAAAGATGGAGTGGAATGAAGCTGAATGCGGACCAAGTACTTAAGTTAGCACTGGAACAATCACAACAAGGTGCTAATGATGACGTATTGGTAAGCATTGAAGGAGATGAATATTCTATGCAACTTAGGCAGAAACTGGGTCAATACATCTATTGAAGACAAGTCATCATGGACCCAGTGATGCAATGCACAACCCTTCCCAGCCATTCGAGTTTCTCTCAAAAGAAACTTGTCTCATTGTCACGGAGATCAACACGTATCTATTGACTTTCTCACTCCGAGTCAGTTAATATTGAAAAGGTGGCAGTCTGCTCCAGCCTCCGATTACCAAAATGCACTTATTTAGTCTAGAGCCAAACGATATCAATTTATCATCTCATTAGGACACAATCGAGTCCTACGCATTATCCTTGTGATATTGCCAGAACATCTGAGTGATACGATTCACAATGAAGATGGAAATCCTGCTTGAGCCAGCATCAAACAAGCTCATGGTAGGTAACTTGTGCGATTCTACACGAATTAAACTTGTGAGAACTGGAAAGCAACTAAGTTTGGATTCTTAATTGATTCAAACTTGATTCCAGGTTTCTTCGCAAAATCTATGTGATCTTGCCAGAACATTCAGAGTGACACTCATTAGTGTTCACAGTGACGAATGGAAATCCTTCCAGTGTCAACATCAAACAGCACTGCGGTAGGTAACATGCAAGATTCTTATGAATCGAGCTTGTGGCAAACTGGAAAGCAACAATGGTGCGATTCTTTTAGAATCAAACTTGTTCCAGAAAATCTGAATTGACGACTCTAATCAGACGGATAATTTATCCTTATGATTCACTCTTTACGTTCGCAGTCTGCTTTGAGACGGTCGAGTAAAGAGAACTGGCTACTACCGCCGGGAAACCCTGTCAAGGAGGTTCTTAATCGAATCTACCTGATCACAGGTACGATATTTAATACCGTTTAACGGTCTTCACCGACCGGAGGTAAAACGCTACCGAGTTAGGGTAAAATGTTCAAAGCCATTTCATCCGTGTCTATATATGTTGTTGCATATCAAGAAGGTGGCGTAGCTGTGCAACCGATGTCGATTCAGAAGTCACAAGAGCACAAGATGGCGATAATCAAGATACCTAATAATGTAAGAATGTAATAGGTCATTTTAGTCACAAGGAGTATAGATGAAGATCTCAAGCACTCAAAGTCAAATGACAAAGGCTCAAGATAAAGATCACGAAAGCATGAAGGAACAAAACTGTTACAAACAAGATCAAGACCAAGATACAAGACCAAAGCAGGAAGATCTCCTCTACAAGAATGTATTCACTCAATCATATTATGCTTTTTAAGCTTTTTAAGATGACCGATACATTGGGGGAGATTGTTAGCCCTATATTTTATATAGTCGAACAAGAATGTAATAGGTCATCTTAGTCGTTAAAAGGTCTTGTATTGTAATAGGTTAGTCGGGAAAACCGGGCTTGGACTTTAAGCTAATATTGTATAAGTTAGGGGCGTAAGCCCAAAGCAAAGCCAAGCCCGGCCCAAGGAAACAAAGCCTACGGCCCAAAAGGCCAAGGGTATATAAACCCTCTTCCATGTGTGGAAGAGGGTGTTGGTTACCATTTTACTTCTCTCTCTAAAAGTGTTTAACCTTCCAAATTCTCTCTTGTTTCTCTCTCTACTTTCTTCTCTTTCTCTCTCTAAATATATCTTATAAATCTTGTGTTATGGATTGAATGGGAACAACAGATAGCCTTGACTACACGCTTGAAAAGGCGTCGGTAAACAAAACAAAGTTTCAAGCTTGGATGAATACGAATAAAATAGATGATTTTGCACGATCATTTCTTTACGTAGATTTTCCAAAGCATTATGTTTGGAAAGCCGACGAAAAGATTTGGTAACGTAGGAAAAAGGGTGAATGTGTTGGTCGTATACATCACGTACCTCCTTGCTGGGGTGAAATGTTTAATTTGTGAGTGTTGCTTAATAAGGTTTCAGGCGGTAGGGAGTACGAGGAATTAAGGGATTTGACAAGGTTATTTACCCGACATTTAAAGATGCTTGCTATGCACGAGGTCTTTTGGAGGATGACAAGGAGTAAATTGATGGACTTATAGCAGCGAGTCATTGGGGAATGATAAAATTATTTGAGAAGTTTTTTTCTTATGCTTATTATGACGGACAGTATGTCTAGGCCATAGTTTGTGTACGAAAAACATGGCATGTCTTGGCAGCAGATGAGGAAAGCATTGAACGCGTTCAAAAAAATGATCCAGGTATTATCAACATTTAGTTTTATGTGCTTTAATGTCATATATTTTACAAATCGGTTTATACAAACTTTCCCGATTATTGCATAATTAGTTTTTTGATACTCAAAATTGCTACTAACGGATTAAATACCGATGTATATTGCAGAATTGGTACTTTCAGATGACACAAAGAAAAATATATGCCTTACATATATTGAGCACATGCTTTTAAGAAACAACAAAAGCTTGAAAAATATAACAAACATGCCATATCCACAAGATGAATACATAATAGATGGCTATAATAGGTTGGTGCACGATGAACTTAAATACAACAAAGAAGAATTAAAAGAACAACATCAAAGGATGTACGTTACATTCACAGAAGAACAGAAAGGAGTATACTGAACTATAATGGATGTTGTTGATAAAAAGAAAGGTGGGATGTTCTTTGTGTACGGATATGGCGGAACAGGTAAGACCTACCTATATAAAACTATGTCAGTTGCATGTCGTTCAGAAGTTGGAATCGTGTTGAATGTTGCATCAAGTGGTATTGCGGCACTTTTATTGGAAGGAGGTAGGACAGCGCATTCTAGGTTTGTTATACCTATTAATGTGAACGAAGATTCCATGTGTTATATTTCAGCAGATAGTGAGCTTGTTGAGTTTCTTAGGATGACTAAACTAATAATATGGGATGAGGCGCCAATGGTCAATCGACATTCTTATGAGGCTTTTGATAGAACAATGAAAGATATTTGTCGAACTGATCCAAAGAAACATTCTAAAAATATTTTTGGTGGAAAATTTGTTGTTTTTGGTGGAGACTTTAGACAAATCCTTCCTGTTGTTACAAATGGTACCAGACAAGATGTGGTACACGCTTCAATAAATTCCTTAGTCTTATGGAAGGAATGCATCGTCTTAAAGTTAACTGTTAACATGAGGTTAGGTTCAAGCTCAGATGCTTTTGAAAGGAAAGAAATCCAAGATTTTGTAGATTGGATTTTATGTATTGGTAACGGTACAATCGGAGGAAAGAACGATGGAGAGGCAGACGTGGAATTTCCTGAGATTTGTTGGTTCCTAATTCTGATGACCATATCGATTCCATTATTGAGGAAACGTACCCACATCTACTGAGTAACCATAGTATTTTCAAGATAGAGCCATTCTTGCACCTACGCACGACTTGGTTGATTTGGTTAATGACAGAATGTTGTCATTGTTAGAAGGTGAGAAGAAGACGTACAATTCTGCATACACGGTGGCGGTTGTTGATATGGACAAAAACTTTAATGAAGAAATGTACACACAGAATTCCTTAACAGCCTCAAAATGTCTGGACTTCCTCAGCATTCTTTAAAACTAAAGATAGGTACTCCAGTTATGTGCATGCGAAACATCGACCAAAGGTTGGGACTCTGTAATGGCACCAGGCTTCAAGTACTAAGGATGGGAATAAATATAATCGAAGCCAAGATAATATCTGGTGGTAGTGTGGGCACTATTTGTGCAATACCGCGTATGGTTATTAGCCCATCCATCTGACACTAAGCTTCCATTTAAACTAAATCGACGACAGTTTCTTGTAAAGATTTGTTTTGGAATGACAATTAACAAAAGCCAGGGTCAAACATTATATAAAGTTGGTTTATTTCTTCCGAAACCTGTTTTCTCTCATGACAACTTTACGTTGTTGTATCAAGAGTCAAGAGCAAGAAAGGTTTGAAGGTTTTATGTTGTGATACGGATGGTAATTATTCCAATACCACGACTAACGTTGTTTATAAAGAAACTTTGTATAGAATTTGATATAAGAGTGTCTATGATTTTAAATTTTGTCTATTTTGGTATACTATATGTTATCTTTTTTTAGATTAATACTCATTTATTTTAAGGGTATGATATTTTCTTTACCATGTTTTTTATATGTATTTATTTTTTAAATTGTTTTTTTTGTAATAACAGAAATTTACATCACACATAGAATCACACATATGCTCAAAATATTTTGATTTTAATATAACATGTTATACAACTAAGTTTATACAAAGCATTTAGTAATAGGACGTAAAACTGTGTTGAACGATTTACCCAAATTTGTACGTATATGTTGATGTATCAATGGTGAATACGAAGTTTTAAGGTTTTATGTTGTGATATGGTGTTAATTCTAACCATTTTACGCCAAACGTTTTTTACAAAGAAGCTTTACATCTATCTAGATCTTAAACTATATATACAAATAACTTGAATTTATTTTGACATACGATGTATATCATTTATCGTATTACTTATCATGTTATTAACATTTTCTTATTTCTTTTAAAGTATTATTATTGATTTATTTTATAATCCGAATTCAATTTAATATACATACAAATCTGTTTTTTTTTCATTAATAAAAACATAGTTTCTTAAAGTTAAAATTATAAAACGCGCCCGTCCATCGGACGGGCTTAGCAACTAGTACATATATATATATATATATATATATATATATATATATATATATGTATATATATATATATATATCTATATTTATATATATATATATATATATATATATATATATATATATATATATATATATATATATATATATATATATATATATATATATATATATATATATATATATATATATATATATATATATATATATATATATATATATATATATATATATATATATATATATATATATATATATATATATATATATATATATATATATATATATATATATATATATATATATATATATATATATATATATATATATATATATATATATATATATATATATATATATATATATATATATATATATATATATATATATATATATATATATATATATATATATATATATATATATATACTAGCGTCGTAACCCGCCCAACAGGCGGGGTCGTTTTTTATGTTGCTCCAGAAGGTTTATGGTTTGTGTGTTTTAGTTTATTGGATTTTTAATTTCACCGTTCGTATAGATTAGTTAGAGTTTAGGCTTAAGTAACTTTAAATTTATGTAAAAGTAGATATTTTTTTTAAATAGTTAAATTTCAATCCAAATTTTTAAAAATAAAAAAAATATTTTAAAATTTTAAAATTCCGAGAAATATAATTTGTTAAACAATCCAATTTTTTTGAAAATAATTGGAAAACACATTTTGTGTTTTATTTATGTTTTCTGGCGGTGTGTGTTATTAAATCAAGTAATGCTCATCAAGATTCGTCTATAAGAAAGAAAGGCAATATCATTCAGAAGTAGTTGAAGTTCAACTTTTTTTATTAACATTTATGTTTATAACATTACCTCTTTCTTTTCTAAGAGTATTGTTAGCTTGGTTATACGCCTTCGCAAATGAAGGGCACACATCTTTTGGTTTCTTGTTTGGCTCATCAACATATTTCTTTTCTCCATGGACGGGGTCGTTTTTTTCTTGATTTGGAGGGGTTGTGGTTTGTGACTTTCTATTTATAAAAAAAAACCCACCAATACTTACATTAATGGTAGTGCTCCGTGTTCCTTGGCAGCTTGGCCGGGTCTTTTGTACTTGGCATCAACCTAAAAAGAAACAATAAACCGATGGTTGTATAAATTTCCCAGCTTGTGTGAATTGGTTCGAAGGATATCATGTTGTTTTTCACATCATAAAGTGTTGGTCTAGGTTTTATCCGAGCCAGGGCAGTTTCGGAATGATTCTAGACTTTGAACCAATACTTGGACAGGTCTATGATAGCTTGACCAGGATTTAGCTTGGTTTCCATATTAGTACTTCTAGAGTTCTAGCTATAAGATTCAAAGTTCCTAATAAAATTCAAAACTAAAAACATTAAAATGATTCTAGACTTTGAACCAATACTTGGACAGGTCTATGATAGCTTGACCAGGATTTAGCTTGGTTTCCATATTAGTACTTCTAGATTTCTAGCTATAAGATTCAAAGTTCCTAATAAAATTCAAAACTAAAAACATTAACAATACAAATTATTAAAATAAGCATAAAAACGAACCCTGATAAATTTTTAGGGAATGGTTGTATGCCTATAAGCCAATTTCTTTGTTATCAGAAAACTAATCTTTGATATTGTTAAGCATTGTCCCGACAGACGTGTTTTGTCTCATGTGAATATTTGGTTAAATATATACACCACTATTGAAATCTACATTATTGTTATCAGTAACATACCCTGGGGTGAGCCCAGATTCAGAGGGTGTTTGTTTGTTGTTATACATAAACACTATGAACGACAGCCAGAACTAACCAAAAACACATAACACTACAACATTATAAACACCCCCAAATAAACACGGGTTATATAAAACCCTATCACTATTGTAAGAAAATAGAGGGAATGCTACAAATTAGGATATGCTTTCTTGAAAAAAAGCTTTTCATACCTCAAAAAGTATAAAAATTAGTTGTTCACTTCGAAGAGTTGATGAAATTTGCACGAAGGAGTGTGAGTGACGGGGACATTCGCAAATACCAAGCCTTTGCTCAAACACTACAAAAGTCTAATTGGCTCCAAGTTCAGATTCTCAGAGGCAAGTGGTCGTCCTGCTGCCAGTGATGCTTTTGTAACCCCAGCGAGTGGACCTGATGATGATGACTTTTATAGGCATGGGATAAAAATTTATCTACTTATATCTTGTTCTATTTATAGTAATAGAGGTCCCCAGTTAGTATGTAATATATGTTTACACAGTGGTCCTTTTTTGGATAGTAAGTTCGAGATTGTGTTCTCAGTTGGTCAAAAATAAATTTAACGGTTGAAGCGTGCTTTATAATAAGACCCATAATCATGATGTATATATCTTGTTTTATATATTGTTACTGAATCTTTGTGTTGGATCAGATGATAATGACTTGTGATGAAGTTCCTAGGGGATGCCAGAGCTTCCTAATTAAGTTTTGAAAAGATCAAGAAGTTATGGATTACTTCCATTCATCTGATATTGGACAGAGAAATATGTTATTGCTGTATGGTAAATTTGTAATAAAGCTTTTAGTGTGTTGTGTTTTTTTGCGATTTTCTAAGCCGAATAAGGGTAGGCACACCCTTAATGAACGTTAATTTAGCCTATGAAATTTTTTACTTGATGTAAGTCCACCTACTCTGGCCACAATCTGTTAACTGAAACCAGTGGTCGTGTATCAAAAGACTTAAAATGACCGTAAATGCATGTATTGACATCATACAAAGTAGTGTTCGTTCCCTTTGTCCTCCACCTTATTCAGAAATAAACGAAATCTCTATCACATACAATCTATGCACCTTAGTTGTGCACGACCTAGTATATGAGAGTTTTCTTTTACCCAACTGTACATGAGTTGCAAGTAATGATATGGACTTTTTCCGGTTTTCTTCCAATAGTTGTGCATAGTTGCCCTGTTCGATCTTGCTCCGCTTGGATACCTTCTATCCCTTGGGAAAAAAATTAACCATTGCCTGCACATCTGATCAAAAGACCCTTCAAGGTCAATATTATTCTGACTCGGTCTGTGTCATGATCTCTTATAGATAACTTGACTCCAGTGAGACGACATATCTGCTTAGATTTTACACCACATTTTCTTATGATGGGTCCTGCAAGATCCCTATCTATGCTGATCTTAGCTGTGGGAAATTTACCAAAGTTGGCAGCAGCAGCTAGGCCAGGTGGGCCATGTTCCATTCGCCCTAGATTGCCACCATTACCACCATCATAGTTGAAGGGAAAAGGTTGGGCACGAGGATCTTCGTAAGCTGGGAAAGATGATTTACTACCAAGCTCCGCCTCACTATGAGCAAAACAAAATTTGTCCCCAAACTTTCACCCTTTCAGGGTAATGATTCTGTTGCAAATCTTTCCTTTGGCGGGGTAGGTGGGCCCTTAGCAAATGGTTGTTTCATAGGCGGTTTCTTCCAGTAGGACCAACCACATTTGTAAGTTGTTTCAGACTGGTAGCACAAACATTATATTCAGAGGCAAAATATGGATGGGTTGGGTAGGTTGGATAGTGTACTTCGTTTCAGCTTGATTCTCTTAATATACGTTCAATCGACCCATACATGAATAAATGGGTTAAGATTTACTTGTCTATATCAAAGAAAAGAACAGACCTGAGCCAAGAAACTATTGCAGGGAGTCTCCTGTTGTGATCATAGCATTCCTGACGACACACTACTGAGGCCCCGCAACAAAGAACGTCCTAGGTAAATGATAAGCCCGGAATACACAAAGTTAACTTGATAAACAATTGTTTATAGGTAAATGATAGGGCATTTGTTAGGTAATGATACAAATGCTAAAATATACTTAATAAATTACAGAGTTTAGCTGATAAGCTCGAAATACACAAGAAGTCGCACTACTCTTGTCAGTAGGATGGATGTAACTCAGGCCCCATCCTGAAGAGAACCACATATATCTTCCTGCATCTCAGAGTTAATAAAATATACATATAAAGTGTATACATTGGAATCAGTTCTGAATTTGTAATACGCATATATTAATCTTGTTCTGCAGCCCGCGTGGTGATGGATTTAGGTATTTGATTTTAAAAGCATGTCTAGATATGTATACTTGCAAACAGATTAATAATTGCAAATGTGTATCTTGGATTAGATGGATCAATGATTTGTTACAATATCGAGAGGATTACCACAATATGCTAGGGAAACAAAAACTAAAGACAGACTTATATCACCCAACCCACTTGACTTATTTCACCAACGATAACTAATTTGAAAAGATCTTAATGTGATCATGTTTTTTTATTCAAACAGATACTAATCTAAGGCTCTATACCTTAATTTTGATATTTTTTATATAAATTCAGAATAAAACTCCACCATTATTCACTTTTGTGATTCATTGACTTCTTTCAATAGCTAGTCTTATAGTGCCTCTTCACATCATAAAATATTACACGATATGATACCTTTGTTGCAGGAATAACGAATTTGCTGCTGGACCGACCTCACATATTTTTACCTTACCTTTTCATCTATGTCGTGTCTATTTTGGTGCCAGATAATGTCACTGCTTCATGAGATGTGGGGACATAGGATTTTGTCAATCTGTTAAGCCACATAAGGCACAACTTATAATGCAAAGGACTTGACTATTACACAGATAGACATATGAACTGCTATTCATTATTACTAATGTTGTTAATTATATTCAACTGGATTTAAAGGTTACAAATCAGAAGAAATAGTTGACTATTAACAAAATGTTGTAATTATACATTGGCCTACTGATTTTATATATTAATTATACAACTTTCAATCTTAAAAAATCATAATGTATGATTTAAGTAGGATAGAGAAGTAAAGAAGCATACCCAATGTAGACACGTGCCACTTCTAGTGTATTAAGTACTTTTCCAAATTACCACATCAATGCACCGTATACTCGCATCAACTTCAAAGAAAAAGGAAGAATGTCAAACATTTAGATCAAATGCATCAGCCGATCAGAATATGAGAAGCTAAATTAAATTTTGCAGATAATATGTTTACATATGGGCTGAATATCCTAAATCGGATGCTCATGAAGCTTCCACCATGCCTGTTTCAAAACGATACGTGAAACATGAGGTAATGAGATTATTACATAGGCCTTTATGAATGATAGAAACCAATCTTGCAACTGTAGATTATCGACACTTTAATCATAAGAGGTCAAGGTTGAAAGTGGTATTTACCTGGATTTTTTTTAACAAATGCACACGCTTTCTCAGAACACTTTAGAGTTAAATGAGAACCTCTGCCAGCTATATGTCCATGTGAGTCTTTTAAAAAACCTTTATTATAGTGAATTAGATATAATGTAAAAATCGCTCATGGAGATATGATCACTAACCTCAAATTTCCTTATCTATCCTTGCAAAATCTACAGACGTGTATGCTTTCCTGAATCATGATGAGGACGAAACTAAAAGAGAATGCAAATAGCTGAACTGTTCTCCACATTTTCTCTTAATTCTTTAATGCAAAAGCAATAGCAATGCTCAAATACAAAAATGACATAACAACATGAATAGAGACCAGATACAACTTTGAAAAGTTAGGTACTTGAATTAATAGAGAAAGAAAAGAAACATTACCTGGCCAAGGCCGTGAAGATTATAGAGCCAATGTGGTAATATATTGTCGCATAAAGATCAAAGTGACATTTTAATACTTACAACCTCCTAATAACTCTATTAGAAAATTTAAGACAATTGTATTGATAATATAAGTTTTGTAATCATATTTAATACATTGACTATAACTTGAGAGAAAAGTGCTCAACAAATATTCCTAACTTTATTGATAATACATCAAACAAATTGAAACACAAAAATGTTCCCAGCTCAAAAGTACAGAAAAGAAAGGGGCAAAAATCAAGAAAATTGTAACCTGTTGTTTCTCTGCTTCTTTTTTTTTGTGCTAACAATGATATTCCAACTTAGGAATTATTTTACGTATTCCTGTTGCTATTTCTCTTACTTAACTTTAGTGCCCCATTTCCTTGTCGCTCCGACACTCATTTCAGAGAGATTAGACCGTCTGTATACACGACTCTTCTTAATTGACCAGAACAACTGATCTAATAGATTTATACAACACCAATCAGTATTGGGTGCAACTCCAATACCGCATCAGAAAAGTAAACATACAAATACACTAAATAAATAAACATGTTTTACCTGTTACAGTTTGTAATTCTCACATGAGGATTTTACATTGAATATACTCACACCTTCAAGCTCTATCAGATCTTGACTTCCTTGAGGCACAGGTCTAAAGCAGCTGAGATCCAACATTTTAAGTGTACATACTCTAAAATACCATAGAATCTCTCCTTAAATTATATTTAAGTACTTGGCTGACCTCTCTATACAGCTCCATCTCAATTATGACACATAAATCAAGCAGAATCCTTTCTTTCAAATATACACTCGGGTTTGGCTCCGTTCTGTTCCACCTCAATTATCTGATGCAATAACGCCAACATATGGTGCATCTTTACTTGGGCCTTCAGCAGTCAAAAGCAAATTCCATTTTAATATTAGTGTGTCCATGGCCGACTGACTTTGGGTTTTTACTATACAACTGGATTATAAGAACACTAATTAATATAGAAAATATCATGAAAATTTTAAGTGTACATACTCAAGAATACAAGAGAAACTCTCCTTAAAATTAAAACATAGGAAGGTTATCATAGGAAGCTTGAGTTTTTTAATCTGAGGCACGTAAAATTCTTCCTTAATAACTTATGAGGAAGCGTCTAGAGACGTAAGAAGACATTTTAAATGACATTCACACACCACAATGAGCATAAGTTAGAACTTTTTTTAACACAATAGCTGATAGTTGTAAAATCACACTCTTTAGGAAAAGAGGGTAAAATATAGGGCAAGTATGCACGACGATTTAGGAAAACCGTGTGTGAATGACCCTAAAAAGAGTGAGTTCGTTCTCGAGGAGGCACGTGTGTTGTGTGATGAATTGATTAATGTTTGTGATTATATTAAGAAAAGAAGAAAAATAGAAATGAGATTAGAAGAGAAGGACGGTTACGAAGACGGATCGAGCTAAGACGAAAAAGCGTTCACGTAAAACCGTAAAAAACTACAAAATTAAAAATTTTTAACCTAAAAATTAATTAAAAGCTAAAAGTAGTCTAAAATAATATAAATAAGAATAAAAATCCAATAAAAATATTTTAAAACCTTTTATTAATTAAATATTCAATTTTAAATGCTAATTAAAGCCCTAAAACTAAATATAATTAATCAAAATGTCCAAAATATTATTTTATTGAACAAATAACTTACTTATATTATCTAAAGGCTAAAAAGTATTTTTCCTAATTTTTAAAAACTGTTTTTCTATTTTTTAATCACGAAAAACTATTTTAAAACTAAAATAATTATAAAAAATAATAAAATAATGCCAAAAATAATTTACCAATTTTAAAAATCCTAAATTACTCTAATGAACAGAAGAAAAATGAAAAAGTTGGAAAAATATAAAATTTTTCACTAAAAGACAAAAACAGTTTAATTTAAAACCCTAATTAACTTAAATTAATTCTAAAAAATAATAAAAAGATGAACATTAGAATATTTTAAAACCAAAAACCTTAAAATGTTTTTCTAAATCTAAGAAAAATGTTTAAACTGAAAAAGAAGTATGTTTGGCACTAAATGCCAAAAACAGAAAATAAAAAGCATATTAAAATAGCAATAAATCCTAAAAAAATAGCAAATGAACAGTAACTAAAAATCTAATTAATCAGAAAAATCAAAAATAAAATTAGAAAAATAACAAAACAAGTTTCAGGTCCTAACTCTAATTTTAAGCCACAAAAGACAAAAAATGGAGATTGTTGATAGTGACATGTTACTGGTTTTGTTTTCTAGTGAAGTAGTACTAAAAATTGTGCTACCAGTGGGAAAGGAGTTCCCACTGCTAGTGTATTTTTTTGTTCAGAAAGGCAATAAGCTTAGGAAAGCTTATTGTGAGTGCTTATTTGGACAATAAGGCACCCTTATACTCAGTTGAGTATAAGGAGTCAATAATCAACACAAAACAAGCAAGTTACTCACAAAAATCACACAAAACAAGCACACAAAGTTTCTGATTAAGCTATGAGCAGGTCTGTGATGATTTTTCTGATGCAACTAGCACAAAAGTGAGATTCAAACCTTCAAACAATGCACATAAGCTCACCAAATGACAAATAAGCAATATCAATCCCTGCTTAAACCTAGTATCTAACAGATTATCAAACTTGATGGCAAAATTCACACAATTCAGTCAAGAAAAAGCACTTACTGGATTAGGCTATGTTTTCCAATATTTAAGCATGCAACTTTGATTAAAACTCTACCAAACTGAAAGACAAGAGCATATATCACTTAAATACAACCTAGTGAGTATGTTTAACCAGGTTTTAACCCAAAAAAACATTCACCAATGTTTATCAATTTCCAAATCCAAACACTCCTTAATGTTTCAGAATCCTAAATATCACACACCAAATCTATTTAAGACCTATCAAATCTGGTTACAAATGCTTAAAACATGCATAAAAACATCAAACTGGTATTAACAAACATCAATCACAACACTTCAACAGCTAACAATCAAATTCATGCCAAATCTCATATAACTGAAAACTTTGAAAACTAAAAATGGGACAAGATGGTTACCTTGTGGGACCCACATCCGGGCCCCACTATGGCTGCAATGCCATTTCCTTCAGGCTGGGGCCTGAGCAGAACACTTGGACAACAAGCGTTCAATAGACCTGCTAAGATCAATGCACACACAAAATATCCAATTTTTGATTTTTTAAAATCTTTCAAACCTTTTCACAAAACTTCCTTAAACTTTATCCTTTGAAAACACTTACACCAATCCAACTAAGAACTTGGAAAACCAAATTCAGCACAAGATTTTACCAAATATTACCCTTTTTCAGAAAATATTTTCTGAAAATTCAAAACACAAAAATGTTTTGCAAAATATTAATGGAACTCAGATTTTTACTCATAAAAACACCAACTTTTAACAAGAAAAGGAATTACAATTTTTTATAAAAAATACCAACTTTCATTAAATCAAAAAGGGATTACAATTTTTGAGAAAAATCTGGAACAAAGCTAAATGAGACACATACGTCCCATTTTATACAAGACGATAGAAAATTCTAGAGTCTAAAACCCTAATTGCTGAAAAGCCCTAAATGCCCTTGAAGATTCTCTGAATATGCTGAAAAGATGCCTTGTTTGAACTTGCTTGCTTGGCTCCCATGTGATACATCAGTGTACTTGGGGTTTTTAATTCGTTGGATTGGAGTGGTGAACAAGAAAATGCATCAAGGCCCTTGATTTGGTCAAAGTGGTGGTATCCCGTGCTGTGATGTGAGCTGGAGAGGGGACAAATAAAGAGAGGGTCATTTTCTGGGTGGGGTTTTATGTTGGGTGTGGGGTAATGAGTGAAACCCCCAAGGTTAATTGGGGTTTGGGTTAATCATTTAGGTAATTAGAACTGGGGGTTTTTAGGGTTTTTGGGATGAAGATAGTAAGCAGGAGGGGTTTTGATTTATTTACACGTTTAAAAACATGTTTCCCACTTAATTTGTAATTAACTTAAATAAGTTTAAGTGGGGTGACGTGGGTGGGTGACTAGGCAAAGGTGGGTGAGGTGGCGTGTGGGTATTGGAGGTTGGGATTTTGGTTGTCTGGGCAGATATGCCCCTTCTACTCCCTCTCTTTTGCTACTTTGTAATAATCAAGCAAAAAGTTATATTCCCTTTGTAATGTATTTTGACCAGCTTGTCATTTTTGGCCCTCCTTAGTTTCAAACTTTTATCAAGGACTAATTTTGTAATAAATGCATTATCTAAGGGCTATTCTTGACATTTCTTCAAATATGGAGGACCTTTCTTGCCAAATGATGATTTCTTCAAGGTCTTTTCTTGCCAAATCTTCAAAAATGAGGGACCAATGTTGACAATCTTCAATTCTTCAAGGTCATTTTTAGAAATTCCATTCTTGGACCCGGTTCATTGTGCGGCTTCGTTTCCCGTGTTCGTTTTTGAATGATTCTTGTGATCTTTTTGTCATTTCCTCAATATCCGTACCTAAAATACACAAGCAACAAACACGAGCATATATTTGGCAGTTTTAATGATATTTTATGCATTTTAAGCCCGATATGGACGATGAGACTATGTATAAAAGCAGTCTCATCACTCCCCCATACTAAACCATTGCCGTGCCCTCACGCAATGCTAGAATAAAGTATCTTAGCAACTCCAAAATTCATTTTTATTCACTTTATTGAATGAAAAACTAGCTACACTACTACTATTGCTACTACTTGCGTTTTAGACATAATGTATGATTTTCATCGCAAAATGGGACGTTTAGGTTCATAGAATAAGAACACGTGAATGCTTCGTTAGAAATAATTTCATCGTCCTCGATTTTCACTCCAATTGCATGCCAAGCGTGTAACGAGATCATTGTCATTATAAGTTAGTAATGCTAACACTACTCATATGCCCTAATCACGTACTTATTCTCCCATTATTCCTAAGTTGTATCTCTTATATTTTATTTTGTCTTGAATGTTTCACGAGGATACATTGTTTGACTTATGCGATAATAGAGATTTAGGTCTAAAAATAGAGTCCTAACGGTGTAGCTAAGACCATCAAATCAATAACCCCTCCTAATAGACAACGATGTTAAAAAATTAAGTTGACAAGAAGAATCGATAAACACGGTTTTATAACGGTTTTGAACATGAGACTTATTACCAAGACTTTTATACGCCCCCTAACGGAAGGGCCTTATTATCTTTGGTTTACCTCCATCTTTTATTCAACTTCGCCATGAAGCTTTTATTATGACTTCGGTCTTGCCTTGCCTTTTATTATCCGCCTCATCGGTGGTTTTATTAGCCAAAGACGTATATCCTCACGCTAAAGCGAATTTTGGATCTTTAAAGCTTCGAAGATTAAGGCTTTATTCACTTTCAATTTTGCATAGATTTTAGGCCTTGTGGGGCTTCAAATTGTTTGCTAGATTTAGGTGAGCACTTGAAATCTTATTATTGGGTGAAGCTTTCGATTATTCGGGTTGCCAATACTTCAAAACCGTGACGCTGGCGATACCTTAATGTCTTCCCAATTTAATTACACGGAAGCTACTAGAAAAGACTAGAAACCCAACAATCCTAACTAAACCGCTAAGTCAATATTTATTAAGCAAAAAATATTTACAAGCGAAGGGAGAATAAGCAAACAATGAGAACACATGAGTTTTTGAAAGAATACGAGTACTCTACGTTTAGCATAGTAACTTATAATTAACTCTATCATTTCTCGTCCTCATTTAAGAGACTTAGCCTAATGTGTAGTTAAGGAATCAAAGCTAAGTGCTCAACACGCACGGTCGAGTCAAAAATTATTCTTATTCTCGCCATCGGAAAATCTACATTCGTGTCTTCAAACACTTATAAAACATGAGAAAAATTTTAAAATTTGGCCATTTTTAGCCTTATTTTGCAACAAAAACGATAACAAAAAGATAAACTTTGGAAAGCGTGAAGGTTTGGCAAGGCAAGTATCTATTCACCCCCCATACTAAAGTTAAACATTGTCCTCAATGTTTCGAGTCTAGGGGTGCAAACACCCCCATACTAGAGACGTAGTCGAATGCCTAATCTAGCATGGAAAGGGTGTAACCAATAAATTAATAGCCGTTTATGAAGTGTGCTAAAAACCTAAGGTTAGAATATCAAAGGATATATCATTTGGATATTGAGAAAGTCTTTAAAGCAAACGATCGAGTGCTCTCATAAAACAAACACGAGAGGCTCCAATCGTGAAGATCATGATCTAAAAACCACAATGCACAAACAACCACGGAACAAAGGTTGGAAGGGCACAAATCCCCTCACATTAAACTAATTAGAAAGCAATAAAATGTACATGGATAAGCATGGGTCTCCCCCACGAGGCACCTTGTTTTTGATAACCGAGTCAAAAGCTCGACTCGAATCCCCATAAATGTGATCATTTAGGGATTATCATGGTATGGTTAATTTTTAGTGGGGCTTACATGATAAACAAGGCCCAAAAAACAACCGGTATTAAGGACTAAGTCCTTTTATGGTGCAAAATACCGGGATCGAAGATGGCGTTCTCGTTTTCATTGGAAAAACAAATCAACGCCACTTCATCGTGTGCCAACAAAAACCCAAAGGGTTTCAAGAAAATAGGAGAGAAGAAATAGAAGGGTGGGACAATGGGTAAGTCATGAAAACATTGAGCTACTCGAGGTAGACTCGCACCAATCAAATGAAAAGATTTTCCATTTATTGCATCGGTGGAAGACCGAGATTTCCTTTTATAATCAATTCCAGGATCAAATATCTCGTCCTCGGTGGAGAAAGGGGAGGGAACATAAGGGATTTCCCCCACACTAAGTCCACACAAAGCATCGTCAAAAGGAGAAGACGAGCTTGTAGCACTCAATACACGTGGTGAAGACGGAGTTAGAATTGTAGAAAAATCTTTTAAATTCAATTTCAAATCTTTCCCTTTTTCATCTTTTAAACTCTCCTTGTGAAAACCCGATTTAATTATGTCAAAAATATTTGGTTTTTCTAAAGCAATGTTAGTCACACTAAAAATTCTCACATTTGAAAACCGTTTTGGTAAAGGTGGTGGTAAGTTCTCAAAACGTTTGTCAACAAAGAAAACTTCCCCATCGGGATCAACGTATTCATCATCCGAAGAATCACTCGAGATTGGAATCGTAGGCTTAACACTCTTAACCTCCACCGGCGGAGGGGACGGAACTTCATTTTTCTCAACAACTTCTAAAACTCTTTTTGAAATATTTTTGCAAATGTTTTTGATGGGATTGACATTGTACAAAGACGTGATAGAATACACATGAGAAAGAGTGGAGTTTTGAGTTGCATTAATGACGAGTTCTTCCTCATTGAAACGAAGAGTGATTTTCCTTGCATGCACATCGATAAGTGCTCTCGAGGTATCCAAAAATGATCGACCTAAAATTAACGGA
>JANFOE010000805.1:0-88405 GCA_025667525.1 Glebionis coronaria
TATATATAGATTTAGGATCATATGAGAACTTTTTAAAATTATAAAAGTAAGAACCTAATCAAAAGTTGACAAGTGGAAATAAAAGCATTAAACTTAAATATAAAATGTAAATATAACAAAAGGTTAACTTCGGTAATTCAGCTCATCCTTAATTAATCATCTCTTTCTTCTCTTATCAAACATTTCACCAAGCCCATCCTAATTTTTCTCTCTCCATTTTGTTCATAAAAAAACAAAGACGACCTCCATTAATAAAATAAAACATAGATCGGCCGGTATAAATGTCCCCCTGATCTGCTTCTCAACCGTCGTATCAGGTATTGTTTATCGGGTGTCAGTGTTTGCGCTTTACAATGGTGGGTTTCTTTTTTTTTTTTTGTGGTGGCATGCGTATCCAGCGAAATCGTACCGTATATACAGTGAGTTACATATCCACATCGAGTGAAATATGATCTTGATGGTCTTTTAATCCCATTAGTTTATATATGATTAGTTGGTTTATATGTAATTAGTTTCAAATTACTAGTATATATAATCAGTTAGTTTATATATATGATCTTGATTGTCTTTTAATCAATGCCCACACCGTCTTATGATTCAAATTTTATATTATATATAATTATAATAATAAATTTTCATTTAGTTTAATTGAAATTAATATTATACTGCATAATTATATTAATGGTTGTTTTATTAGTTAGATGGTTTTTGTCGGAAACAAAAGCTTAAACAAGAAAGTGACATGGTAAATTAGGTTTCTTTGTTTTAGTTGGTATGTTCGTATGTGTGTTGTAAAGACTTTGTTTTATACTTGTAATTGTTTTCTTGCGGTTCATAGGTTTATGATTTTTGCTTGAGGCTTAGAAAATGATATGTGGTTATTTATTTTCCACAGATCTGCTTTACATGATATGCTAGTTATAGTATTACTAATTCTTTGAAAAGGACCATGTTTAATGATGCATCAGCTATTCCTTCGAGATGATGAAGCTTCGATACATCTGTTATTTCCGAGGTGATGCATAAGTTATTTCCAAGATGATGCACCACACGCATCTGTTATTTTTGAGATGATGCACCACGATGCATCTGTTATTTTTTAGATGATGCACCTCGACGCATCCATTATTTTCGAGACGATGCGTAAGTTATTTTCGAGACGGTGTACCAGTATATCCTCTCATTTTAATGTACCGATGTATCCCCTCATTTTAAGTCTTCGTCGTGCATCATTCATGTATCATAAAATTTTATCGTCATGTAGAAAATTGTATCTCGTAATATGTCGATGTATCTCGTCATTTAATTACATCAATATTATATATTTTAAACTTTCAACGACATTATATGAAAAGTGTCATCATGTATCAATGCGTCACTTTATATATTATAAAACTTGATAAAAAAGAACACAAAATATGCCAGTCATGTTAGTTAACAAAATATAAGGTAGTGGTTTATAAAAAGAAATTATATAAGATAGTGCTGTTATGTTAAATAAAAAATCTGGTACAATTTTTAGTATGGTATAAAGAAAATTTAAATCGCTTAAATTATGGTAATATATACGTATGAATTAAATGTGGCAAATGGTTATGATTAAACTTTGACAATCAAATCAAACAATTGCTAGTAGTATTTTTTTTACTAAAATATGCTACATTAAAACCTTAATACTACATTTTATTACACAAATGCCATTCATTAATTATTAATGTCATCTACTACAAATTAATAGATCTAATGGTTCTAATTGGTTCTTATTTTTATAATCTTAAGTTTGTTCTCACAATAACCCCCCTCTATATATATATATATATATATATATATATATATATATATATATATATATATATATATATATATATATATATATATATATATATATATATATATATATATATATATATATATATATATATATATATATATATATATATATATATATATATATATATATATATATATATATATATATATATATATATATATATATATATATATATATACATATATATATATATATATATATATATATATATATATATATATATATATATATATATATATATATATATATATATATATATATATATATATATATATACATAGTCGGGTACCCGCGCAATGCAGCGGCGGGTACCCGATGATTATTTTTTTTAGGAACAAATGTATTTCATTTTAAGTTTTTCTTATGTTGAGGCTTAAACTCGATAACACGAATCACCCGACATAACATAGCCCGAATCACTCGAACCCGATAATCGGATTTTTAATCGGGTTAGGGTTGGGACACTTTAATCTAATGAGTGGTCAGTGAGAGTTGTTTCTGTGACCTGTGAAGATGACACAGTGATGATGTTTTAAAGGAAATTGTGTGAGGAAAAAAGTGAGTTTTAGAGTGTAGCCAAAACAGTTTATATAGTGTTTAAGGCTTTGTTTGAGATAGGCCAGAGACGTTACAAAGTCTTAAGACGTTACGTTTTAAATTGGTTAAATATCATTTAAAATGGCTGTTACAAATTTGATGGGGTGTTAAATTTTTGAATTGAAAGATATTTATTTTTCAAGATGTTACATTTTAGAATTAAAAGATAATAACTTATATACATTTCTTATTAACATTTTTATTTAATTGATTATTTGCTTTCACTTTCTTAATAAAGAAATATTTAAGGCTTAATATTTTAAGACTTCCTTATTTAGAAAGGTTGTAAATATTTTATAAAGTAGTATATATATATATATATATATATATATATATATATATATATATATATATATATATATATATATATATATATATATATATATATATATGTATATATAGATATATATATATATATATGTATATATATATATATGTATATATATATATATGTATATATATATATATATATATATATATATATATATATATATATATATATATATATGTATATATATATATATGTATATATATATATATATATATATATATATATATATATATATATATATATATATATATATATATATATATATATATATATATATATATATATATATATATATATATATATATATATATATATATATATATATATATATATATATATATATATATATATATATATATATATATATATATATATATATATATATATATATATATATATATATATATATATATATATATATATATATATATATATATATATATATATATATATTATACATCATTTTATTTTCTTCTCTCAATTTGAATCTCACAAGAAGATCAAGATCCGAAAATGGTTAAGTTTAGATAAAATCGTTCTCACAGTACTACCATCGCTTCACGTGTCGTGCCAACGCCACCAGCTAGGCTGGTAGGTTTTTTCTTTGGTAATAAGAGTGAGTATATGTGGGATAATTATACCACTTTTTTATACGTTGGCAGACTTTGTCTCGTGCCAAATATTTCTCGAAAAATATAGTGCCAAAAGAGTTCTGGTGCCAAATCTCGTTTTTCTTACGTAGAACTACCTTTTTCTTTGGCAAGAGTAGTTGGCACTCAACCGCTCCCAGAATCTGATGAGAAGAAATGAAACTCACCTCTGTTCAAACAATAAAGTAGTAAAATGATTAAATTAAAATATCATTTATCTACACTGTTGATCGAAATTGTCTTGTTTGTTCTTTTGTTGGAAGGTGTTCTACATCCAACTTTTGTTCCCTCTAGACCCCATCGCCCCATTCATTAAAAAAGTCCCTAGTAAAACGAGAATCACAAGTTAGGCGTTGATTATAATAATATTTCGTTAACTAAACAAATGGTTTTCATCAATGTTTTAAAACCCGGGTTGACTCGGCCAGTTCAACTGGTTGAAACGGGATCCGGTCGGAGAACCGGGCCGGATGTCATCAGATTTTTGAAATATTCAAAACCGAATTAAACTGGCGGGTTTTTAATGAACCGGGTTGAACCGGTTTCAAAACTCGGCTGGATCAAAAGATTTTGTCTCATTCTTATTTTTTTTTAATAATAGTTACTTTTGTTTCTCCCCATATTAAGCTATATTTCTTTTTATATTCCCATTACAGCCATTCATATTCCCTGTCAAATTGTTATTACTAGCTGTAGTACATATAACTTTAAAGAAATTTACTACGGTGCTTAGAGCAAACACAATGCTAGCTTGACGAAAGACTTTTCATTATTTTCTGAAGTCTTTTGAATAACTTTCTCCATTGTGATAGAATCTTGGTGAAAGACTTGAAGAGTAAAGCTTGATAAACACCAAATGTTTGACACAAAATATAACAAGTAATTCTTATTTAAGGAAAAGGTTAAAAAACTTTTATAAAGCTTTTTTGCATTAGAAGGGGTTTTTAAGAATGACTTTTTGAAAAATGTAATTTATGAAATATTTAATTTCAATGAAGAGAAAAAGTTATTATAGCTTATGTGCATTAGGATGCTCTTATTACGTTGCATAAATTTAGTTGTATTAAATGTTGTTAATTATTTAATAAATAATAGTGGTTTGTATTAGTTCAACTTTGTTGCATTAGGTGGTTGCCTAACTTCCATTCCAACTTTGCTGCATTAGACGTTTATTATTTGCATATGTATGTTATGTACAAACATAGTTTGATATTTGATGTTAGTTAAATTTTGGTAAAAAAGACTAAGGGTGTGTTCGTTTAAAAAAAAGGTCTGACCGCCTCTCACGTCTGACCAGTTAGACGCGGCCGGACATAACTCTTCTTTATTTTTCAGTAAGATTAAGACGAGGTATGATAAATATTGTTTGATCCGGTCAGAGCTGATGAGCAGATTTGACTCTATCTCAATATTAAAAAAACTATAAGAATCTTTGATACAAATTGATCAACAAGCTTTGAAATATCAAAACCATGAATCAAAAGACCTCTGGTATTGAAATATCGATGACAATAACAAAATTTGGAATAAAAAGGTTCGTTTGGTTTGTGTATCAAAATAAAGAAAGGATTATAAGTTGTCATTTCATATGTTTGAGGTTTAAAGAAATAGATAATAAAGAGGTTTGATAAATGAAAGTAGATCAGATCACAATAGGAACAAAAAGAAAGATGATGGCGTCTGGCTTGTGAGTGTTTTTAGGAAGAGAAAGATTAGGATAACATATATATCTAGGTTTAGCTTAGGTGTTTGGGCTGTTTACTTTTGGTTGGCCCAAAATTTTCCTTTTAAGACATAGTTGGGTGGGCCAAAGTATGAATCACAAACTGGTAATTATTGTATAATACTACTAATTTTATGTGTCGAGCTAGTATTTCACGAGACTGACGATGTGAAGTGGTAAATGTCATTTCAAGATACTTATTAATCGCATAGGTATTGTTTTACATATAGTGAGAAAAAATTTGAAACCATTCAGACAATTTCGAAAAAACAAACAACATTTTTTCGTTCAGATACAGACATTGTAGCCACCTCTTACTAGTAAGATGGTAAGATATGGTAGTTAGATTCATCCCCAAAACATCTTAATGAAACAAACACCACCTAAGTTAGATCAACATAAAAATCTTAAAAATGTTGTTCGATGACATCTTACATGTATCATAGTTAAATATATAATATTGTCTATAATTTTCTTCTTCTTTGTAGAACCGGTTCGACCCGACGGTTCAACTGACTGAACCAGTGACTTAACCGGGTCAATTAAAAATTCGGATTTTAAAATATTGGTTTTCATACCTATAATAGAATAGAATAATCAATAATAATTTGCAATGATTTGTTATCTAATGTCATATGATTCAGGTACACAGTATAACAAACATGTCATTCAGTTTTTCTGACTACTTTTAAAAATCGAATCTTACATTATGTTATCCGTAATTTACATTGTATAAATCTATTTGGAGCCATGAATTAGAGTTTTGGGAGGCTGAAATTATTTATTATACGTTGTATCTAAATGTGTTTTTCTTGTTAATTACAAGTGTTGTTTGTTAGCAATAATCACATACTCTTTTTAGTGTTGCACATCTCATTATGTATAACCGAACTTGGAAAAATTACCAAAATGAACATCCCTATATGTCGATGAATTATGTAAACTTAACATGTTAAAGTATTATTTTACTATGCCTTGCAAAATTAGTATATTAGAAAGTTTCAAGATTATATATGTGTCACAAGTTCATAGCTTATAAATACTGATTTGGTTAATGGGCTTTCAATATAAGAAACATATATTGTATTTGTATGCTTAAAATGAATGTCTCTGAAAGTAAAATAAGGGTTAGCCATCGCCGAGTCGACGTAGCACCATCGCCGACCCTCGTTGCACTCTGTCACACTCACACCCTTTTCGTCATGGACATTTCAGAAAACCAACGAACGGACAAAGAGGAGAGAGAGGGGAACAACTTAAGATTTCTTGATTTGTTTTAATAAAAACTTAATACGAGACACACAAATATATATATATATATATATATATATATATATATATATATATATATATATATATATATCTATAATATATATATGGGGCTAAGTTTGACATAGGATAATAAGCTAGCGCCACCTCATATCCTACATGGCATTTTCTTATTGGCTAAGAAGTTATTACCCTAATAAATACTAACAATATATTTCTTTCCTTTTAAACCTGATTCTTAAAAAACGAATATCATCGTTATCATATTACGTCTCTTTACTTAATATAGTGCAATATCAATATTTTCTGTGTATCTATTCCTTAATTATAGTTTTAAATCTTATATCCTGTTTCTCAAATCTTAAATACTATCATTCATCAGAAACCCTACGTGTTCTTCAAAAAAGCTTAACGATAATTTTCTTTTTTTATTTTAGGGAGTAATGATCGTTATCCTTCTTGTCTCAGCAAGCTGTGCAAATTAAACGGAGTCCTCAAAGTATTACGATGTTACTTTGATTTTGCAGTTTAAGGTGAGAAACTTAATCAGAGTATTACGATCTTGCTTGTGTTGTGTTTTGCTATTGTTTGAAAAATGCAGATTAGATGAACAATCGAGTCCAGCATATCGGGTTATGATAAGCTCATGTTCTGCTTCACTTTTTTTTAGATGTCAGTTCATACAATACCATCAAAGTGTAAGGTTCAGTTATGGTTGGTAAGATATTCTCCTCCAATTAGAAGACCAAGGTATTGTACTATAATCATAGTTTTTATAATGTCCTCAATATTCAATTAAAATATGCGATCATTCATTGTGAATCTTAGTAACAAATATATGTTTCGTTATAAAAACTATTATGTTACAATAATCATATCACTGGATGGATTATGTTTGCTTTACACCTATTCTGTGAAATCGAGAAAAAAGAAATTGATATAACACTCTTGAAACATGTATGGTGTTCAACTTGTGTCAAATGAACTGATTTTATCTTAATATAGAAAATGCGGTTTTTTCTGCACATGACATTAATACGCTGATATGAAAGTAGGTGAAAAAGAGCCTCTGTGCAACAGAATGCAATACGACTATAAAAATATAGTCTCTGTGTAACTTTTATGTAATTGTTGGTGTGTCGGGATACTGGTCTATTTGCATATAATTGGTGCCGTCAAACATTATTTGCTATGCAATCTTTCAGCGGTACTTATTATGGGTTCTCATGGTCTCACCAAAAGGCCTCTAGCTTTCCTCAATTACCGGGCTCAACTCACGTTGAAACCCACTTAGTTAAAGTTTCGTTTACTTCATGTTTATTGTTTTTGTGTACACCTTAAAGTTTCACCGCATTATATAAAGTCCCAGTATCAAATACAAGAAGTAGATAGCGCTTATGGTGGTGGTTCTTTTACTATCACTAGGGATACTACCAGCGAACAGCTTGGCAGGAGAACCAAGATCACTCTCTTCCTTAAAGAGAATCATGTAACGGTGCGATTTAGTTAATGATATCTGTTGATGGTTAATTAGTTGAAAATTAGTTACTTACATCGTTTGATATTGGTTTTGCAGATGGAGTATCTAGAGGAGAGGAGAATCAAGGACTGCTTGGTGAAGAAGCATTCTGAGTTCATTAGCTATCTGAATTCTTTTTGGACCGAAAAAAACTATTGAAAAGGAGATCAGTAATGATGAAGACGAGGAGCCTTACCATGACCAAATAACCCTGTGACAAAGATCAATGTTGGCGATCAAAGCGATGTTTCAACTAGGGTAATGGGGACTCATGGTTATGCTGCTCCTGAGTATTTAGAAAGCTGTATGCTAACATTGTGTCAACTACTTTCTTCAAATTTGAGTTTTATATGTTCTTTTTAACATTTATAAGTGGTCATTGTAGGTCTTTTGATAGTGAAAAGTGATGTGTATAGCTTCTGTGTGGTCTTACTTGAAATGTTTTCGGGCGAAGAGCGGTAGAGAAAACCCGGTAAAGTCCATTGCACAAGCTGCCTTGCAAACTCAACATCCGAAAATAAATCCTCGGTGATTGGTGACAGTGGATGTACATAACCTCAAATCCGAAAACAAAAGCTCAACATCCGAAAATAAAAGTAGCTACTTCAGCCATGTAGCGGTTGTACTTATTAGGTGGTCGCTTCAAGTTATATTTAACCTCAAATCTTCTAAACTCGGTAAAAAAAACAATTTACTTTTCGATTTTCAAATGTGTAAGTAATAGTCGCATTATAAATTGATATTTATGTTTCAGTTATCAAATTTAACAATGTATTATTCGTACCAAACATGTCTCTTGTCACGAAAGTTGGATCTACCTCATCCTTGCCATCAATTGATAATGCAGTTGATATATGCAGTTCACACTTAACACAGTATAGGCGAACATTATCCTTGATGGAAGAGGTATTATTTACACTTTACGCCACTCACTTTTTAAAACTGATCTTGATGAGTGTTTTTTGTAACTTGGTTTTATGATACTCCGTATATAGATTACAGGGAATGCCAATAATGGTGGTGAGTTAGTATTTTCTGACAGCAAAGATCATAATGAAACAAGTATTTTGTTAGTTAAGCACAATAGAGCTTCATTCATCAAATTTTAAGGCCGTCTAATTTTATATGTTGTGATGAATGGAGAGCTAATGTTGTTGAGTTTGGTTTGTTTAAAAACATACATATGATATGAAGGGCGGGAAGTTTTCTATAGAAACTAAAGTTGCAGGGACGACATTATGTTCTTTGGCTCTAGAGCATGCTTCTTATATTTTTGCCTCCACAGTCTCTCAACTTGATATGCAATGACGATCATCAGGTTTAAAAAGAATCTGAACAACATGATTACTATGTGAGTTAAGTTCATATATTAATAATTTACCTTTTAACTTTTACACATTTAGGTAACCGACTCAACATATTACTAATATACGGAGTAGTTATTATAACTTCCATGTACTTGATGAGACTCCCATCAAGTACATTTATTTATTGAGGTCAAGGTAATCCCCAAAACTGAAGATACTCGATGTTATTTAGTTGTATCATTTAAAGTTAAAGGTTGCTGGAAAAAAATAAAAACAATTTTGTATCAAGTTTTATTTAAGCATTATATGGATAAGGTTCAAAGAGTTGATGTCGAATATGAGGTTTATCGAGAAATATTGCATTTGAGTACAAACTTATAATCTTTAAGTTGTAATCCTTGAAGCCAAAGTTGGTCGTGATGATCGTAAATGTTCATCATGAATAGAAGTTGAAAAAAAAGTGAGCAAACAATGGTAATTGGTATTGTCGTCGTGGTGGGATCATTGGCTCGATGCCGTTCTCAAATGGGAGACCTCACGACATGTGAGAGTATACATTTCTATATGAAAAAAATACGGAGTAACTCAACATGCAGGAATGCATAATCTCTAAAGTCTTGCGAATAGCCATTGTCTATATTTCATTCATTTAAGCATTACTCGGAGGTTTTTATGATGTGATCAGTAAAGGTATTTGTTGTACGAATTTTTTTTATGCTTATTTGAGTATTTAACCAATGTTGGTACCTTATCTCTCTACACTAGTGTTATACATATTTTCTATTAATTACCTATATATATTTTTGTATGGTATGCAAAAGGAGGTCATCACCCACAAGTTATATATCTTTTACAATATTAATTACCTATGGATTCCGAGTACTTTATATATCTTTTACAATATTAATTACCTATACTCATTAAAAAAAACCACTTCTTGTCATTTAAAAACAAAAAGATAACTCACAAACATTTTATCGTTAAACGACAAAAAATACACAATTACAACGAGAATTAAATCATTTTTCTATTGAAGAGCACACGTATATATATCTAAATTATCATTATTATTTTTTTTTCAAACTAAACATATATGAGTCGTATTACGAATCATATACGAATCATATATGATTTCTCAAAATTATATACTCTATGATTTTATCAAACGTAACTAAAAAAAAATCAAAAAAAAAAAAAAATTCGTCAAAAATTTTGTACATATACCCCTTAATAGAAAGACAATTTATTTAAGCCGTGATGGTATGTTTCGGTTGGTTTACGAAAATAAATAGCTAAAATAAATGGATTTTAAAAAAAATAAAATAATAAATTGATTGAATCTATGCTAGAAAAATGTCCACATTAACTTTTTTCCTTTTATTAGTTAATTTCATCCACGTCATGTTTCTTAATTTTGCTCGATAATTCCTATTTTACGTTCTACTTAATCTAGCTAATAAATTATCTTCTTCTACAATATACGACGATTGACCAAGGAGACGGATAAATTCAATTTTTTGTACACGTTGTAAATTCTACTCCTTCCGTTTAAAAATCATTGTTTTATATTGATTTTTTCGAAATTTTTTTTCCTAATTTTAACTTTAAATATTTTTTTTGTGTTATATAATACCTAACAAAAATTATATATAATGATTGGTTTCTAAATACAGTTTTTAATTGTTATAAATTAATAAATTATCTTCTTCTACAATATACGACGATTGACCAAGGAGACGGATAAATTCAATTTTTTGTACACGTTGTAAATTCTACTCCTTCCGTTTAAAAATCATTGTTTTATATTGATTTTTTCGAAATTTTTTTTCCTAATTTTAACTTTAAATATTTTTTTTTGTGTTATATAATACCTAACAAAAATTATATATAATGATTGGTTTCTAAATACAGTTTTTAATTGTTATAAATTTCATCAAGTAATAACACAAAGGGAGAATTTCATATATGTCCTTCTCTTGACACAAAATTTCATATATATCCAACCTCACTTAAAAATTTCATATATATCTAATTTTAAACATAATATTTCATATATGTCCAATTTTTTACTTGAAATTTCATTTATGTCCAAATATTCAATTTATATATATTTAAAAGCATAAAATACATATTAAGTATTATTTAAACCTAAAATAACCTTATACACTTATTTTACATAGATATTCATTTATTTTTATAAATATTGTCTCAAATTATTATATGCACACACATTGATACAAAGCATATTTTATCAAAATATTTAAGAATAAAAAAAAGATCTAATTACAATTACCAAACAAACACAAAAGTTATATCATTTGATTAGTAGAAAAATAAAGCTTACTACCATATAGTTAAATTGATAAAATAATCATAATAATACTAAAATTATTGGATAATATACGAAAATAGAAGAAAGTGATAAAGATACTGATGGAACCAATAAATTGTGTTTGTAAAATTGAAGATGGAAGTACTGTCACAACTTGATAAGAATAATGATTATTGGGTTATTATCTATGGTTAGCTAGATTTGTTTTTCTAAAATTTTAATGATTTGTTGTTGTTTTGATAATTAGATGTACATATCATTAGGTAGAGAAACATAGATATAAAGGTTATTTTAAGTTTAAATGATAATTAATATATGTATTTTAAAGTTTAGTTATATATAAATTAGGTATTTGGACATATATGAAATTTTAAGTTTTAAATTGGATATATATGAAATTTCTAAGTAAAATTGGATATATATGAAATTTTGCATTAAAGTGAAAGATATATATGAAATTTCTAATTAAGGTTAGATATATATGAAATTTGGTATCAAAATAAGGATATATATGAAATTTAAAAATATATATATTAAAAGACTCAATAGAAGACAATAGTTTTTAGAATAGAAGTAGTAAGATATTTATATAACACAAACATGTTTTATTTAAAATATATAAAGCGTGAAAAGTAATCAAGATTATTAGAATAATACAAATGTTTAATTTTAAGGGTTTTATACTTACATATAAATATAATACAACGTTCAAATTTTAATGTGCTTATTTGTATGCACAGAAATCTTGCGATTTTTAGCTTCTAATTTTCACACTGACGATTATTAAATTCAAAGTCAAACTCTATCAAAGTTTTGGTTACTATTTAACTAATATTGTATTTTACACGGATTACTGCAAACCAATATAACAGATCGATATAAGTTGTTTAAAAAATATTTATGAACTGAACCCGCCCGTTGGGCGGGTTACGCCACTAGTATATATATATATATATATATATATATATATATATATATATATATATACATATATCATTACAGACACTTAACAAGAGACGAAAAAAGTATTAATTACCATATTTATATGAGGAATTTATCTGTTAAAGAAAGCCCAAAACCAACCAAGTCAGAAGTATTAATTATCATATTTAATGTGCCCAATGAGTCTGTTACCCGAACTCTCGTAAATGTTATTATGTATGTGCCCCGGAATCCCGTAAATGGTAATATGTATAATGTGTTTAGTATATAAGTCGAACAAAATTTCAAAATTTAAAATTTAAACTGATACAAAAATTTAAAATTACTACTTTTCAAATGTTAAAACTTTTTAGAACGCAAGTTTTTGTCATGGCTGGAATAAACTGGATGGCGATTGCCTCGCTAATTTACGAGTTATCAAATCATCTTAGGACTCTTGGCCAAACATGTAAATTTTTTTATGAATTTTTACATATATAACCAAAGACCTAAAACATGACTGATTCTCAACACAATGGTGATAACCAATTGATACAAATCATTTAATAAAAATATCTTTCTCTAACACCAAATCTCAAAAGCCGTAAAACAATCACAAAGTTTTATGCAAATGACAAATGTATATACTCCTTAATATACACAACCTAAGATTTAGGTCGGCTGGGTTGGTTAGAGGGGGGGGGGGGGGGGGGGGGGAGCACCAGCCAGCCCTACTGGCTCCTCATTGCTTCACGCATCTCATTTATTAGTTATTAAATTGATCTTGTTTATTAATTTTATAGTATGAAGATGTTTGTTGAATAGCAGCGTGTGTTAACGAACTTGATTTATTTTTTAATTTAATATATGATGCTTGTTGAATAACAACTTAAAGTTATGCATTTGATCTTGTTTATTAATGCTTGTGTTGTATATCTTGAGTCCGGATAATAATGTCTCAATCTCGTGTTGTTCGTCTTTTTTGTTTTTTTGGCCTTTTCGTGTATGGCGATATGTATGTTTAGCTGAATTAGCTTTAGATGATTATAAATGATACATTAACCAATAAATTTAGACATAAAAAAATAATCTCAGTTATGTATGTCATAGTTATTCGCGACTTCTTAACATATACAGACATGTACTGTCTTCATCTAGCGGTAACACTATTGCAAGTCGTTTAGCGAATGATACTTTTTGTAAAAAGCGTGGTAATCTTATCGAATGTATTTCTTCTGGTAATGATTTGTCTATAAAGTTTATAGATTTTATTAATGATTCATAATTTTGTTATTTAGATTGATTGAAGCCGAAAATGCACTTATTATTAACTTAGTATATGCCAACTTCATCCATTGCACTTTAAGTTATCTAGAAAATTGCTGATATCTATAAGCTAGCTGAAAAAGTGCAGATATTAAATGGCATTTGGTGTTTCAAAAAATCTGATAATATCGATATAATGAATGTTTGCACTACAGGTTGTGATATCTCCGAGATTAATCTCAGATCTGGCTGGTCCAGTTCTGCGCGTCTCTTCAACTCTTAAAGTGTTTTCATTATAATGACTATCTGGTGAACGAAGGGAAGCTGTTAATGAATGAATGAAAACACGTTCCCTTACACACTCACAACTCGGTCTATTATCCGCTGATGATTGTTGAAGATCAGATAAGATACTTTATCAAATGCACATAGCCTAAAATCATTTTTGTCTAGAAAATATCATTTAAACCCCTTCAAGTGTGAAGTTAATTTCATATTGTAGCATGACCCTTAAATCATCTAATTGTTCTTTATAACACCTCAAAAATTGGTTAACAAAAACGGTAAAGCTCGGGGTTGTTACGTCATAATACCAAAGTTCAAGGTGCAAGAGAACGACTCTAAATGAGACGTTTTATAAAAATACCTCGTTGAATTAATTTAAAACAATAAAGTTGACAGACATCCCCATTCAAAAGGAAGTGAAGCGAAATAATAAAGTTTAAAGTTGTCAGCGAGATAACTGTTCGAAAGCATATGTAATAAATATCCGAAGATAGCTGTGAAATGCATGCGGACTCCAAGAACATCAAATGGCAGTCAAGCAATCACGATCAAATACCTGAGATAAATGCTTAAGAGTGTAAACACAATGGTTGGCAAGTTCATAAGTTTAGTTCAAAAGCATGGTAAAAGATGGACCGCAAACAAAATATTTTAAGCCATATGAGACCATTATAGGCGATATAATGTCAAACATATGGGAAATAGTATGCAAAGTTGTGACAATCTGGAAATTTCAGGTCATTACTTAATCATGTTTTATAAATATCTTAAATATTTCAATGAATTGGAATGATATTATGTTTGACGGTTTAAGTTAAAACCGATAATTAAGGTCTTGTTTTACCTTTTGACGAGTAAAGAAGACTATTAGTACACGTGATTTCGAAGGATGCCCAATATTTTACGTTTTATTGTCGATTGTTCGATGTTTGTCGTTTTCGATGTTTTCTTTTGATGACGTGGTAAGTAGAGTCGGGAGACGATATTATTATATTTGAGGTACGTTTTAACTTTTGAGAAGTATTATTATGAAACCCGAGCCCCGTGAATATTTTCAAAAGTGACTAATAGTCATTTCTCGCTTTTTAGCTAACTATTTCTATTTTGGACCACAACTATCCCAAATTGGCAAAAGAGGCCCTTGGACAACCATTTATAAACTAAATTCCACCTAGCTTTTCACATAGATAACGAGTTACAACAAAATTCATCTCCTTCCTCCCTTTTCTTTTTAGCCGTCACCTACAACACACACATAACACAATTTTTGTTCAAGTTTTACTTTGATCCATTTCAAAAACAAGACTAGTCCCTATCTTAGAATTCAAAAGTGAACCTAATGATTTTAAAATCATTAACATGCATGAAGTTTGATTTTTAAATGAGATTTATGGTTGGTAGAGTTGTTAGATGATCATGCATATGATTATCTAGTAATAATCATGCATGGATCATGTTGTTTTTGCTAAAAACATGTTTTTGATTTTTGGGTTTTTGATTTGAAGATTGATACAAGTATTAGGATTAGGATATGTTATTATTAGGAGTTTAGGATGATGATAAAGTGGTTAAATTTAATCAAAAATATGATTTCATGTAAGATTTTAGGAGGTAATTTAGGTCAGTAGGTAAAAAGCTAGTTTTGGATGCCTTATGTTTTGAAAATGGTTAAACTAATAAGATAGAGTTATGTAGGTTTTGATTATATTCGTTTTGGCGTAAAGTATAGCTTCTAACTCCAAACGAGCGAGAAGTTATGATAGTTTGATTATTCGTGACCGGGAGACGAGTATCGGCACAATATGTTGTTGTTGTCGATATTTGGATCGAATCTTGGGGACTATAGAATGAGTTTTGAAATGAGTCAAGGGATGTTTTTAAGATGCAAACCCTAGGTTGTGAGTATATTTTCAAACCTAAGTGTCGGTTTTGTAAATGAAGTCGTTTATAGAAGTTAAAACGATTGTATGAGTTGATAACATAAAACTGTCCAGTTTTTGTAGTTCAAAGATGTGTCAGGCAGGGAGTCTTAAAATTAAAATCTCTCGACCAAATTTTGAGAGGACTTTCTATAGATAGTAAGTGAGTTCTCTCTGTAGTATCATAAATTTTTGACGTGTTTAAGTGGGGAAAATGAGCTTGTATATTTGTTAGGTACCGACATATTTTATCGAAGTTATAGTTTAATAAAGTAAACATATAGAAGGGTGAAATAGTATCACTTGAATAGTTTTCTTTCGGGTTTGTCGTTATTTTATGACTTTGAGCTTGATGTTATTATGTATGGTTTATACTTGAGTCCATTATTAACGAGCGCGCATTATTTGATAGGTTGCGGTTTTCGTGTTTAACGGGCATCACTCATCGTCGATGATCATCTTGCCACGTCTCTTATACTAAGGTGAGTTTATAGCCTCGCTTTTAAATACTTAAAAATGATTTATAAACCCGCCAAGGGGGGATAACATGCTTGTTTTGAAATTAGAACACTAGGGACCCGACTTATGATTGTTGCCTTGATTATTATAAGTTTGCTATGTCGCTAGATAAAAAGTCCCAATTATACCATGAATTGTTAGCTACCGAGTTATGGTAGACGCTTATACATGAAATAGTACTATTCGGGAGGTACCCCTCCCGTCCGGCAACGATTAGCTATCGTTTGAGCACGAAGTTGCTCGAAGTGGATACATGTGCGAGAGTTTTCCTATACACTTAGCGAGGTGTATGGTGGGCAAATATTGCGGTAACGTTTTAATGTCATGAGGCTTATAATAATCTATATAACGTTGTTTGATCCACATCGTTAATTCTTGATGGTTCTAAAATAGACCTTGTGTTCGGTAATGTTCATTTATAAACTCTATAGATTCACTCAACTGTTGTTGACAAGTTTAGCATGTTTTATCTCAGGTCCTTGAAGGTAATGGCTAAGGAGGGATTTCGTTGCTTGCGGTTTGATAATAATAAAGGTGTTAAAAGCTCACCATTTTGTAAAAATCGTTCAATGACTTTTATTATGAAAAATGTTGTGTACTTTGTTAGTAAATGTTTGGGGACCTTGTTATGAACGATTTGTAAACTTTTATTCCTATCTAATGTTTACTTTTAAAACGATTCTTTTCGAGTCGTTTTCTATTACTTGAGCTGTTATATTATGAAGTAGCAACCCATATGAGCTTCCGCATATGACCCAAAATTGGGGGTGTTACAGATTGGTATCAGAGCTTAAGTTACATAGATCAAAAAGATTTTCCAAAATAAAAGTTTTGAAATCTTTTAACTATAACTGTCGCAAGCGAAATCTACGAATTACCGACGGGACCGGAAATAGAGTATTTATATATATATATATATATATATATATATATATATATATATATATATATATATATATATATATATATATATATATATATATATATATATATATATATATATATATATATATATAGGATATATATATATATATATATATATATATATATATATATATATATATATATATATATATATATATATATATATATATATATATATATATATATATATATATATATATATATATATATATATATATTGTAATTTGAATCATTTGTACTTGTAAGTTACAAGTCATGTTTTCATTTATTTAATTATAAATGTTAATTTTGTATTAATACGAAATATTATTATGACGTAGATTGTCACGAAGCCATTTCCAGATTAATTCCCATTATTCCCGAATTTAACTTAGTTGTGGATGTCCATGATCCCAACAAGATAGTTACAATTCCCAATGATAATCATTTGTTTTCAAAGATTTTTGACTCCTTAACTCTTATTCTTGAATTATCGATCCATTCATATTGTTTAGTAGATTCGCTCTTCGTTCTCATTGATCTTCGACTTCCTATTGTTTTAGAAACATGTTTTCTGAAATATTGTTTGTTGTTCGTAAGAAATTTGTATTGATTGGTACGGTGTTTACATGCCTATTAAAATGCCATACCATATCACCACAATTTCGTCATATCGGTCTTTGTTGTATTCGATCTTGATCTTTTGTGTTAAACGAACGATGCTCAAATAAAATAATTTATCATTATCTTGTTGAAATAAATTGGCCGTTTATTTGAACAAGAAAATTATAAATTGTTGAACTATTAGTTTATAAAAAATTATTCACATAGGTTTGGTCGACCCATGTAAATAAGAGCTTATAAACGTGTAGGCATAAGCATAAAAAGTTTGCATGAATAAATTCGATGGCTTGGTTTAGAGTCTTGATTCCTTCTTGATTAGTTAATCTTTGATTAATTATTTCTCCTCGATATCTATTCGTTCTTTCTTAGTTCCTCGTTTCTTCCATCTATTTCTTTTGTTATTCAAATACAATCATTGAATGAATACTCATTATGATTTGAATTGTGTTGTAACAAAATCATGCCACCAAAGAATATGAATGAGACACAAATGCGTGCACTTATCAGTGAGCAAGTTGCAACGGCTATGGCAGAATTTATGGCTAACTACACTGCTGGTACTGGAGGTTCTGGTGGAGCTGGAGGTTCTGGGGGAGCTGGCGGTTCTGGTGGGGCTGGCGGTTCCAGTAATGGAGCTGGCAGTTCTGGTGGAGCTGGCGGTTCAGGCGGTGGAACTGATGGTAGTGGAACTAATGGTGCTGGAAACAATGGAGTTGGGGCAAATACTGGCGGTGCAAACTTACCTAATGCACCTGCATTAAGAGGCTGTTATTACACTACATTTATGAAGTGCGAACCACAAACTTTTAAGGGAACTGAGGGTGCCAAGGGTTTGTGCCAATGGTTTGAAAAGCTAGAGTCTGTCTTCCGGATGAGTAACTGTGATGAAGCTGATAAGGTTAAGTTTGCTACAGCTACTCTACAAGGTCGTGCTTTGACTTGGTGGAATAGGAGACTTGCCTCTATGGGCATCGATACCGCTTATGAAACACCATGGGCTGTAGTAAGAAGGTGGATGACTGAATAATTTTTCCTCGTAGTGTGATTCAGAGGTTGGAACAAGAGTTGTATAACCTAAGACTAAATGGAACTGACATCGATGGGTATACTAATCATTTTCATGAGTTAGCGCTTCTATGCCCAAGAATGGTGGAACGTGAACAAGTTAAGGTGGAATAGTACATCCGTGGACTAACCAAGAATATCCGTGCTGATGTGACTTCATCTAAACCGACTGACATTGATAAGGCTGTCCTTATGGCTTACCAACTTATTGGACAAATTATTAAAGTCAAGGCAGATGAGACAACTTCTGGTGAGAAAAAGGAACGGTAAAGCTGATCGTGAGAGTCGTGGTGATAACAAATGCCGCCATAACCATCATTAGAACCAAAGGAGAGTTAATGCAACTGCTATGGTTGATGTTACACCAAACAACATGGATGCTTGCCCAATTTGCAAAAGCAAGAAGCATGCTGGTAATTGTTGGAAGTGTAATAACTGTGGTAAGTTGGGACACAAAGCCAACAAGTGTCGAGCCATTGCCAAGAATGTGACCTGCTTCAACTGTAATGAAAAGGGTCATATGAAAAGGGTCATATGAAAAGGGTCATATGAAAAGGGATTGCCCAAAGCTGAACAAGGGTGGTCAGGGTGGAAATAATCGTGGTGCTGCTTTTCAGTTGGGAGCTGCAGAGGCTCAACAAGGTCTGAAAGTCGTTACTGGTACGTTCTTACTCAACAATCGTTATGATACTGTTTTATTTGATTGGGGTGCCGATAAGAGTTTCATATCTACAACATTTAGTACCCTTATTGATATTGATCCAGTTGAGTTAGATGCTAATTATGAAATCGAATTGGCTGATGGAAAGATAATAAGTACCAATAACATTTTAAGGGGGTGTACTCTTAATCTTTAAAATCATCCCTTCTCAATCGATCTGATGGTTATAGGACTAGGAAGTTTTGATTTCATAATTGGGAAGGATTGGTTGTCCCAGTATAATGCATCTATCATGTGCGGTGAGAAAAATGTTAGGATTCCTTTGAGTGGTAGAACTTTGGTTATTGAAGGCAACAAGAATAATTCTAGGTTAAAGATCGTTTTGTGTATTAAGGCTCGAAAATACATAGAAAGAGGTTGTGAATTATTCCTAGCTCAAGTGACCGAAGTTGAATCTGAAAAGAAGCAAATTGATAACATTCTTGTCGTGCGTGATTTTCTTGGTGTATTTCCTGATGAATTACCCGGACTTCCGCCACCAAGGCAAGTTGATTTTTGTATTGATCTTATTCCTGGTGCTGCACCCGTGGCGCGTGCGCCATATCGTTTAACACCATCCGAAATGAAAGAATTATCGGAGCAATTGCACGAATTATCTGAGAAAGTCTTTATTCGACCGAGTTCGTCACCATGGGGAGCTCCAATATTATTCGTGAAAAAGAAAGATGGTTCGTTTTGCATATGAATCGACTATCGGGAGCTGAATAAATTAACTATCAAGAACCGATACCCTTTACCAAGGATCGATGACTTATTCGATCAGTTGCAAGGTTCTAGTGTTTATTCAAAAATTGATCTGCGGTCTGGTTATCATCAACTTCGCGTTCGTGAGGAAGATATTCCAATTACAGCTTTTAGAACTCGATATGGACATTATGAGTTTCAAGTAATGCCGTTTGGATTGACCAATGAACCGGTTGTGTTCATGAATTTAAAGAACCGCGTGTGCAAGCCGTATCTTGACAAATTCGTGATCGTATTCATTGGCGATATTATGATTTATTCCAAGTACAAAGAAGAACATGGTGAACACTTGGACTATCTTGGAGTTGCTAAGGAACGAAAAGTTGTACGCGAAGATTTCAAAATGTGATTTTTGGCTTGATTCAATACAATTCCTTGGTCACGTGATTGATAGCAATGGAGTTCATGTCGATCCCGAAAAAATCAAAGCCATTAAGAATTGGGCTGCACCTACTACTCCTACCGAAGTGCGACAATATTTGGGTTTGGCTGGTTACTACCTAAGGTTTATTAAGGGATTTTCGTTAATATCCAAATCATTAACAAAGCTTACCCAAAAAAATAAACCATATGTATGGGGTGACGATAAAGAGGAGGCATTTCAAACGTTGAAGCTTAAATTGTGTAGTGCGCCAATCTTGTCATTACCTGAGGGCAACGAGGATTTCGTTGTCTATTCATACGTGGAACGCCATCATTTTAATGTATAGATTTTGCTAGTTGAAAAAGTTCGTTTTCTCGGTGTCTTAACGAATTGATTTCCAGTTAAATGTGTGACTCAATTGTTTTTGGTTAACAAAAAGGGAAGTTGATTATCTAAAACTAATTAAAAAGTAAATGCGAAAAGTATTTAAAAACAAATTAAAGACAAGTACAAATAATAAAAGTAAAACAAGGTGAATATTAAAAACTAAAAGTTAAAACGATATTAAAATGAATATTAAAACAAATAATAAAACGAAATTTAAAGCGAAATAATTAATAAAAATAAATCTAAAAGACGAAATTAACTATCGACTCGAAAATAAAGTTTACTAAATGAAAAAGGAGAGAACAACACTAAAATGCTACTTTAAAGCTAAGCGAGGCAAAACCTAAAGCGGGTACTAAATAAAAGATAAAACTTAAACTTTACGAAAAAATATTAATTTTAAAGTTAGACGAAAAATTCAACTAAAAATACGTAACTTTCAGAAATAAAATCGGAACAACTTTCAGATTAAACTAAACGATTATGGAACAAAAACAATAAATAAACAAGCTAGCAGGCAGCTAGCTCAAGCTAGCAACCTGCTAGCTCAAATTGGCGCCAAAATAAGTATGCATGCATGCATGCTGGTCAACCATCGTAATGTATAATGTAGTGATCCATCGGAATATTTTTTAAAGTAGTATCTATCGGAATGTGTATTAGATTTCTAACGGAATGTTTTTTTTTTAAAAAAAAAAAAAAAACTATCGGAATGTAAACTAAAGAAATGTATCGGAATATTAATATTAAAAAAAACTGTCGGAATGTTTTAAAAAAGAACTATCGTAATGTGAAACAAAAAAACTGTCGAAATGTCTAAAAATAAAAGCTGTCGGAATAACTAAAATGCCAAAATCCATCCGAATGTGGCTGTCAAAATTTGGGCAGCACTTCGTCGCAATAAACCTTAAACTCCGTCGGAATATGCGATCGCAATGAGCGACCGCAATCCAGATCGGAATAAGGGGAAGTTACTCTAGATCGCAAAGTAGAACCACAAGGGTTATTGCGATACAAACAAGCAATCCATCGGAATGTGTATTACCCTCAATATTGCGATGAACACCAACAAATCCGAAAATGGAGATAAGCAAAAATCTCAATAAGCACTTTCAATAAGCTCACTTAACCAAATCTAAAACAACTTACTAAGCATAAATTTGACAACTTTTGAAATATGAAATTCATAAACTTTATAAAAGGAACTTTAAAAAGATAAAACTTTTTAGAAAACTTTAAAATCAAATAAGCTAAATACAAAATAAGACAATAAGATTGTCAAACTTATAGCTTAATTCGTATACAAGCCTAGATGAAAATAAAAAGATGAACTTTTTAATCAAATAAACAATAAGATTAAGCAAAATCAATGCTTAATCCGAACCACAATCAAATCAAAGACAAGAAAAGTAGGATGAGAATGAAAAAAAATCTTGATTAAAGGAAATAAAGATTAAACAACAAAATTAAAAACACTTACTTGAATTAAAGGAATTAAAGTGCAGGACAATTAATTAAAATGACATGAAAAATAAAGTTGCAAGAAAATGAAAATGGTGGAAGAGCTAATTTGTCAAGTTAGCCAACAACTTGAAAATGAACTAAGCCTAATCTATATATAGGGGTGATTAGGGAGGAGCTTAGGAAGCTTCCTCCCTCTTTCCTCTTTTCCTTATTTGCACACTTAAGTCATTTTCTTCTTAATTGTTTGTTAATCTTGGACTTAATGACTTTGTCTCGGGATTTCTTTGAACTCGTCTTGAATTTTCTTCATAAATAAGACTCGAGTTCTTCGGCTTTTAGTAAACTTCCGTCTTTTGACTTTTTCTTCGATAAATCTTCAGAATTGGTCTTGGACTTCCGTTCTTTTTCCACTCTTGATCTTTCGACTTCATCTTTCGTCTTTTTCTTCGATAAAAGCCCGTGAATGCCGTGTTTTCTCCACTTTTCACCTTTTCGTCCTAAATCACAACAAAAACACAAACCACGCATAATTCCGACATAAATGACATAAAATACACGTTTTGGCTCGGTTATTATTGTAATTAAGTGGTAAAAAGGATGGGTGTTTTCACACCTTTCAAATCCCCTACACTTAACCATTGCAATGTCCTCATGCAATGCATTAGTTACAAAGCACGTTTTACACTTTCCATCATAATCAACCTACCTTGGCCTTTATTAAACAACTAAGGAAAATAAAAAAGATAGAAAATAACAAGATGCAACAAGGAAGAAACTTGTAAAGAAATCTAAGACTTACATTAGGGCTTGTGTGTCATGAATGTTCATCACCCTCAAGTTTCACGTTCCCCATGCCAGGCTTAAAAACAAGATCATTGTTAGTATAAGTTAGCATAACAAACATTTACTCATGTGGTTCAATTAATCACTTAAACTCCCTTATTCCTACGAGTATCTCTTATATTTATTGATGTCTTGAATGATCACGAGGATGCACTGTTGACTTATTTCGATAATTTATTTAGGCAGAAAGCAAAGTAGGACGATTTGATCAATAGTTAGCTAAAGGACAAAATCTCTTAAAACTGCTTCTCGGGATATCAAAAAGTTCATATCTTGGCATAACTTGGTTCACGATTTGAGACCTTTCTCGGGCCAATATTTGGCATGTACTTTATACTTCATATCTTCGAGAGACGTTTTTGAGATAATGGTCTTCTCTTCGTTATAGAGTTTCTTCACTTGGAGACTTTTGAGGGGTACTCCAGCTTTGTTGACCACGACTTCATGATTATTTCTTCAATCTCTAATTGGGATTTTAAGATACAACGATCCGCCTCCTTTTCGGACTTGGATCTATTTATCCTCATACCTTTTTAGGGTCTTTTCGGATAGACTTCTCCATGATCTTTATGGGAGTTGATTGCTTTTCGTCGTGAGTCTTGATCCTTCATATTGATTTTGGGAATAATGCTTTTCACATCACTTTGGATCTTCAGCAATAAAATTGAATCCTCATGCCTTGTTAGGGCCTTTTCGGACTCGCCAATCTTCGCGCCCCGCTTCATAAGTTATGCCTTGGCTATGAACTCTTATCATTACCGAGCAACTTTTAAACGATCTTGGGCTAGAAGCTAAGTAACTTTTCAAATCGTACGACCTTACTTATTGCATTTATTTATTTACAAGCGAGGGGAGAAAAAGATCATAATTAACTCACATAAGTTAATGAAAGAATACCAAACTTGTAACCAACTCTATCATTTCTCGTTCTCCATAATTTAAAATCTCAAGGAATGAGACTCGTGGATGCTTAGCCAATAAACCAATTAAGGTCTACACGGTTAAGGATACTAGCTAGAGTGAACTTGGATAAGTAAACTCGGGTTGAGTCAAAAAATTCACAACGGGCCTAATATATCTAAGATAACTAAACTTGTTAAAACCATTTTATTAAAATAAGAGAAAAATAGCAAAAATAAAGGGAACTACAACTAGGCCAAAATAGATTAAAAATGTCGAAAAATCGATTTTCCGGTTAAAATGAGGACAAATACAAGGAAAACTTCGATAGAAGTCCCCCTACACTTAATATAAACATTGTCCTCAATGTTTAAGCATGTGGGAGTAAACTCCCTTACACTTAGGACATTGTGCACTTTGTTTAAATCTTGCTAAGGAAGAGACAACTAAAGAGATTCCTATTTTAATATTGAGAAATATAAAATAGTGAATCATAAAGAGTTTAGGATAGAACTGGGAAGAAGGGAACACGGAATCACGGTTCGTCAAAATTCATCAAGAGTGTGTTTTTGAAGCTCTAATCCCTGCACATGATAAGAAAGAAAGCAAGAAATACCACGGGGCTCCCCCTACTAGCAAGAAATACCACGGGGCTCCCCCTACACTTATGGTGAAAATAGATAGATAATTGGGTTGCCTCCCAAAAAGCGCTTGTTTTTGTTAACCGAGTCACGAGCCTGACTCGTCCCCGAATTTAGTTCATGGGGAACGTGGTGAGGGATGGAATCATCTCTTGAGAGATGTCCTCACCAAAGTACAACTTCAGACGCTGACCATTCACCTTGAAATTGGGCCCATTTGGCTGAGAAAGCTCAATGGTCCCATATGGAAAGACTTTGGAGACGGTGAATGGACCAGACCAGCGGCTCTTCAACTTGCCGGAGAAGATCTTCAACCGAGAGTTAAAGAGTAAGACTTGATCACCAACGTGGAACTCTCGGTTCTTGATTTTTGCGTCATGAATGATCTTGGTCTTCTCCTTATAGATCAGCGAGTTCTCATAAGCTTCATTCCTCAGTTCATTGAGCTCGTTGAGTTGAATCTTGCGATGATCACCGGCTTTGTTGATGTCAAAGTTAGCCCACTTCAAGGCCCAGTGCGCCTTATGTTCCAGCTCGATGGGTAGGTGGCAGGCTTTCCTGTACACAAGACGATAAGGTGTACAACCGATCGGGGTCTTGTAAGCAGTACGGAAAGCCCACAGAGCATCTTCTAACTTATCGGCCCACGCGGCGCGATGCTCTCCCACAGTACGCTCCAAAATTCTCTTCAAGCCACGGTTGGAAATCTCGGCTTGCCCATTGGTTTGGGGGTGATAGGCGGTGGAAAGACGGTGATTGACACCATACTTAGCCATGACTCTTGCAAATTGATCGTTGCAAAAGTGAGTCCCGCGGTCACTGATGATAGCACGAGGAACGCCAAATCGAGCGAAAAGCTGCTTCAAAAAGTTCACAACCACCCTCGCATCATTCGTAGGAAGAGCCTTAGCTTCAACCCATTTAGAAACGTAGTCGACGGCGACGAGGATGTACTTGTTCCCTTTGGAGGATGGAAATGGCCCCATAAAGTCGATGCCCCATACATCAAAGATTTCACATTCCTGTATGAAATTTTGAGGCATCTCATCCTTATGTGTGATCTTGCCTTGGCGTTGGCAAGCATCACAATGCTTAACCATTTCGTGAGCGTCACGATAAATGGTGGGCCAATAGAATCCAGAATCAAACACTTTTTAGCGGTGTAGTTGGGACCAAAGTGACCACCGGTTGGTCCTTTGTGGCAAGCTTGGAGGATGTCAAAAGCTGCCGGTCCGTCAACACATCGACGAATAATCAGATCAGCACACTGTTTGAATAGATAAGGGTCATCCCAAAAGTAAGTCTTAACATCATTCAAGAACTTCTTCTTTTGTTGGGATGTTAACCCTTTGATGAGAATACCACCTGCTAAGTAGTTTGCAATGTCCGCAAACCACGGGGTGCCATCGAGATTGAGATTTATAGACATTAAGGTCTCAAGGGGGAAAGAGTCATTGATCTCTTTGTTCGGATGTTCCCCTTGATATGGATCCTCAAGTCTGCTCAGATGATCCGCGGCCAGGTTTTCGGCTCCCTTCTATTCACGAATTTCAATGTTGAATTCTTGAAGGAGTAAAACCCAGCGAAGAAGTCTTGGCTTAGCATCATGCTTTGTCATCAAGTACTTCAACGCGGAATGGTCCGTGTATACGATGGTGGGGGATAAAACAAGATAAGGGCGAAATTTCTCAAAAGCATAGACAACAGCTAAAAGCTCTTTTTCGGTTGTCGTATAATGCAATTGAGCCCCCGTCATTGTTTCGCTAGCATAGTGGATTGGTTGGAAGTGTTTATTCACTCGTTGGCCCAAAACCGCACCAATAACAAAGTCGCTAGCATCGCACATCAATTCAAAAGGCAGCTCCCAATTAGGGGTAACCAAGATCGGTGCCTTAGTTAGCTTATCCTTAAGAAGATTGAAGGCTTCGAGACACTCTTTAGAAAAGATAAAAGGAGTATCTTTTTCTAAGAGGTGGGTCATCGGGCGAGCGATTTTAGAGAAATCTTGAATGAAACGACGATAGAAGCCCGCATGACCCAAAAAACTTCTCACACCCTTCACGGTTGAAGGTGGAGGTAATTTGGCTATGACATCTACTTTAGCACGGTCGACTTCAAGACCGGCTTTAGAAATTTTGTGTCCTAGCACAATGCCTTCTTTTACCATAAAATGGCATTTTTCCCAATTCAGAACAAGGCGAGTGTCTTCGCATCGCTTAAGCATACGTTCCACATTGGCATGGCAAGAAGAGAAGGAATCCCCGAAGACCGAGAAATCATCCATGAAGACTTCCATGGTTTGTTCAACCATGTCATGGAAGATAGCCAACATGCACCTTTGGAAAGTCCCGGGGGCATTGCATAAGCCAAAAGGCATTCTTTTATAAGCAAAGGTGCCATAGGGACAAGTGAATATTGTCTTCTCTTGATCTTGGGGATCGATGGGTATTTGAAAATAACCCGAGAAACCATCAAGAAAGCAGTAATATTCTGTTAGCCCTATATTTTATATAGCCGAACAAGAATGTAATAGGTCATCTTAGTCGTTTAAAAGGTCTTGTATTGTAATAGGTTAGTCGGGAAAACCGGGCTTGGACTTTAAGCTAATATTGTATAAGTTAGGGGCGTAAGCCCAAAGCAAAGCCAAGCCCGGCCCAAGGAAACAAAGCCCACGGCCCAAAAGGCCAAGGGTATATAAAACCTCTTCCATGTGTGGAAGAGGGTGTTGGTTCATTTTACTTTCTTTCTCTAGTAAACATAAACCTTCCAAATTCTCTCTTGTTTCTCTCTCTACTTTTCTCCTCTTTCTCTCTCTAAGAATCTTGTGTTATGGATTGAATGGGAACAACATTTGGTATCAGAGCCTATAGTGGATAGGTGATTGAAGATTCGTGTGGTGTGTTCTTGATTTTTCGTGGTCATTTTGATCTACATATCACGTCCAAAAAAATTTCTTGTGTTTTTTATGGTTTTTTTCTTGATACAAATCTTCTACATAGTTGTGGTAGAGATTTGGTATAGTTACTTTGGCTAAAAACACAAAATTTTTGGGTGTTTTGATCATTTTTTGGCTTAAAATCACGAATTGGTTGAGTTTTGTCCGAGAAAAGTGGGAATTATTCCGATCAGGTCATCGGAAAAGGGTTTATAGCACATTCTGATCAGTGTAATCGGAATAGGGTTTAGGGATTCCGATTTTGGGTACATTCCGATTAGGTATTCCGATTGGTCATTCCGATTTGGTCATTCCGATTGGTCATTCCGATTTGGTCATTCCGATTGGTCATTCCGATTTGTCATTCCGATTTGACATTCCGATTGGGTATTCCGACAAGACATTCCGATTAGGGTATTCCGATCTGCATTCCGATCTGAGCATTCCAATTTGATATTCCGACAAGGTTATTCCGATAGGTATTCCGATGGATATTTTGTTCGAGTATTTTTTAGACTTAGCCACTATCTAGACTAGTCTCGGAACATAGTTTACACGAAGATTAAAAAAAAACAAATAAAAAAAAAATAAAAAAAGTTTTTTGGCGGGAAAACTCAAGAAAATTTTATTTTTTCCTATACCATTTTTAGGCCATTTAAGCTTCAATTTCAAATTTTGGCGATGCGAAAAATTTTTCGACCAAAAATTCGAATTTTCGGACCAAAATTCAAATTTTTAGGCCATTTTAGGTTTTATTTTTTGTCAAAATTTTTCGTTTTTCAAATTTTTTCCCTACTAGTTTTTGGCTATTTCTAACTCGATTTCAAAATCTGGTGATTCAAAAATTTTTTCGGCTTACCGTTTTGTCGGACTGAGGAATTTATTGTCGGACTGAGAAAAATCAAATTTTTCGGAATTTCAACCACAATCAAATCACAACACATCCACTAAGATCCGTAATCCATACACATCATATCCTCTTCGAGACATCCGTTCAATGGACATCTTCGTGGATTCAACACCAACAACGTCCATGACTGAGATGAATAAAGAGAAGATGCAGAATCCAGAGGTTAAGACAAATACTGAGACTCATATCAGTAAAACTTCTAACAAGGATTCTTCCACCAAAACCTTTCATGCAATCAAATACAAGATGTCGAAAGCAAAAGAAAGATGCATGGAACACATAAAGTTGCTTCAGTCACACCTTCATGTTCTTTCAAGAGAAGACCTAAAAGGCACTCGTCTTGAAATTGGATTCAAACGGGTATTCTTTCTACTATTTGGTCAAGATGTTGAGACATTCATCAGAACGATGCTACTTAATGTGGACCATCTTCAACAAGAACTTGACAGAGACGATTTTCACAAGAATATATCCATGGAGGTCCTTTTAGCTCTCAACAACCAGTTCCAGCAATTCATTGACTCAAGTGGCTTACCCAAAAACGATCGAGAGTTCACAAGCACATACTTTACCAAATATACTCTCGTAGATCTTCAAGCGTTCAAAGAGACACTTCTTCAACATATGAGCAATATAAAGAAGTCAATTGTTGAAAGAACACGCCATCAAAGGCACTTTCAAAGAAGGGTGAATCAAAGACTGATGCAGACGAAAGAGAGCACCGTCGATATAGATCAAGCATTGGATGCTTCTTCAGTTGATACAGAGAGCAGCGGGACAGAATCAGAAACGCAGCATATCAGTACCAGCTCAGGGAATGATCAAACAACCAATGATGCGAATATCAGACCCATTTATGATGATCAGCCAATGGCTATGGTACATTTAAATGCTGAATACAATATTCCTCAACATACTGAGCAATCTGAACCCATTCTTGACACGTATCTAGTGGAAAAGGTTGATAGCAATACCACACCTGATTCATCAGGTACGAGTACTAATGGTTGAGAGACTTCTCAGGATGTTAATTCTAAGATTCACGAGCTTGAAAGTCTGTTAGCTCAGAAGACAAAAGATTTTGAGGATGCCAAACTCAAATTTTCAAAGAAAAATGACAAATTTGAAGCTTATTTTGAAAAACTTGAAAAAGAAAATGTTGTTCTTGAACGAAAATTGGATCGTAAGATTCAAGATTTCAACGCGGAAAAAGAACATTTTGTGAACCAAATAAATTTGTTAGAATCAAAGTTGGCTTCTCAAAATCCAAATCCTCCGACTGCTTCATTAACTGAATTAGCTGTGCAACCTATCGACACTGTAGAAAGTAATGATGCGAATGCTGATAATGCCATATTTGATAATATGAACATTAAGTTAGAACAACGTGTTGCTCAATTACTTCTACAAAATGAGAAATTAAAGGCTCAGATTCAGGAAAAGGTTTTTGCACTGACAGCGGTGAAAAACGAATTAAGGAAGATAAAAGGAAATAGTGTGGATACTAAGTTACCAAAACAGTCAGTCTTGGGGAAACCTCCTTCTCATTCATTCAGAAATCGCTCAGTTGCTAGACAACCGAATGCGTTTAAATCTGAACGACCCAAAACATCGAATCCGAGGTTTGCATCCCAAGTTGACGTGCGTAGCAAGTTGCCTAAACCAGTCACTCCACAATCTAGACCGACCTTAAGACAAACTGCTTCTGCAAAACCCGATCACATGAATGCTTCAAGCAACTTTAGATCTAGCTCCAAGAACAGGCCTAGGCGTAGTTCAAATGACACGGGTCATAAAAGCTATCTAGTGGATGCTAAAAACAAGACACAAGCAAGAGATAGGACCAAACCACAACCTAGGAGCGTTGTTCACACATCTAGGAATTCTAGACCCTTCTATGATGTGCACAATTCCGCCAACCCTAGGAACTCTAGAGCCTTCTCAGATGCTAAGCACTTTGTTTGCAAGAAATGTAACAAATGCGTGTTTAATGCTATTCATGATGATTGTATCACTAAAGTCCTAAACAAGGTGAACTAAAAAGCTAGAGCCCCTCAAAGACGGAACCCTAAAGGAAATAGGTTTTCTCAAATTAAGTCTTCCGCTGTGCATCAGAAACCTATGTCTCCTAGACCTTGTCGTAGGTGGATACCAACAGGTAGAAACTTCAAAACAATACATCTTAGGTGGGTTCCTACTGGAAAGATATTTCCCTCTAGCTCGACAAAGGTTCAAGGTGAACCCCCACATGGTTCTCATCAAGATATCGCTAACCCACATGCAAGCATACAAACTACTGATGAAAGTGCAGGTAATAAAGTAAAGGTTCAACAAGAACACAAAGGTTTTCCATATTCATACCGCTCAACAAAAGACACTCTCAGAGTTTGGTTGCTGAAGAAGCAGATATCAGAGAAACACGCGTCTCAGGGGCTTCAAAATTAAGCTTCTACAATGACTTACAATCACATTTCAGGCTGTAACTCGAACGTCAAAGAAAGGGAACTTTATCTCTTCAACGATAAGTTACCCTCAAAACGAGAAATTAATATTTCTCGGACTCGAGCTTCTCTTAAAACTATTCAAAAGTTTTTAGCTCGTGTACGTGGCTTATAGTCAAATTACAGACTGTAACCCGGGCTCACAAGATAGGAAAGTTCATCCCGAGTATGACTTATCCTCAAAACGAGAAATTCGATTTTCTCAGATATGAGCTTCTATTAAAACTATTCGAAAGTTTTAAGCTCGTGTAAATGACTTCTAGGCGCATCACAGCTTAGAACTCGGACCTCAACTAAGGAAAGTTTATCTCGGACGATAACTTATCCTTCTCAACGAGAAATTCATATTTCTCGGTCATGAGCTTCTCATAAAAACATTCAAAGTTTTTAAGTTCATGAAAACGATTTCTAAGTAAACGTCAGCTTAGAACTCGAACTTCAACTTAAGGAAAGTTTATCATGGATGATAACTTATCCTTAACAACGGGAAATTTATTTTTCTCGGTCATGAGCTAGTCACAAAACAATCAAAGTTTTGAGCTCATGAAAAACGGACCCGAAAGGGGAGTGTACGTTTCAGTGCGCTTTCCCTAAGCAATAGAAGAGAAGTCTTCTATCCTGATTATTTTAAAACCGTTGAACACAATTTTTCAAGAATTTCTCAAAAGGTTTTTCTAAATCTTTCAAAATTGTGTGTTCAACACTCCCTTCCTCATAAGTGGTTTTTATATCTCAAAATTGTCATATGTTATTTTGATCGATTTTTGAGGGGGAGCGTTTTAAAATCAAGCCTTTTAATGTTGTTGGGTACATCTCTAAAATTGTCATATTTTATGTATCCAACACATTCCGAAAATGATATGAAATTGTCAAATGTAATATATATATCGGAAAAGGCATCTCAACTCCGTACCTCAACATATTTTGTGGTGTCGTTTTTCTAAAATTTTGTCAAATTTTGTCTCAAGACACACATATATTGTTGAGGGGGAGCGACCCGACTGAAAATGATCCATGCTTCATACGTGCACACATGTTTCTCTCCCAATCGGTTTTCAGAAATTGTCATATTTTAATCAATTAGTATCTCTAATATGATGTTCTTATATTAGAGATAGGGGGAGAAAATGTGATTAAAATGTAATATATCGCAACATGTGATCTTAAAGACTCAAGTGCAACTCTTTCCTTCACATGCCAAAGTATTTCGTATATCGATGCATGTGTGTAGGGGGAGCTTTTTGAAAAGATAAAACTTTCAAAGTGTTAAAAGTTTTGATTTTTATCAAGCACTTTGAATGGTTTTCAATGGTTTATGGTTATGATCTATACCCAAAACAACCTACTATCCACGACGGAACGATGGAGTCAAAAGGTGGTTTAGGATAGGAAACTAAGTCCTATGATCCAACCAGAACCGGAGGGATCTACCCAAGGACATTCCATAGCTAGAAATAGTTGTCCTTAGGAAAGATGGAGTGGAATGAAGCTGAATGCGGACCAATTACTTAAGTTAGCACTAGAACAATCACAACAAGGTGCTAATGATGACGTATTGGTAAGCATGGAAGGAGTTGAATATTCTATGCAACTTAGGTAGAAACCGGGTTAACACATCTTTTGAAGACAAATGTCATGGACCCAGTGATGCGATGCACAACCCTTCCCCAGCCATTCGAGTTCCTCTCAAAAGAAACTTGTCTCATTGTCACGGAGATCAACACGTATCTATTGACTTTCTCACTTCGAGTCAGTTAATATTGAAAAGGTGGCAGTCTGCTCCAGCCTCCGATTACCAAAATTCACTTATTGAGTCTAGAGCCAATCGAGATCTATCTATCATCTCATTAGGACACAATCGAGTCCTACGCATTATCCTTGTGATATTGCCAGAACATCTGAGTGATACGATTCACAATGAAGATGGAAATCCTGCTTGAGCCAGCATTAAACAAGCTCATGGTAGGTAACTTGTGCGATTCTACACGAATCAAACTTGTGAGAACTGAAAAGCAACTAAGTTTCGATTCTTAATTGATTCAAACTTGATTCCAGGTTTCTTCGCAAAATCCATGTGATCTTGCCAGAACATTCAGAGTGACACTCATTAGTGTTCACAGTGACGAATGGAAATCCTTCCAGTGTCAACATCAAACAGCACTGCGGTAGGTAACTCGCAAGATTCTCTATGAATCAAGCTTGTGACAAACTGGAAAGCAACAATGGTGCGATTCTTTTAGAATCAAACTTGTTCCAGGAAATCTGAATTGACGACTCTAATCAGACGGATAATTTATCCTTATGATTCACTCTTTACGTTCGCAGTCTGCTTTGAGACGGTCGAGTAAAGAGAACTGGCTTCTACCGCCGGGAAACCCTGTCAAGGAGGTTCTTAATCGAATCTACCTGATCACAGGTACGGTATTTAATACCGTTTAACGGTCTTCACCGACCGGAGGTAAAACGCTACCGAGTTAGGGTGAAATGTTCAAAGCCATTTCATCCGTGTCTATATATGTTGCTGCATATCAAGAAGGTGGCGTAGCTGTACAACCAATGTCGATTCAGAAGTCACAAGAGCACAAGATGGCGATAATCAAGATACCTAAGAATGTAAGAATGTAATAGGTCATCTTAGTCACAAGGAGTACAGATGAAGATCTCAAGCACTCAAAGTCAAATGACAAAGGCTCAAGATAAAGATCACGAAAGCATGAAGGAACAAAGCTGTTACAAACAAGATCAAGACCAAGATACAAGACCAAAGCAGGAAGATCTCCTCTACAAGAATGTATTCACTCAATTATCTTATGCTTTTTAAGCTTTTTAAGATGACCGATACATTGGGGGAGATTGTTAGCCCTATATTTTATATAGCCGAACAAGAATGTAATAGGTCATCTTAGTCGTTAAAAGGTCTTGTATTGTAATAGGTTAGTCGGGAAAACCGGGCTTGGACTTTAAGCTAATATTGTATAAGTTAGGGGCGTAAGCCCAAAGCAAAGCCAAGCCCGGCCCAAGGAAACAAAGCCCACGGCCCAAAAGGCCAAGGGTATATAAACCCTCTTCCATGTGTGGAAGAGGGTGTTGGTTCATTTTACTTTCTTTCTCTAGTAAACATAAACCTTCCAAATTCTCTCTTGTTTCTCTCTCTACTTTTCTCCTCTTTCTCTCTCTAAGAATCTTGTGTTATGGATTGAATGGGAACAACATATTCATTACCCGCGAAGCGTTCAAGCATTTGGTCCATAAAAGGTAGAGGGAAATGATCCTTTCTCGTGGCATCATTGAGTTTGTGGTAGTCTATACAAACTCTCCACCCAGTAACGAGACGGGTAAGAATCAACTCGTTGTTGGCATTGGGCACAACGGTGATTCCGCCTTTCTTAGGCACACAATGGACTGGACTAACCCATGGTGAATCCGAAATAGGGTAAATCATACCCACATCAAGAAGTTTGATAACCTCTTTTTTGATGACTTCATGAATTTTAGGATTCACCCTTCGTTGGCTTTGAATTGTGGGCTTAAAGTCGTCCTCCATGAGAATTTTATGTGTGCAGAAGTGAGGATCAATTCCACGGATGTCGGAGATTTTCCAAGCGATAGCGCGTTTATGCTTCTTCAACACGGCGACAAGTCGGGCTTTTTCGTCTTCTTTCAGATACTTTGCGATGATGACCGGTAACTTCTCGTTGTCTTCCAGGAAAACGTACTCAAGATGAGGGGGTAGGTCCTTAAGCTCGAGAGTAGGAGGATCCTCAATAGATGGTGAAACTAACGATGGATCATCATTAGTCACCTCTTTAGGAACAGGAGGAGAGAACGGGTCCTCATTGAGAAGTCTCTCAATAGTACTAATGTCTTCATCCCAATTGGTGGACAAATTATCATACTTAATATCGAGAGGACCCAAGCTAGCTTCGAAGTCATCCAAGTCACTTTCTCCAAAAGGAGTCAATGCTGGAGCAATTGAGGCAACGGTCTCAACATTGGGTAGAGAAGAAAGAGTGCTTTTGCAAGCATCATGAAAATGTTCTTCACAAGCCTCATCGAGAACATCAATAGCATTAACACTCTCATACGAATAAGGTTGCTTAGAAATCTTACCCATGTTGAAGACAATTTGATCGTCACCAACTCTCATGATTAATTCGCCTGCGGCTACATCAATAAGAGTGCGACCGGTCCTCAGGAATGGACGTCCAACGATTAATGGAACACGAGGGTCCATCTCGTAGTCAATGACGACAAAATCCGCCGGGAAGGTGAATTTATCAACGCCAACAAAGACATCTTCGGCTATCCCCACTGGATAAGCAACCGTACGGTTGGCTAATTCCAAAGTCATTTTGGTGGGGACTAGCTCGGGGAGAGATAATTGCTTCCAAACACTTAAAGGCATTAAGTTTATACTGGCACCTAGATCGGCTAGGGCCATGCAATTCTCTACTCCCGGGAAGTTACAAGGAATCAAGAAGCAACCCGGATCACCAAGTTTGGTGGGCAATTTCCTTAAGAGCACTGCGGAGCAGTTCTCATTAAGTTGGGTCTGAGCGATGTCAAGAAGCTTTTCCTTATCACTTGGAAGATCTTTAAACATATTAGCGTATTTGGGCATGTGAGCGAGAGCCTCGGCAAAGGAGATGTTAAAATTCAATTTTTTAAACATTTTGAGAAAGTTTGAAACCTGAATATCATCCTTGCTCTTTTGCTTCTCTTTCCTCAACCTTGAAGGATAAGGTATATTGGATGAAGAAGAAGGCTTTAATGGAATAGGATCACTCACAACCACGGGTGATGGGGAAATGGGGATAGAAGGTGAAGGAGGTGAGGAAAGTTGCTCTTTTTCCTTGTTCACAATCACGGGTGGAGGTGTAGGAAGCTCGGGTTCCATATAACCTTTTCCACTACGAGTGGTGATTGCTTTCATCTCCCCTCTTGGATTCGCAATGGTATTACTCGGAAGAGTACCCGAAGAAGAGGGTTGATTACCTTGGATGAGCGAACCAATCATATCACGAAGGTGAACCGCTTGATTATTAAAAGAGTTTTGCATGTTTGCATTAATTTCATTGCTATGTTTGGCCATATCATTCCTTAGCTCGGCTCGAATATCGTTCCCTTGTTTTGCCATTTCTCCCTTCAAGTTGCGGACTTGACTCTGAAGATTCGTCACCAACTCCCGATTAGTCTTCATGAATGTCTCGACTTCTAGACTCACTGCCATCGGTTGATTGAGAGGTGGAGCTTGGTAAGCTTGGGAATTTCCCTGAGTTGGGTATGGGTTTCTTTGGGATTGATATTGATTGTTTGCACGAGGTTGGGATTGGTTGTAGCTTTGTTGTTGGTTTTGGTTTGCAGGAGGGAAACCGGGAGGAGAAAGATAGTTGTTCGAACGATAACTTAGCAAGCCGCGGTCTCCTTGAGGGCGGGCTTGATAGCCTCCCGTGGGATAAGTGCCGTAAGCTGCGTTAACGTTTTTAGAAAAATTGGCTTGGGTAGAAGGACAATCATTATAAGAATGAGGGCCACCACATGTGTCACAAGAAATAGCAACGGCTTTAACTTATTGAAAGTGGTTTGTGTCCATGGCCAAGAAATTCTTGTTCATCGCAGCGAGTTGACGAGAAATTTCAGTCATTTCAGGATTGGATGTAGTAGAAGAAACATTGACTCTCGAGTTAGATCTTGAGGATGCGGATGAATCCCAATTCTTGTGGTGAGTAGTCATGTTTTCGATCAACTCTCGGCACTCCTCCGGTCTCCTTTTCATAAAAGTACCACCGGCGGCGGCATTGATCGTGTCACGATCACGAAAAGTGAGCCCATTGTAGAAGGTGTCAATGAGAGTGACGGGGAGCATATTGTGATTTGGACAGCGGTCGATCAAATCATTGTATCGTTCCCAAGCATCAAAAAGCGATTCATCATTCTCTTGCATGAATCCACTGATTTGGTTACGAAGGCTAGTGACCATGGATGGGGGAAAGTAGCGCGATAAAAAGCGTTGAGTCATGTCGTTCCACGTATGAATAGAATTCTTAGGAAGACGGTTAAACCATTTTTCGGCATGGTGAGAAAGCGAGTGGGGAAAGAGTTGGAGGCGAAGGTCATCCATAGAAACACCGGAGCACTTCATGCTTTGGGTCATGGTAATGAATTTGTCGAGGTGTTTGTTGGCATCATCATCCGGAATTCCGCGAAACGGGTTCGTTTGCACTTGCTGGATCATGTGATGCTTCAACGAAAACTCTTGAGCCGTGACGTGCATCGGCGCAATCGGGCCTCCGCGTCCGTTCATGGTGGGTTGACACAATTCCTCCATCGTTCGTAAATCCGGTAGGTGGACATTGTTGTTGTTGTTGTTGTTGTTATTATTTAAATTGGGTTGAGGTGGGTGATTATTGTTGTTATTAACACCAGCCATATCTAAATCTTCACGAGTCTCGGGCTCAGAATAGTTGGAAGATCTAGTCCGCATACACCTACAGAAGAAAACTATACACGAAGAGAATACCTATAATCTTTTTGGTGCAAAACCTTTTAAAAAGAATTGCTTTTAATGATTTTTTAATGTTTTTGTATTTTTGAAGAGTTTTATATTTTTTTGGATTTTTGAAAAAATTTTAAAGCAAGGAAAATAACGTTCAAAGAACGGATCCCAAAATTCAATGCGTCTCTCACTAGAAACCGTTAATCGTAACGAAAAGAGCCGGCAGCGGCGCCATTTTAATGCTTCGCTTTTGGCTAGGTATAAAATCTTTATCGTCCGAATCCTTTCGAATTGAAAACCGGTCTTAAGTGCGACTCAATCGTCCTTTGGTGAATCAAGAGAATGGTTTGGTTTTGATTATCTATTTTTAAACTATAAGCAAGTAATTAAAGCGTCGTTGAGTAAAATGGAAGAATAAAGATTAATACTAAAATGACAAGTAAAAATAAATGCTTGTAAACTTAAATGCAAGATTAGAAAAATGCTTTAACACTTAATAAAAACAAACACTTAGAACTTTTATGAAAACAATACACGAAATAAGCCTAATCGGAATATCACAACTAACCACTCAATCGGAATGAGCCCCAAAAGATGTCCCGATCGGAATGTATTCCGATCGGTGAATCGGAATATGGTGAATTGGTAGTAATCGGAATATTAAGGAAATTACAATCGGAATATTTGAAAACACACTTAATCGGAATAATGGCAAAACCATCCAATCGGAAAGTCCAGAAACTATACAATCGGAATATGTAACAATGGCCAGATCGGAATAACAGGGAATGGTGCCTATCGGAATACTTGTGGGATATCGTCGGAATATGAAAACCCTATTCCGATCATTATGATCGGAATATTAGGGGTGCAATCGGAAAAATTCAAAACCCTCTTCCGATTGATAAAGAAAGAGTGGTAAGGGAGGCTGCTCGGAATGCCAATCGGAAAGGGGTTTATCACCCTTTCCGAAATCTAAGGGATTCGGTTTAAGCCAAGAAATAAGCTATAATGGAGAGCTTATTCCCAAAACTAAACAAATCACTAATGAACCGGATCAAATAAGCACTTATCAACTTATCTAACTCGAAATTAAATAACTTTTTGGATCAAACAATAAAAACATGAACTTTTTAAGGAAAACTTTTTATGAATAAATAAGCTAATCATAAAAATAAGCCAATAAGCACAAGAGTCTTAAAGCTTAATCAAATGAAAACTTATGAAATGATCAAAAGATTAACTTTTTAAGCACGAAATCAATTAGAACAACACGGATCATATGATAATCGCACCAAAATCAATCTAAAATCAAAGAAAAGTAGAATGAGATTAAGGATTAAAAGCTTAAAATAGAACTTGATTAATGAAAATAAGCAATACAAAGATGTTTAATCTTGAAAGATTAAGAAAGGAGATGAAATTTAGTGAGAGAAAGTTTAAGACTTTCTCTCTCTAAAACTAGAGAAAACTAAGAAAAATAAAAACTAGCTAATTAACTAACTACCCTCCTAATGACTATTAGGAGGGTATTTATAGGGAAGGTGGAAGGAGTGCATGTGTTGCATCTTCTTTCTTTCTTTCTTCACGTTTTCTCGACTCGACTTTAATTCTTTGTCTTTGTCGTCTCGGGATTTGAACTTTGTCTTTTAATTTTCTTCTTCTATTAGACTTAAGTTCTTCGACTTCGTTAAACTTCCGCCTTTAGACTTTTTTTCTTCGATAAATCTTCAGAATAGGCCTTGGACTTCCGTTCTTTTTGCACTCTTGATCTTTTGACTTCGTCTTTTCTCGTTTTCTTCGATAAAAGCTCGTGAAAACCCGTATTTTCTTCCTTTTTCATATTTTGGTCCTAAAACACAATAAAAACACAAACCACGCATAATTCCGACTTTTAAGACATAAATCACACGTTTTGGTCTTGTTATTATTGGAAATAAGTGGTAAAAGGATAAGTGTTTTCACACTTATTAGTCTCTTAAAGGATTTGGGGCTGCTTTGATGCAGCGAGAAAAAGTCATTGCGTATGCTTCTAGGCAACTTAGGAAGAACGAGGAAAACTACACTACCCATGACTTGGAATTGGACGCGGTGGTTTTTGCTCTTCGCCTTTGGAGACATTATCTGTACGACACTAAGTGTACGGTATTCACCGATCATAAGAGTCTACAGTATATTATGGATCAAAAAGAGCTAAACATGAGGCAACGTAGAAGGATCGAGCTTTTGAGTGATTACGATTGTACAATTCGTTATCATGCTGGAAAAGAAAAGGTAGTAGCTGATGCGTTAAGCAGGAAGGAAAGGGACAAACATCTCCGAGTGCGTGCTTTAGTAGTAACGGTACATAAGGATTTACCGGAACAAATTCGAAAAGCACAAGCTGAATCTATGAAGTCTGAGAATATTAAATCTGAAAACTTTCGTGGTGAAGGTGAACCCTTTGAAATTAGATCCGATTGTACAAGATGTCTAAAGGGACGAGTATGGTTACCATTATTTGGAGGATTGAGAAATCTAATCATGTTGGAATCTCACAAGTCCAAGTATTCCATTCATCCCGGGTCGGATAAAATGTATCATAATTTGAAGAAGCTGTACTGGTGGCCGAACATGAAGGCGGATATTGCAACATATGTTAGCAAATGCTTGACATATGCTAAGGTCAAGGCTGAATACCAAAATCCATCCGGACTACTTCAACAACCTGAAGTTCCTATTTGGAAATGGGAATGTATTACCATGGACTTCATTTCTAAGATTCCAAGAACCCCATCCGGTTATGATTCTATTTGGGTGATTGTGGATCGATTAACCAAATCAGCCCACTTTATTCCGATAAATGAAAAGTTCAAGTTGGAGAAACTTACTCATATTTACTTGAAGGAAATTGTTTGTAAACACGGTGTTCCCATATCTATCATCTCGGACCGTGACAGTTGTTTCACATCAAAATTCTGGGGATCACTTCAGAAATCATTGGGGACAAATCTGGATATGAGCATTGCTTATCATCCTCAAACCGATGGGCAAAGTGAAAGGACACTACAAACATTGGAAGACATGTTGCGAGCTAGCGTGATTGACTTTGGTAGTAGCTGGGATAAGCACTTACCATTGGCAGAATTCTCCTACAATAATAGTTATCATGCTAGCATTAAAGCTGCACCTTTCGAGTCTCTCTACGGAAGGAAATGTCGATCGACTGTATGTTGGAGTGAAGTTGGGGATGCTCAACTCACCGACCAGAATTGATTCGCGAGACTACTGAAATGATTGTGCAAATCAATAATCGTTTGTTAGCTGCTCGTAGTAGACAGAAAAGTTATGCTTATGTGAGACGAAAACCTTTAGAATTCGAGGTAGGTGAAAAAGTTATGCTAAAAGTATCTCCATGGAAAGGCGTTATACACTTTGGAAAGCGTGGGAAGTTAAGTCCCCGCTATATTGGACCATTCGAGATTACATCAAGAGTGGGTCCGGTAGCGTATAAACTTGAATTACCTCGGGAGCTACAAGGAATCCACGTGTCGAACCTAAAGAAGTGTTTGTCCGACGAAGACCTTATTATCCCAATGGATGAAGTCAAGATCGATGACAAGTTACACTTCATCGAGGAACCAGTCGAGATCATGGATAGGGAGGTAAAGCAACTAAAGCAAAGCTGAATCCCTATTGTTAAGGTCCGATGGAACTCAAGGCGTGGACCGAAGTTTACTTGGGAAAGAGAAGATCAAAGGTGGAAGAAATATCCGCACTTGTTCAATAATAACAAGAGACCGAACCATAAGGTGAATTGATCTTCGGGACGAAGATCCCTGTTAGATGGAGAGGCTGTGATAATCTGGAAATTTCAGGTCATTACTTAATCCTATTTTATAAATATCTTAAATATTTTAATGAATTTGAATGATATTATGTTTGACGGTTTAAGTTAAAACCGATAATTAAGGTCTTATTTTACCTTTTGACGAGTAAAGAAGACTATTAGTACACGTGATGTCGACGGATGCCCAATATTTTATGTTTTATTGTCGATTGTTCGATGTTTTTCGTTTTTGATGTTTTTTTAATGACGTGTTAAGTCGAGTCGGGAGACAATATTATTACATTTGAGGTACGTTTTAACTTTTGAGAAGTATTTTTATGAAACTCGAGCCCTGTGAATATTTTCAAAAGTGACTAATAGTCATTTCTCGCTTTTTAGCTAACTATTTTCATTTTGGACCAAACTATCCAAAATTAGCAAAAAAGGCCCTTGGACCACTATATATAAACTAAATTCCACCTAACTTTTCACATAGATAACAAATTACAACAAAAATCCATCTCCTTCCTCCCTTTTCTTTTAGCCGTCACCTACAACACACACATGACATAATTTTTGTTCAAGTTTTACTTTGATCCATTCAAAAACAAGACTAGTCCCTATCTTAGAATTCAAAGGTGAATCTAATGATGTTAAAATCATCAACATGCATGAAGTTTGATTTTTGAATGAGAACTATGGTTGGTAGAGTTCTTAGATGATCATGCATGTGATTATCTAGTGATAATCATACATGGGTCATGTTGTTTTTGCTAAAAACATGTTTTTGATTTTTGGGTTTTTAATTTGAAGATTGATACAAGTATTAGGTTTAGGGTATGGTGTTATTAGGGGTTTAGGATGATGATAAAAATGGTTAAATTTAATCAAAAATATGATTTCATGTAAGATTATAGGAGGTAATTTAGGTTAGTGGGTATAAGGCTGGTTTTAGATGCCTTATGTTTTGAAAATGGTTAAGCTAATAAGACAGAGTAATGGAGGTTTTGATTATCTTCGTTTTAGCGTAAAGTAGAGCTTCTAACTCCAAACGAGCGAGAAGTTATGATACTTTGATTATTTGTGTACCTAGAGACAAGTATCAGCATAATTTGTAGTTGTTGTCGATATTTGGATCGAATCCCGTGGACTATAAAATGAGTTTTGAAATGAGTCAAGGGCTGTTTTAAATATGTAAACCCTAGGTTGTGAGTCTATTTTTAAACCTAAGTGTCGGTTTTGTAAATGAAGTCGTTTATAGAAGTTAAAACGATTGTATGAGTTGATAACGTAAAACTGTCCGGTTTTTGTAGTTCAAAGATGTGTCGGGCAGGGAGTCTTAAAAGTAACATCTTTTGACCAAATTTTGAGAGGACTTTCTATAGATAGTAAGTGAGTTATCTGTGTAGTATCATAAACTTTTGACGTGCTTAAGTGGGGAAAATGAGCTTGTACATTTTGTAGGTACCGACAAATTTTATCAAAAGTATAGTTTAATAAAGTAATCATATAGAAGGGTGAAATAGTATCACTTGTATAGTTTTCTTTCGGGTTTGTCGTTATTTTATGACTTTGAGTTTTATGTTATTATGTATGTTTTATACTCGAGTCCATTATTAATGAGCGCGCCTTATTTGATAGGTTGCGGTTTTCGTATTTAACAGGCATCACTCATCGTCGACGATCATCTTGCCACGTCTCTTATACTAAGGTGAGTCTATAGCCTCGCTTTTAAATACTTAAAGATGATTTATAAACCCGCGAAGGGGATAACATGCTTGTTTTGAAATTAGAATACAAGGGACCCGACTTATGATTGTTGCCTTGATTATTATAAGTTTGCTATGTCGCTAGATAAAAAGCCCCAATTATATCATGAATTGTTAGCTACCGAGTTATGGTAGGCGCTTATACTTGGAATAGTACTATTCGGGAGGTACCTCTCCCGTCTGGCAACGATTAGCTATCGTTTGAGCAGGAAGTTGCTCGAAGTGGATAGATGTGCGAGAGTTTTCCTATACACTTAGCGAGGTGTATGGTGGGAAAATATTGTGGTAACATTTCAATGTCATGAGGCTTATAATAATCTATATAACGTTGTTTGATCCACATCGTTAATTCTTGATGGTTTTAAAATATGCTTGTGTTCGGTAATGTTTATTTATAAACTCTATAGATTCACTCAACTGTTGTTGACAAGTTTAGCATCCTTTGTCTCAAGTCCTTGAAGGTAATGGCTAAGGAGGAATTTCGTTGCTTGTGGTTTGATAATAATAAAGGTGTTAAAAGCTCACCATTTTGTAAAAATCGTTCAATGAATTTTATTATGAAAAATGTTGTGTACTTTCTTAGTAAATGTTTGGGGACCTTGTTATGAACGGTTTGTAAACTTTTATTTCTATCTAATGTTTACTTTTAAAACGATTCTTTTCGAGTCGTTTTCTATTACTTGAGCTATTATATTATGAAGTACCACCCCATATGAGCTTCTACATATGACCCGAAATTGGGGGTGTTACAAAAGTAGTTATGATAGCGTTAAGCTCATGACACTGATGCTAATGACAAGATGAAACAATAATAAGTGCCCGCTAGGTGTCCTATCCCTAAGACAACATCTGAAATGGCCATAAGTATAGTTTGTTTGGCAGTCGTGACAGAGGACACCCATACAGGAGTTCCAAACTCCAGCAGATCTATCTATAACCTATGTGCTTACTACCGGTCATTGGAAGTAACTAACGGTTCATGATGGGCAAAGTGAGATAACAGTACTTAGGCATATCCATGAACATAACTTCAACGAAAAATCAAGAAAAAATAGTTTTGCGTCCATAAAAGATGTTATAAGCATTATCTCACCTCAAACAGATTAAACATATAAAGAAGTTTAAAATGGGCTATGACTCACCTCAAGCAAAGAATTAATCGAACAAATATAAGATAAAGTAATAGCGAGCAAACACAAGTGACAACCTATGTATAATACTATAGTTTAGGCGCAAGCAAATAAATCACATAAGTCTAATACGTATATCACTTGCTAATCATGTTCTTTGTTTTAAAGATAAAATACGACTTATCAAAATCATATAGTTATAAATAGTATATTTTACTTAGGAAAAAATATCTATTTTTGACTCGACGAAATTTTGACAGCCTTTCGCCGTAATTTTAATTTACCCAAATTTAAGTTAGTCAAGTACTCAATACACTTTCTACAGAAAATTCGACAGCCTTCGGCGTCAATTTGAAAATTTTCATTTTTAGTAACTTCCCAAGCATCGACCATTTTCACAATACACAATCAACCAATAACTCACTTTTCCGCAAAATACTCATTTACAACGTCCAAATAGTAAATATAACCAATATTTCCAACACACGCTTTTACCCTTCTCAAAACATTTCTAATATATAAGTACATCATTTTAAACTCGTTTCGACACTAAAAATAACCCGGTTTGACTTGAAAATGCCCATTTCGCTTATTTATTAATCTTGACATATTTTTAGTACGTTTATAATTTTTACGTACATTATCATAACTTACTAGTTTTTAATCCGTGCCGAAAGTTCTAACTATCCTTGGCTACCTAGACAACTTATACTTTCCAAAAATTTGATTCTTGGACCTTTAAAACATTGTTTAGGACTCGATATCACATATAAATTTTCCTTATCAGCAAGTAAACGTTCAAATTTCCAGAAAACGTACATTTTTTATTACGACAAACAAGCGACCATAACTTGCTCATTTTATGTCCGTTTTAGCTTATAATATACCGAAACGAAGGTATTAACTTATATTTTCATAATCTTGTACTAATCTAGTGTCAAATCAAATTTTATAACCCTTTTTAATTAGTATAAAATTCGTACACAAAGTTGTATTTTTAAAAAAAATACATTTTAACCACATTTAAATACAATCCACATATAGTATCACTACTTATTTTTCTTATCAAAGACTTATAAACAAAATTTATATGTCAAGAACATAATTAAATTCGTAGATTTATCTATATAACAACATTATTTTAGTAAAAACTTTATTTGTCTTATGTAGGTAATTGAAGATAGATATTTGTTGTTGGGAATAAATGTCTAAGAGTTCCCCATGCTGTTATGTACAAGTTCCCCCTGTTAGTGAAACTTCCTCCTGCTAGAGATATTGAAGACAGTGGGATCCATTCTCGTTGTATGAACATAAAGCCCATGTTGTGAGATAAACTTGGAAGAGATATTCACGCGTTTCAGTTTTAGTTATAGTATATCTTCCTTATTTATTTGATAGTTATCTTGTACTAGGACCTTGCACTTATAAAAGGATCCTATAGGGTTTTGCATTTGGCATACATTTCTTTGCCGTTAGAATTTGCTTTAAGGTTGTAAACACTAATATTATTAAGGTTATTCGTATATTATTATCAATATATTAAATCTTACAGTTTGATTCGATTCTTTGTTCTTGTGCTAAACTTTACATTCCGCATATTGTTTTGTTGAAGTATCCAAGCAATGTTTCTCTAGTATTAGTTTGGATTTATCCTTGTTATTACAACCCTTGGACAAGCTAAGCTTTAAGATCTATGTTTGGGATCAACAAGTGGTAATAGAGCTTGTTGAGAAATTTTGATCAAAATCAAGAGCAAAAACTCTTTTCACACCAAAACCAATCATGTCTACAGACACATCATCATCATCATCCTCAAATAACAATGCACTCAAACTTCCCATTCTGGATCATGAAAACTTTCCCTCAATATGGAACACTATGCTCTATGGGAAGTCATAGAGTTTGGTGAAAAAATCACAAAAACAGTGGAGGTTACAACTGATGGAAAGAACAATGATAAAGAGGTTGGTGAAGGACCTAAAGATTGTCCTAAAAAGACTAAATCTACTGCTGTCACAACATAGGAGATCCAACTAAGGAGGAATGATGTTAGAGCTCATAGTTCTTTGATGTTAGCTTTACCAGATCATCAACAGTTGAGATTTAGAAAGCATAAGACTGCTAAGGAACTATGGGAAGCCATTGGTACTACATTTGGAGGAAATGAAGCTACAAGAAAGAAGAAGAAGAACCAAATGATAGATCAATTTGCTTCATTCAGAGCAAATACTGATGAAACAATTGGGATCTATCTACAACCGACTTCAAGATCTAGTAGCACTGCTTGAGTTCTTCGATATAGAAGTCACAAGAGAGCAGGTGAATGCAAAATTTCTAAACAGTCTTCAGCAAGAATGGTTTGTGTACAAGTCCATTTGGTAGAACAAATATGACATTAATGCCAAGAACATTAATGACATCTACAACAATATGAAGGTGTATGAGCCTTTGTCCTACAAATGAATAGTATGGGAACAATACCTACAAATTCAAGTGGGCTAACTGGTTCCCCTGTAAATTTGGCATTTATCTCCAACAGTAGGATCAACAACAGTAGGAAAGATGTTTCCCTTGTTAGTCTTCATCAAGGTTCAGAGACTGCTCAATGTAAAAACACTATGATTAAGATGAGAAGGTTGCAACATTCAGTCCTGACACTGCTTGTGCATTCATAGCCTCTCAAGGACCAACTGGCTTCACTGTGGTATATGAGAACTTGACTCAAATTAGCAAGAAGAGCTGGGAGGAAATAGATATAAAATGGAACATGGCTCTGCTTAGTAGGAGAGCTAATAGATTCTACAAGAAGTATGGGAAAAAATCTCCATTGATCCATCTGATGTAGCTGGGTTTGATAAATCAGAGGTTGATGTTACAATTGTGGCAAGAATGGGCATTTTGCTAGGGAGTGCAAAATCACCAAAGAGAGAGTGGAAAAGCAACAGTTACAGGAATGACAACAGAGCTGAGGAGTCAGAGTCTAAAGCTATGGTAGCAATTCATGGTATTGATGGAGTAGGATGAGACTAGAGCTTTATGACTGACAAGGTGGAAAGAAATCAAGCTTTGGTAGTTGAAGAAGAGGAGCATTCATCAACAGATAGTGAAGATAGCCAAAAGGAATTTTCTTTAATGGCAATGTCCTCTTCAAGTTCTGAAAATGAGGTATATGATGACTCTTTTTGTACTAAAGGCTGTAGGAAAATACAGAGTCATTAAATGCTCAAATAAACAAATTAAGAATTGAGTGCGTAAATCTTTAAACTAATCTAGACAACTAAACATGCTTTAGAAAAATTAGAGTCTAAGATTAGAGAGTATCAACAAAGAGAAAGTAAGTATAGAGAACACATTGCATTCTTGGAAGAGAACAGAAGGAAAAAGATGCCCCTACTGAAGGATTAAATGTGACACCCCGGGTAGGGTCAAAATATGCGGAAATATCCACGGAGATGTCACTAAGGTGGATCGATAGCATATAGTCCATAGAGCATAAGATAAAGAGTTATTCAAATCAGATTACATGTTTATTAAACAAATAATTAAAAATTGTTTTTAACATGTCATAAGAGATTGTTTATGTTTCCCAAATAGAACCCCTGACGAGTCCTACGATGCAGATTACTAAGATGCTGGAGACCATGCACACATCACGTACTAACTTCATTTTCCTGTGAAAAACATGCTAGAGGGTCAACACAAAGTTGGTGAATTTACAGGTTTAACATTTATTAGTTTGGACTTACAATAATTATAGAAGTAACAATGCACAAAGCATTCTTACTAAAATTTAGATTACATTTGTCTATTATTAGAAACTGAAGCTTAACCTTCCATAGTCCTCAACAGATGAGGACGTAGTGTCTTACAAAAAGACACCCAACCCAGTTCCAACATGGTATACATCTGTTGTCCCGGCCAAGGCACAATGAGCATGACTCACCCAGATGGGGATGGTCAATCCCTAATAGATCTATTTATAATATTCGAGTGATTTACAACAATTTAATAGTTCCAATAATAATCAATCATAGTCAAGTTTATACAATTATGTTATGTCCATTAAGTGTTTGCATGTTTTTCTCCTCGTAGAGAAAAAGTTTTATCAAAAGTTTATATGGGGCTGTAAACTCACCTGGGAGTAGGCAATAGCTGTTTAATATGAATATCCAAATAAAGCTCACGCCAAAAGTTATGCCTAATCAAATAGTATAGTCTTAATAGATAGTACAAAGAACATATATATGTATGCTTATACAGATTTTAGTTAGTTCATTTATGCTACGGTATTTATCTAAATAACCGTAGTTCAAGTATCAACAATGTTCATTTAAACTTATCTATATAAGTTCCATTTCTAAGTAAATATAAAATGTTTAACTATTAATATCAGTTAGCATACATGTATTAATAATAATCATTCAACTTACGATTAAGTTTCGTATTTAAGTAGACATAAAATGTTCTACTTAAAATATTAGTTTACGTTCTCCGTTCATGTATTATAATCACTTATTTACTATTAAGTTTCATTATTAAGTAAACATAAAAAGTTCTACTCAATATTAGGTTACGTTCGTAGTTCATGTATTATAATCATCCATTTAAACTTACTATTAAGTAAACATAAAACGTTCTACTTAAAATATTAGTATTCAATTCATTCAACGTTCATATAAATTTTATTTTCTAAAAGTATATGAGTTCATGCATTAATAATACATATCATAATTGTTTATACAATTTATATCCTAAAGCAAATATAAATATTCTATTTTGAAAAATTAAAATATAATATTTTATTTAACTTAAAGTTTCCATAAATTATTAAATATTTATAAAATAATTTATTAATTACAAACTTAAGAATTTATACATTAATTCTTATGGTCTAGGTTTTTAATTATGTTTTATTATAATTAAAATAGATTTTAGGGTTAGGGCTTGTTAATGTTTCGAAACATGGCAAAACTAGTCCTTCCATATTTTAAACAAGTATAACTTTTGGATTTTACACATTTGGTACCTAGGGCTTGTTAAAGTTTTGGCTTTTGGCAGATTTAGTCCCCTAGTTATATCTAGGTTTTGTACCTTTACTAAAATGACAAAAATAGCCCCTAAGGCTTCTTTAAGTTTCAGCTAATTACAAGAATGGTCCTTAGGGTTATAAAATGACAAAATAACTTTTAGAAACTTCCCAAAATAGTCCCTAGGGTTTAATATGCCACGAATGGTATTTATTAAACCCTAGACTTTTGGATATTTTCATTTTCAGTCCTTGTGTTTACTAGTTCATCAAAACAAGTTTCATAAGTTACCGTTCTAGTCCTTAAGTTTCATAAATTGTCATTTTAATCCAAAAAGTTTTTATAAGTTATATTTTATTATAAAAACTTTTATTTTAACATTCAAACATTATATGGGCTCATTAAATGGGCTAAACATCTAATGGGCTATCTAGTAGGCCTAAATATATCTCAATTCCACTAGTTCATTTAAATGGGCCTTTAAATCATTTATTGGGCTTAAATACATTTTTAAGTCCTTTAATTAGTTAAATGGGCCTAAGTGTAATCTTAAGTCTATTAAGATACTAAGATTTATCAAATGGGCTTATTAGGTCCATTAAGTGTTGGGCTAACATTGCATAGGCTTAAATAGTCCATTAACACTACTTTACATTTTCTGTAGGTATTAACTTAGGATTTTCTTTTAAGTTTATTATGAGCTTATTTATATTTAGTTTTAAATATAAATAAAAAGAATAAAACTAATAGTTGGTTTTTATGTGATGATCCAATCTAGATCTAGGTGTGTTACAAGGTTGCATGCAAGTCATAAGCCCTAATAGGAGCTTATAACTCACGGCTATAATTAGTTATAGCTTATTAAGATGAATCAAGTCTTATTTAAGGTTGCATGTAATTATAGGTGCCTAAATTAAGATCTAGCTATGTACAAGTCAAGAAAACAAGTCACAAGTCCAAAATGAGATCTAAACTATGTCTAGACCTAAAAATCAATCATAGATCCATGTACACTCATATATAGCCCACGAATATATTTCTAAATCTTGGTATTTCCAAGATGAACACTTTAGCTAATTTTATGTGTTGTAAAAATTTACAAAAATACATCATGATTATCTAAGTTACATGCATGTTCCCAAGGTTACTATTATTCCAAGAAGACTAAATATAGCCCACGGCTATATTATCTTATCCTAAGGTTCCCATAAGATTCTTATAAGCTTGTTTTATGTTTATTATGCTCAAGTTAACTCTATCATTAGATCTATGGTTTATATAAGCATGCATGTACATCTAACCCATTTTAGGTCATATGTAACCCACGGCTACATATATACACATAAGTTACATTTTGTGATTTTTAGTATTCCATTTCACATGTAATAATACATTTCCCATTATTAAAACTTGGTACATAACTCCTATTTAATCCACTTAATATGCCGTGACCTTTTAGGTCATGGTTTTCATGGGTTTTGAGTTACACAAGTTCATTTTAAGAGATCTATGATTATTAGTTAACCAAAGTACCATAAAACAAGATTTGTAACCTATGCAACATTTAGATTCATAAAATGTCTCATATGGTTTTTAAATCAAGTTTAAAACATAGAATACAAGCCATAGGTTTCTTATTAAAAGATTTTTAATCATGAATATGATTTTCATAAATATGATGTGACCTATAATGGTCATGGCTTTATTAAATCTTGATTTTAACATGTTATTTACTTGTGTTTATAGATGTATGATGATGCATGCAAGTGAAGAAAATGAAAGAGCATAAGGAGTATACCTTTCTTGCTTAAAAGTACCAAAGAGGATCTAGATAAACAAGGAGATTAGAGATCTAATCTAGTTGATGAAGAAAACCCTAATATAAACCAAGCCGTGGCCTTAAAGATTCGGCTAGGGCTTGTTTATAGTGATTCCAAAAGAAATGATGCTATCAAATGAGTTGTAATCAAGATGGGATAAAGATTTAGTTGATTTAATGAATCAACTTTGGATTTTTGTGGCTTATAACCGAAATGTTGAGAGAGAGAGAGAGATGAAGAGAGAAGTGAGATTGCATGTATGTGAAAAGGGAATGTGTGTGTGTTTCGGCTTAAAGAAGAGAGAGGGAAAGAGACTGAAAAAAGCATGATTGCCTTGGTAAGAACACTTGTGCCAAGTGTAGGCTTTTGTGTTTCCCATGCATCTCTTCTCCTTCCACATACCCTTGGTGCCGTGTCTAGCTAGCCAAAAGGAGAAATGGGCCTTTGGCTTGGGCTTATGTTGGGCTTGCACACAAATGACATCTATTCTTAGGCTAGTCCAAGAGTTAAGTAAACTCTTAGTCTACATACACACATATACATGGCTACAATACCTAATGTAGTATATTTCCAAATTTTTATTAAGTGTTGTATATTTCAAATGTTGATTATACATTTTCCTACTTGTTAACCCTAGTTTCAAGTACAAGGTTTAAGCTATGTAACTTATTTACAACCACTATGAATGTAAAGGTATAAGTACATAATGGACAAGTTCACACACAACTTATAGGAACATAACACATGAGTATGTGTTCTAGGATTAATGGGTGAAACTTCATTACATAAAATCATGGTAAAATCATGGATTTTACAGCACCACCTCGTTATTTTAGCTTTGTCCTCAAAGCTACTAAAAATGTAGTTATCTTTTAAGTGAAAGATGTTCTAAGTATATGATTCATTTCAGACTCTCTCTCAGGTACGGATGGCGGCATGAACGCGAAGTGGTCTACACCTAGGTTACACTTATACGTCCGATTGGGCAATAATGAAGGCTTCTGTTATTACGGGTGAACAGAAGAGAACGCAAAGAGATCTTTATCCGGGTTGCACTATTCATCCGATCGAGCAGTAAAAGAGACCACTGCTATGGATGGATAGGAAGCAATGCAAAGAGATCTTTATCCGGGTCGTACTATTCATCTGATTGAGCAGTAAAGGAGACTGTTGTTGTGGATGGATAGGAAGGGAATGCAAAGAGATCTTCATCCGGGTCGCACTATTCATCCGATTGAGCAGTAAAGGAGACTGCTGCTGTGGATGGATAGAAAGGGAATGCAAACAGATCTTTATCCGGGTTGCACTATTCATCCGATTGAGCAGTAAAGGAGACTGCTGCTATGGATGGATAGCAGGAAATGCAAAGAGGTCTTTATCCGGGTCGCACTATTCATCCGATTGAGCAGTAAAGGAGACTGCTGATGTGGATGGATAGGAAGGGAATGCAAAGAGATCTTTATCCAGGTCGCACTATTCATTCGATTGAGCAGTAAAGGAGACTGCTGCTATGGGTGGATAGCAGGAAATGCAAAGAGGTCTTTATCTGGGTCGCACTATTCATCCGATTGAGCATTAAAGGAGACTGCTGCTATGGATGGATAGCATGAAATGCAAAGAGGTCTTTATCCGGGTCGCACTATTCATCCGATTGAGCAGTAAAGGAGACTGTTGCTGTGGATGGATAAGAAGGGAATGCAAAGAGATCTTTATCCGGGTCGTACTATTCATCCGATTGAGCAGTAAAGGAGACTGCTGCTGTGGATGGATAGGAAGGGAATGCAAAGAGATCTTTATCCGGGTCGCACTATTCATCTGATTGAGCAGTAAAGGAGACTGCTGCTATGGATGGATAAGCTCGGGCTTCTCAACGGGGGTCGCAGCTATACCCTTTCAGGATCTGGGAGAGGACCAATGGTGTTGTGGATTTGGTTAGGAGGGCAAATCAACTGCAAATGGTTTCTGATATGAGGAGGACACGCCAGCATGCTTTATATGCTGTGGAAGCTGGGGATGTACTATATCTGCATCCTTTTCACGGGTGAGATACAGGTTATATCTCCACACCCAATGATGAAAATTGGGGGTTGAAGATAAAATAGAATAAAATATTTTAACTATAATCCTACCTATGTCAACAGCTTTATGAAAAGACTTACAATTATACCTCAAGCTTGTGGGATACAAACATTAGTTAATAGTACTAAAGTTTCTACCCAACAGAGAGGTTATGATTATTTTTGATGGCAATTGGGTAAGAAGTTGCAAAGAATCTGCTTCATTCACCGCGGGGCTGAGCGAGAGGGGTACAGAAAAGAAGTACCTCAAATGGTGGAAATAAAAGAAGATACCAAAATAAAGAAGTGCGCGCCTTGCGGGGTGCCACAATAAGGGTCATGCATCCACTATTACTGGTTCAAAATTTGCACAAATTCTGACTTCTAAAGAGAGGAAATTACACCTCTCAGAGTCTGGTGGGTGACGGTATTGTCGAACTAATTGGACCCGATGAGAAAAAGGTATGTCCAAAAACATTGGACATTCAACATCTCTTTACGAGGGATGTCGAACACAGCCCTACAAAGTACACCCATTGTGAGTTGGATGTGCCTTTCAGGTTTAGGGTTGCCTAAGTGGCGGACATAACCCTACAAAATACACCCATTGTGAGTTGGATGTGTCTTTCAGGTTTAGGGTTGCCTAAAGTGGCGGATATAACCCTACAAAATACACCCATTGTGAGTTAGATGTGTCTTTCAGGTTTAGACAGGGGAGAAACAGGTTAGGGAAATAGGGCATCCCCGGACCAAGTACTCCCTGGCTTATTGGTGCTAGAAATGACACTAAATCTAGTGTTGACTATATCGGGGTTACGGTCCCCTATTATAATCAAGGTTTCATCTCCCCAAGGTATACGAACCAATTTTTGATCATATAGGATAACTGCATGATACTTGCTAGTCAATTCATGCTAATGATGACATCAAAGCTACCAAGACTTACAGGAATCAGATTGATGTAAAACGGGTTATTGGAAAGTTTCAAGGATTAACCTCGAATGATGGTGTTAACCATCATAACTTTTCCGTCGACTATTCTACAGCATAATAGGAGTCTAGAACTAACGGAGGGATTTCCAATACCTTACTAAATTTAGCAAATATAATGCTTTGGTCTGCCTATGAGTCAAACAAGATAGATGCATATCATTGGTTTAGTAAGAACGTACCAGGTACGACGTTGGAGCCTGGATTAGCTTGGGCATTACCGGCCATGTACACTTGCGAAGGAGTTCCCTTGTTGTCCTTCTTCTGGTTGGCCAACTTGGGACAATCGGGTCTCACATGCCCAGGGGTTCCACACTCGTAACATACCACAGCTTTCTTTGGTCCACTACTACTCCCACCTGTGGGGTTTCGGTTTCCCTGCTGCCAACTTCCACTCCCACGTGCATTGTACTTGCCCTTGTTGCTGTTTCCGGGATTGGTATTGGGTCGAGCCGGGGTAGCAACATTTGTTTGACAATCACGAGCAAAATGTCGTTGTTGGCAGCACTTGTAGCATCCTTGGCATTGTCCTCCATCAACATGGTGATAGTTGCATTTTGAGCACTTAGGCTTGGTCCCTGAGTAGTTCTTGGTGCGGGTTGTGGGAGTAGTGTCATCAGCTTGCCCAACGTTTTGCTTTTTGGAAGGCTGCTGGTGCTGGCTATGAGAGATTTCATCGGATTTTCTCTTGTTATCTGTTTGCCTCTCGGACAGATTGCGGGCTCGCTTGTTGATCAGCTCAGTCGCAAATTCCATAGCTCCTTCAACGGTAGTGGGTCATGAAGCTAGCACACTGTCATGGATGTTGTCAGGGAGTCCGCTGACATACTTCTCAATCTTGTCACTCCTTAGAGGGAACATTCTGGTGCACATCAAGCTTAACTCTTGAAATCTTTGGTTGTACCAAAGGATATTGTTGTTCTTACACTTTAGCTCCCACAGTTCGATTTCCAACTTCTTCATTTCTCCTCTGGGACAGTATTTCTCCGTCATTCTCTCCTTGAGGTTGGCCCAAGTGAGAGTATAGGCAGTGTCATGTCCAAGGGTGGCGACCACATAGTTCCACCAGGTAAGGGCGCTCTCGAGTAGGGTGCATGTAGCAAACTTAACTCTGTTCTCGTCAGCACATCGCTGATGCGGAAAACTGTCTCTAGTCTTTCAAACCACTGGATCAATTCAACAACTCCTTCTTTTCCTCGGTAGTATGAGGGTTTGAATTTCAAGAAGTCGGGGTAAGAACAACCCCGTTGACGTTGTTTTTGTGCATGTTGTGGTTTGGATCATCGTTCACATTAGCTTCTCTGGCTGCCATAGCTGCCGTAATGCCTTCACCAATCATCTCCCTGAGTTGAGCAGCGGTAACATTATGAGTAGCTTCAGGAACTTCGGTATTAGTGGTGTTGGAAGCAGTTGCATTATTGGGGTTTGATCGCGTAATCACCATTTGTCTATAATCATACACAAAATGAGATTATTAGTTCAAACGTTAGTACAGTTTTTATATTATTTGCACGGGAAAAATTCATGCATTGATTTCATAACAAATTTGGATAACCTGTCAAGATCTCATAATATAATACATTGCACATCAAATATAATAAAGAAAGTGATTACATGTTATGTCCATAAGAAATTTAACATTCATCTAGCATAACAAAATCTAAGTCATAGGGCAGTTAGGCCTTGTCCAAGGTAATGATACACACAGTCTTTAAAACATTACATCCCGAAGTTACATGTCCAAAAGAAAAGAAAAGATAAATTACAGGATTACATCACCAAAATCTGAAAAGAAATAAAAGTACAAAGGCCCTATGTTATGATAGCCGGGATGCAACCCGTAAGCTTATCATGACGTACAAGAAGTCTAGTACGTCTATACTAATCCTGCCTAGATGGTCCACTAGATGAGGCCGGTGCTGATGGAGCTGGTGGAGCTGCAGAATTCCTCCTGGTGTTCCATAAAGTCTGAACTGTCGTTCGGGTCTCCTTAAGCGTACGGAGTGCTGATAGTAGCTGGTTCCGGAGTCTATCGACGACCCCTAGGAGATAAGCCATCTCCCCAGTAACCCCATCATGCCGGACAGTGGCAAGATCAAAGAAAATGGATAATGATTGCTCCTGAGCGGAAAGAGCAGCATGGGTCTGATGCTGCAGACCCTCCATGACCTGAATGCGCTGGTGGAGGCGGTAGTTCTCCTCCAATAACCACTTCAATGCCTCGTCTGTCCTAGCCTGGATGCCTTTAGCGGTCTGAGATTCTCCTCTCATAGTGCGAAAGAGAGAGTCGATACGATCGTAAATGACGGCGTGGCCTTCTTGACTGGCTGTCACCTGGCTGCGAAGGTCGGATGTCTCCTGATCCTGGCGTGCGGCCAGTGCGGCAATCTGGGCCTGGACGGAATCGACACGCGCTGCCCTGGAGCCTTCCCCGGTCTCATAAGTGGAGACGGGTACGGACCCGGAAAAATAGCCCGATGATAAAGATGGAGGCATGGAAGACGGTATGCCAGGAAGAACCTGGTCTTCCTCCAAAGAGGTTGGGCCAGTATGGTTGATGCCGAGATAGAAAAAGGGTCCTCTGGGAGTACAGCTTCGATAGTTGGGTCATCCTCTGAATCCGAGGCTGATAACCATCCACACTGCGTCGATCGTGGAGATGAACAAACAACTGGAGTAGGAGCTACTACGGGTAGAAGAGTCGAAGGTGAAGTAGGCGGAGTCATGATGCTCTAAAATAGTATTATTTTAAGTTTGAAGTAAGTATAGGCTTACAAACAAAGAACAATATTATTTTAGATTTCATGTTTTATGAAATATATCCCTTTTAAACAATTATCAAAATGTTTTAAGGTTACATATATTAATACTTATATATATATATATATATGTTATCAATTAAGCAGTTCATTTAACAATTTGTAAGTGCAAGGTTTGGTTTGGTATTACATATATTTTCATTTGAGTATTTTATTAAGTAGTGTAAAATTTTCAAGTTTAGCATATCCAACATTTTCCATCGCAATATTTCACAAAACAGTATTAATAACCAAATTTAGTAACAATATATACACTTAGTTCACATAGCATAAAATGCCCTAAGATCTATATGCTTAACTAATACGGTCCCAAAAAAATCTCAAAAAGATTTTTATAAGTTATAGTCCAATTTTAAATAAAAGAAAAATCATTTTATCTTTATTTTATTTAAAAATTTATCTGGTTCTCTATAACTAATGCTCTGATACCATTCTCTGTGACACCCCGAGTAGGGTCAAAATATGCGGAAATATCCACGGAGATGTCACTAGGGTGGATCGATAGCATATAGTCCATAGAGCATAAGATAAAGAGTTATTCAAATCAGATTACATGTTTATTAAACAAATAAATAAAAATTGTTTTTAACATGTCATAAGAAGATTGTTTATGTTTCCCAAATAGAACCCCTAACGAGTCCTACGATGCGGATTACTAAGATGCTGGAGACCATGCACACATCACGTACTAACTTCATTTTCCTGTGAAAAACATGCTAGAGGGTCAACATAAAGTTGGTGAATTTACAGGCTTAACATTTATTAGTTTGGACATACAATAATTATAGAAGTAACAATGCACAAAGCATTCTTACTAAAATTTAGATTACATTTGTTTATTATTAGAAACTGAAGCTTAACCTTCCATAGTCCTCAACAGATGAGGACGTAGTGTCTTACAAAAAGACACCCAACCCAGCTCCAACATGGTATACATCTGTTGTCCCGGCCAAGGCACAGTGAGCATGAGTCACCCAGATGGGTATGGTCAATCCCTAATAGATCTATTTATAACAATTGGGCGATTTACAACAATTTAACAGTTCCAATAATAATCAATCATAGTCAAGTTTATACAATTCTGTTATGTCCATTAAGTGTTTGCATGTTTTTCTCCCCCGTAGAGGAAAAGTTTTATCAAAAGTTTATATGGGGCTGTAAACTCACCTGGGAGTAGGCAATAGCTGTTTAATACGAATATCCAAATAAAGCTCACGCCAAAATTTATGCCTAATCAAATAGTACAGTTTTAATAGATAGTACAAAGAACATATATATGTATGCTTATACAGATTTTAGTTAGTTCACTTATGCTACGGTATTTATCAAAATAACCGTAGTTCAAGTATCAACAATGTTCCTTTAAACTTATCTATATAAGTTTCATTTCTAAGTAAACATAAAATGTTTAACTATTAATATCAGTTAGCATACATATATTAATAATAATCATTCAACTTACAATTAAGTTTCTTATTTAAGTAGACATAAAATGTTCTACTTAAATTATTAGTTTACGTTCTCCATTCATGTATTATAATCACTTATTTACTATTAAGTTTCATTATTAAGTAAACATTAAAAGTTCTACTTAATATTAGGTTACGTTCGTAGTTCATGTATTATAATCATCCATTTAAACTTACTATTAAGTTTCATTATTAAGTAAACATAAAAGGTTCTACTTAAAATATTAGTATTCAATTAATTCAACGTTCAAATAAATTTTATTTTCTAAAAGTATATGAGTTCATGCATTAATAATACATATCATAATTGTTTATACAATTTATTTCCTAAAGCAAATATAAATATTCTATTTTGAAAAATTAAAATATAATATTTTATTTAACTTAAAGTTTCCATAAATTATTAAATATTTATAAAATAATTTATTAATTACAAACTTAAGAATTTATACATTAATTCTTATGGTATAGGTTTTTAATTATGTTTTATTATAATTAAAATAGATTTTAGGGTTAGGGCTTGTTAATATTTCAGAACATGGCAAAACTAGTCCTTCTATATTATAAACAAGTATAACTTTCGGATTTTACACATTTGGTACCTAGGGCTTGTTAAAGTTTCGGCTTTTGGCAAATTTAGTCCCCCTAGTTATATCTAAGTTTTGTAACTTTACTAAAATGACAAAAACAGCCCCTAGGGCTTCTTTAAGTTTCTGCTAATTACAAGAATGGTCCTTAGGGTTATAAAATGACAAAATAACTTTTAGAAACTTCCCAAAATAGTCCCTAGGGTTTAATATGCCATGGATGGTATTTATTAAACCCTAGACTTTTGGATATTTTCATTTTCAGTCCTTGTGTTTACTAGTTTATCAAAACAAGTTTCATAAGTTACGGTTCTAGTCCTTAAGTTTCACAAATTGTCATTTTAATCCAAAAAGTTTTTATAAGTTATATTTTATTATAAAAACTTTTATTTTAACATTCAAACATTATATGGGCTCATTAAATGGGCTAAACATCTAATGGGCTATCTAGTGGGCCAAAATATATCTCAAGTCCACTAATTTATTTAAATGGGCCTTTAAATCATTTATTGGGCTTAAATACATTTTTAAGTCCTTTAATTAGTTAATGGGCCTAATTGTAATCTTAAGTCCATTAAGATACTAAGATTTATCAAATGGGCTTATTAGGTCCATTAAGTCTTGGGATAACATTGCATGGGCTTAAATAGTCCATCAACACTACTTTACATTTTATGTAGGTATTAACTTAGGATTTTCTTTTAAGTTTATTATGAGCTTATTTATATTTAGTTTTAAATCTAAATACAAAGAATAAAACAATAGTTGGTTTTTATGTGATGATCTAATCTAGATCTAGGTGTGTTACAAGGTTTCATGCAAGTCATAAGCCCTAATAGGAGCTTATAACTCACGGCTATAATTACTTATAGCATATTAAGATGAGTCAAGTCTTATTTTAAGGTTGCATGTAATTATAGGTTCCCAAATTAAGATCTAGCTATGTACAAGTCAAGAAAACAAGTCACAAGTCCAAAATGAGATCTAAACTATGTCTAGAGCTAAAAATCAATCATAGATCCATGTACACTCATATATAGCCCACGACTATATTTCTAAATCTTGGTATTTCCAAGATGAACACTTTAGCTAATTTTATGTCTTGTAAATATTTAACAAAAAACGTCATGATTATCTAAGTTACATGCATGTTCCCAAGGTTACTATTATTCCAAGAAGACTACATATAGCCCATAGCTATATTATCTTCTCCCAAGGTTCCTATAAGATTCTTATAAGCTTGTTTTATGTTTATTATGCTCAAGTTAACTCTATCATTAGATCTATGGTTTATATAAGCATGCATGTACATCTAACCCATTTTAGGTCATATATAACCCACGGCTACATATATACACATAAGTTATATTTTGTGATTTTTAGTATTCCATTTCACATGTAATAATTCATTTCCCATTATTTAAACTTGGTACATAACTCCTAGTTAACCACTTAATATGTCGTGACCTTTTAGGTCATGGTTTTCATGGGTTTTGAGTTACACAAGTTCATTTTATGAGATCTATGATTATTAGTTAACCAAAGTTCCATAAAACAAGATTTGTAACCCATGAAACATTTAGATTCATAAAATGTCTCATATGGTTTTTAAATCAAGTATAAAACATAGAATACAAGCCATAGGTTTCTTATTAAAAGATTTTTAATCATGAATATGATTTTCATAAATATGTCGTGACCTATAATGGTCATGGCTTTATCAAATCTTGATTTTAACATGTTATTTACTTGTGTTTATAGATGTATGATGATGCATGCAAGTGAAGAAAATGAAAGAGCATAAGGAGTATACCTTTCTTGCTTAAAAGTACAAAAGATGATCTAGGTGAACAAGCAGATTAGAGATCTAATCTAGTTGATGAAGAAAACCCTAATATAAACCAAGCTGTGGCCTTAAAGATTCGGCTAGTGCTTGTTTATAGTGATTCCAAAAGAACTGATGCTATCAAATGATTTATAATCAAGATGAGACAAAGATTTAGTTGATTTAATGAATCAACTTTGGATTTTTGTGGCTTATAACCGAAATGTTGAGAGAGAGAGAGAGAGATGAAGAGAGAAGTGAGATTGCATGTATGTGAAAAGGGAATGTGTGTGTTTCGACTTAAAGAAGATAGAGGGAAAGAGAATGAAAAAGGCACGATTGCCTTGGTAAGAACACTTGTGCCAAGTGTAGGCTTTTGTGTTTCCCATGCATCTCTTCTCCTTCCACATACCCTTGGTGCCGTGTCTAGCTAGCCAAAAGGATAAATGGGCCTTTGGCTTGGGCTTATGTTGGGCTTTCAAACAAATGGCATCTATTCTTGGGCTAGTCCAAGAGTTAAGTAAACTCTTAGTCTACATACACACATATACATGGCTACAATACCTAATGTAGTATATTTCCAAATTTTTATTAAGTGTTGTATATTTCAATTATTGATTATACATTTTACTACTTGTTAACCCTAGTTTCAAGTACAAGGTTTAAGCTATGTAACTATTTACAACCACTATGAATGTAAAGGTATAAGTACATAAAGGACAAGTTCACACACAACTTATAGGAACATAACACATGAGTATGTGTTCTAGGATTAATGGGTGAAACTACATTACATAAAATCATGGTAAAATCATGGATTTTACATTAAAATCTGAGTTAGAAACACTTAAGGCTTATAAAGATAAAACATATTTAACTTTTAAAAAGTTTGAGAAATCAAAAGAGGAATTATCTAAGGCTACTGATGCTGGGCAATCACCAAAGATAAAACTGGCTTAGGTGTTAGAAATCAACATGCTGAAATTCTTCCTCCACCTGCTAACATTCATGAAGCTAGTCCAATGAAAGACCTTACATGGACTGGACTTCCATGCTTTGCCAAACATGAGGAAATTATTTTTGATATGAATGACTATATACCTAAGGACCTCAATCAGCAAGATAATATGGCCACAACTAGTGAAATAAGGGACTTCAAAAGAGAACATGTTGCTTTAAAACAATGGAAATTAGATAACCCTGTTCTTTTCACTAGAAATGGTCTATTTGGGAGTGACACAAGTTCTGATAGAAAATTTAGAACCACTTCTTCTAGGACTAGCAATATGTCTGGTTCAAACAGTCCAAAGTCTAGCAAGAACACTTCTAGATATGCTGAGATGTATAGATCTAGTGCACGTAGGGGTAATCATTGAAATTAGAATAATAAAAAATCTACACAACTTGGCAAAGACTTTGTGAAAAACACCAAGCCTTGTTTCACATGTGGTAACTTTGATCATATGTATCAAGATTGTAAAGCAAATATGAGGGTTGTGGCTGCTAATCCTTTAAAGGAAATGCAACCAAAATCTATTTTGTTAAATGCAGGGGAAAAATCATTTTCCCCTGCTAAGTACATTCCCATGATTTAAGGAATAAAGCACCTATCAAGTATGTTGCCCCTACATTAAGAAAGAATGGTATTGACAACCCAAAGCCAATTATGGAAATGCCCAAACCAAGATCAAATTACATTTATTCAACTGGCCATAGACCTTACGAACTATTTCACAGAGGCCAAAACAAGCAACGTGTTTCCCCTGCTTACCTAGGGTTCACCCTGCTGGCAAAACTTTTGCCTCTGCTAACATGGGAAAGATAGGGAAAGCTTTCAAAGCCTCATCTCGTTGGGCGTGGACCCCCAAAAAGGGTACTAAACCTAATGGTGTATCACTGGCATTCAATAAATATTCTTACATTGATACACGAGGTAGACCTAAGTCAGTGATGGCTTGGGTCCCCAAAGGAAACTAAATCTTGTTTTCTTTTTTAGGGAAACACAATGAAGAATGACAACGCTTACTGGGACAGGGTATGCTCAAGGAATATGACTGGTCACAAAGCTTATTTGTCAAATTTTGTTCGCTTGTATGATAATGATGGTGTTTCCTTTGGAGATGGACAAGGAATAATTACTGGAAGAGGAAAAATTGTGACTGATGGAATGACATTTGATAATGTCTACTTGGTGAAAGAACTGAAGTATAATTTATTTAGTGTGTCTCAAATGACAGACAACAAAAACTATGTTCTATTCACTGACACTGAGTGCCTTGTGTTGGGAAAGGAGTTTGTGTTGCCACCAGATGTTCCTATTTTACTTAGGACTCCAAGACAGAAGAACATGTACACCATTGATCTTAAGGGAATCTCTCTTCAGGAAAATGAAACATGTTTGATTGCTAAGGCCTTAGTAGATGAATGCAAGAAACGACACATAAGATTGGGTCATCTAAACTTAAAAAATATGAACAAGTTAGTTAAACACAATCTTGTTCATGGTCTTCAGGCTAAGACCTTCAATAATGACCGCTCTTGTGTTGCATGTTTAAAAGGGAAACAACATAGAGCATCTTGCAAAAACAAAGTTGCTCAGTCCACCACCAAACCACTTGAGCTGTTACACATGGATTTGTTTGGTCCTACATCTGTTGCAAGCATTAACAAGAAATGGTACTGCTTGGTAGTCACACATGATTTCTTAAGATTTACTTGGAATTTTTTTCTAAATAAGAAGAAGGAGACAACAGAGATACTCAATAACTTCATTACACAGATTGAACTTGAGAAAGGTTTGAAGGTGGTGACTATTAGGTCATACAATGGTGGAGAGTTCAAAAACAAAGAGCTGGATGGGTTTTGTACTAGTAAATGAATTAAGAGAGTTCGGCATTGCTAAAACTCTACAACAAAATAGGGTTGCAGAAAAAAGAAACTGAACCCTAATAGAAGCTGCAAGAACCATCTTGTCTGATGCCAAGCTCCCAGTTATCTTTTGGGTTGAAGTTGTAAGCACTGCTTGTTATGCGGAAAACAGGACCTTGGTGGTAAAAGCACATAAAATACTCCTTATCATCTTTTCAATGGAAAACCACCTCTTATTGACTTTTTTAGACCATTTGGGTGTCATGTTGTTACTCTTAACACCATTGACAATCTAGGAAAATTCAATGAGAAGGGTGATGATGGGTATTTCATTGGATACTCATTACACAACAAAGGATACAGAGTATTCAACAAGAAAACAAGTCTGGTGACATAGAACATACATGTGGAATTTTTGAAAGATAAGCCTTAGGATCCACAATCATGTCCAAATTGGTTATTTGATATCGATACTCTGTCTAGATCTGTGAACTATACTTGTTGCTTTGGAAAATACTAATCTTTCAGGTACATGATGAGACTGATTTTATACATAGTCTCATCGTCCAAAATGGGCTTAAAATGCATTAAATATCATGAAATATGCCAAATATATGCTTGTGTTTGTTACATGTGTATTCTAGGTACGGATATTGAGAAAATGACAAAAGATCACAAGAAACAAGCAAAAACGAACACGGGAAACGAAGCCGCACAATGAACCAAGCCCTAATGGTGATTTTCCAAGAAAAGTCCTTGAAGAAATGAAGATTGTACAAGAAGGGTCCTCCCATATTGAAGAATTGACACTTTAAACCCTTGTTTATTCATGATTACAAGATTGGTCCTTAAAGTTTGTCAATTTACAAAAAGGGCCCTCTACTTTGAAGAATTCACAAGAATGGTCCCTAAAAAATGAACACTTGTCAGTATTAGTCCTCCAAGAAGTCAACAAACAAGTCAACACCTTGAAGAATGAAGATATGCCAAAATCAGCCCTTCAAATATCAAAACATGGCAATAAATACCCTTTAAAACATTTTGGAAAAAGTTTGGTGGCCAAAATAGAAAAAACCAACTCTTAAACCTTGTGCCACATCACTACCCATGTCACATGTAACCTGCCTTATCTCACTTTTGGAGAAGATGCCAAAACAGTGCCAGCCATCCAACGCCCCAGTAGCTTCATATCTAAGCTTAATATGAGCCTTAGATCAAATTCCAACAGCTCACTAGTCCACAAACTGCCAAAGAAACTTCACAAGTTCAAGAGAATTCAAACTTCCTCAAGGGCATTTCAGGAACTTCATGACTTAGGGTTTACGTTTTTTATGTTTATTAGTTCAACATTGTAGCCTATATAAGGCATAGGACCTGCATCATTAGTCTTTGCTATTGGTTTTTCCTTGTTCAAAGTTCTGTAAATCCCTTTTCAATCTTAATGAAAATGTGTTTGAATGTTTGAAGAAATCCAAGTGCCAACTTAATTCCTTTCTTATTATTGTTACATGTTTGTGTTTGATAAGTATTAAAACCTGTTTTTAAACCTTGTGCAAGAAATTGCCAAGTTTTCTCAAAACTTGATATTTTGCTAAGTCTTTGGTACATCCTTAGAATTTTTGGATTACAAGTGATCTAAACACTCTGATAAGAAGATTATCAAGGTGCTGGGAGCTTGTGGTTTGGGGATAATCAAGGAGTGGGTACAAAGGTTGCATTAATCAAGATTTTTCATTTTTCTGTTTTGATATAAACTGCTACTCACCTTGTTGTTCTTAGCAGCTTTGATTGTGGAAGCTTGTGCCTTGTTTTGCTAGGCACATAAGCTCAAAAATTCGTGAGTGTGGATGTACATTCATGAGGTTCGAGCCCTTTTACCCAAAATTTGATAAAGTACTTGATTTTTGGTGATTTGTGTTCTGCTGTTGTAATTGTTGTTCTTGTGGCTTAAAATGGCTTGATACTGCATAATATTGATGTTATTGTGCTAGTTTGGGCTTGGGTAACACTGAATCATTCATTTTCTTTGTTAAATCTTGGATTGAAAAAGTTAAGGGGTGTTTGGGTTAACCTGTTTAAGCTTGCAAAGTGATTTTTAGTTATTGTTAAGTGTTGTTTATTGCTTGTATCTGATAAATACTTGGTTGTGTGCTATTGACTGCAAGTTTTTGGCTTTTGAACATCAAAATCTTTATTGTGCTATAACTTGTGGATTTTTGCCTGTTTTGACCTAAGATCTTGGTAACACATAGATTGTATGCATGCTTAGGGCTAACAAGTGATTAAATCAAGTTTATATAATCTGCTAAAGAGATTTGAGGGTTTGAAATTGGATTTGTGGTCAAGTATATCAGCAAAGTGTATAATCTGCTTGTGCTTGTTCATCAGTAACTTATTTGAGCTTGAATCTTTGTCTAAACCTTGAATCATTGCATGAAACCTGTTTATTTATGTTCATTTGAATTAATCTAAGTTGTTGTGTGCATTTGGTTCAATTTGGTTGGCTTATTCTTGCTAAAACTGCTTATTTGTTGAAATTTGCTTATTGTTCATGTCTGGTGCATATCTGGTGATGTTTTGATTAGACTGTACTAATTGGCTTGGTGAAATTGTGATTTTATTGTTGTTATTGACTCCTTGTGTATCCACTGATTACAAGGGTGCCTTTGCTTAACTTGAATCCAACAAAAACCCACAAAAGACAAAAAGTCAAAATAGTCAAGAAGTGGGAACTCCTTTCCCCTGTTGCTAGCCACTGCTAGTGATATTTGTTCATCAGCTTATTCATAAGCCATTTTAGCTTATCCAGACTTGCAACAACTTATTTTTTGTGATCAATCTTCCTTATTTGACCCATTGAACTAATCTGGAGCATATCAGGGTTTGACTTTTAGGTTTGACTAGAAAACCAATTGACTTGACTTTTTCATAAGTGCTTATTTGCTTATTCTAGCTTATTCTTTGTGCTTATTTGAAAACTTGTTGTTGATTTTGCTTATTTAAGTCATTTAAAACCTTTTGCAACTTGAATCAGCACTTGAGGTAGCCTAGAACTAAAAAACGACTATTTTGTCGTTTTCTATAGAGAGCTTTGGCTTATTTCAGGATTATTTCTTGGGCTTTTTCAAAATTTCTTTTCACAGATCTCTTTGGTATCCCAAAAGAAGCTTGTGTGTCAAATTAGAGCTTATGGCTTAATGGGCCAAAAAGCCCATTAAGAATAAGTTGTTGACAATTAAGCTGTAATAAGCTCATTTTTAGCTTTTGGGCCTTCAGAGTTTTGTGCTTAAAATCAATTTTTGAGTCAAGTAGGTGATTTTGGGCTTATTTGGTGGACTTTTTCTTATTGGGCCAATTCTAAGCCCATTAAGGATATGTTTTGTCATTTAGCCCATTTTAAGGCCCATTAGGGGTATTTTGGTAATTTCAAGTTCAATTCTGTGTTGTTTAGGTTAAAATAAACTAGTTTGCAACTTTTTAGAATTTCTTATAAATTTTGGATTTTTATTAATATTTTATTATTATTTTATTATTAAGATTTAAATTTTAGACTTTTGCAAGTTTTTCATTTTACCTAGTCCAAATACATTAAGTTAGGAATTTTAAAATTTTTAGATTAATTTTATTGTCATTAGATTAATTTTTAGAATTATTTTAAGTTTTTACAATTTTTAATCATTTTTAAGTATTTTTAATTAATTTTAAAATTTTCAAAAATAGTTTTTAATTTAGTTAAGTCATTTTAGAGGTTTACAAAGTGAAAAATCTCATTTTAGGCTTTCTGTTAATTAAATTGATTTTTTGGGCTTTAATTAGCATAAAAAATTAATATTTAATTAAATAAAAGGTTTGAGTGAATTTTGACTTTTTTGTAAACTCTAATTACATTTTTTAGGATTTATTGCAATTTTCTAGGAATTTTTAGGTTAATTTTTAAATTTCGTCACTTTTTACGGTTTTATGTGCACGACTTTTCGTCTTAGTTTAATTCATAATCGTAACCGTCATCCTTTCTCTTTTTCTTTTCTCATAATTATAATCACAAAGTTAATCATCTCTTACACAACACACTTGCCTCCTTGGGAAACGAACTTGAACTTAATTTGGTCATTAGTGCTTGGTTTTCCTAAACTGACACTTAATACTTGCCAATTTTACGCCTTTTTCGTAAAAGGTCGTATTTTACTACTATCAGTACAAAAGAACCAGATGTCATGGAGGATCCTCCTTTAAGATATATGAATCTACCATCATGGTTCCATGATGACATTCCAGCCTTTGACAAGCCAAAGGAGAATGATACATTAGAACAAGAAAAACTATCCAATGGAGATCCAAAACCAGTTGATCACCCTACAAGTGAAATTCGTGAAAATAGTGGGATGTCTTTTGAAAGCAGTGAGATCTCCAATTCCCCTACTAGCATAACCGTTCCCCCTATTTTTGAAGAAGTGGTGATTAATGATGACCTCAATGGAGACAAAGGAACCCCACCTAGATCTTCATCTCCTCTTCTTTCTATGACCAGCAGTGCAAAAAGAATTCTTAAAAATAGAGGATCAAGCTACTCAGACCTGCATACAGCTCATCAACATCTCTCCTTAAATAATGCAGTGTCTCTAGGGAATTCTTTTGAGGAATTATTCCCAAATCAAGATACTCCTATAGAGCCTGATTTGAGTAACTTAGAAACTGAAGTCATCATGGATACAAATCCACAACATAAAGTCAACAAGAATCATCCTCAATCTCAAATTATAAAAGGAGTAAACACTCCTAGACAAACCATATATCACTCTAAAGAGCAGAGTTTCATTGCAAATATTACTATGAACTTTAATCATGAAATGTAACACCCCCAAATATTCATAATTCAATTCAGCGGAAGAGTCGTTGGTGTTACGGGATAGCTCATTACTCAAATCATAGACAACGCTTAAAAATCGCGTCGTTTAATAATAAAGCATTTTCCATTCATAAATATCAAATTACATAGGTCCTCAGGTCATAATATGTCATACAAATTTACAAAACATTTGAATGGAAAATTTTATTTTAAATGCGGGCCATAAATTCTTGTCATCTTCCCGAGAATTACCTTCAAGTACCTGAGATAAAACATGATAAAAAGTCAGCGAAACGCCGAGTGAATTCATAGAGTTTAATAAAAACCATTAATATATATATATATATATATATATATATATATATATATATATATATATATATATATATATATATATATATATATATATATATATATATATATATATATATATATATATATATATATATATATATATATATATATATATATATATATATATATATATATATATATATATATATATATATATATATATATATATCACCGGTATATAATCATTACCAAAAATCATTTTACACAATTCTTTGTCGTAGGCTATAGAATAGGCCAAAACATTTTATACGAATCTTTGTCGTAAATCATAATATAGGCTTTTGCCTTCAAAACCATTATACGAACTATTGTCGTAAAAACATCATACAATACGTTTTATAACGTTGTATAGCGTTTAATAAAAACCGTTATATGAAAATGGTTATGCAAAACCAAAACACGAACATAATATCAGTAATAAGACCTCGTATTGCTAGTCAGGCAATATATTATAATTCAATTCGTACATCAATATTTTCATTATTAGATTATTATGAACCGCATGACATTGTTACCTTTCTATAACATATATTGGGTAGCTAACCCGTAATTCCTTTGCCCATCTAAAACAGCGTGTCGTCACAATAATCACGCTTATATAAATCTTCTCATACATAAATTCACTTACCAATCAATGTGGCACGACGGGGATCAACCGTCAAGGCGCGAACTGGGGTGATCTTCCCTAAATAGTACTATTATATGCATAAGCGTCTACCAAATCCCGGTAGTTCATAATTCATGCTAATGGGACTTTTAATGACATAACCTAACTAATAATAATCCATTTCATTTCATTCATTGGGTCATATAATCATTCGGGTCCATATCAATAAGCATACATTCGGGACAACTGGTGTCCTATTTTTATTAAAACTAGCATGTTATCTCCCTCGCGGGTTTATAAAATATTTCATAAAACATTCAAAAGAGTGAGAGGCTATGAACTCACATTGGTGTGGGAAAGCGGGTTATCGACAATTAGGACGTATGATACGTGCCTCAATCACGGGAAACCTAGACAAATAATACTCGGTCTTAGGCTATGCCCAATAACTTTATAAAAAGTTGTTATGTGTATGTAATGATGTCATAACATGATGATCAAGTGGGGTTTTATCACCTTACAACCTTATTAGTTGCTTAGTATTAGTTAACTTAGGCTTATCATACTAGTTACACTAGTTTTAGCCCATTTACACATTAAGGCCCAATAAGCCCATTAAGAGTCCGATACATTATATTTGTCCATTTATCCTTTTAAGACCAGGCCCATACTCATATGTTGGGCCAAGTGGGTTAAGCCCATGAGTAAGTCCATTAGTGTTAAGCCAAACTAGTTGGGCTAATGGTCCAATAAGGCTACTTTGGCCCATTATGGTCCATAAGTTATAAAGCTCGGGTTTATCGGTTTTTACTTGTCAAATGTGTTTGCATATCAGTATATGAGTTATAAAAATGTTACATGAGACGGGTCCGACGGTCTAAGTTTTATTTGGCGAAAACGTTAATCTTTCGGTTTTAGCCGAAAAGACGTAAAACTTATATATAGTTTGTTGTTTTATATAACATTTGAGTTTTAATTTTATAAAATGCCATGATTATTTATTATAGTATACCAACTCATTTTATAATAGTTATTATTATTTAGTGGCCTTTATATACTTATTTTATAATAATATTTACTTGAGTGCTCTTTTTATATTATATAGTTTATTTACAAATCTGATTACTAAAGTCAAGTCCACCATTTTTGTCATATCTTGAGTTCTATAAAGAGATAGAAGCTCAAATTTGAACAGAATAAACTACATGATATGTGCTACAAATAACTCTTTTATAGCCAGTGCTCAATCATCTTCTAAGTATTTTGAATAATTCGTCCAAAACAGACTATACATATTTGTACCTCAATAGTATTTTGATCATAACTTGCTCATTTTAATGATTCCATTGAGTGGCCAACTCACCACATATGTAAAAATCATTTATCTATCTGTATATTTAATAATACAAGTCATTTAACCAAGTGATCATATTAATACTTACTGATTTATATAGCCTATGTAATTAACCAAGATTTTAATATTTTTACTTTTTGATTTTAGCCTTTCAACCTAATCTATTAACACAAAATCCTCACACAATATTTTGATCATCATTCATCATCATATACATACATGTTTATGAAGAAAATACATGAGTACCTTTACAAAATAACAAGATGATAGGAAGAAATTCATCTCTATACCAATCAATATGATGAAAGATTGAGATTTTTGGATGAATAAGACTTGGTTTTGTAACCAAATCTTATGAGTCTAGCAAGATCACTTCTTGAGATCTTCAAGTGGATGAACACCTTCTTGAAATCAGTCCTTGAACATTATAAAAACTCCTTTTTATAAGTTATAATCACCTCCAATCTTCATCTTTATAACAGGCTTTCAACAAATGTTGATTATTGATAAAGTTTGTGGTTAAATTTTGATGGAGTGGTGATTTTGGGGTGATGTTGGACGTTCAAGGAGAGGAGGGAGAGAGTTTTGGTGAAATTTTCTAGTTTTGCATGAGTGTGTGAGAAATGGTTAATGGTTTTTGAGTTTTTAGTGGTTTTTGGTGTGGTTTAGTCAAAGTGGTGAGACATGTGTCTCATGAACACTTAAAACTTTGACATCAAATATGGTGGTGGGACAAGTGTCCCACTTGTCTCATCTCCACTAATTTACGGGTACTCCTCGATTCTAGATTCCTCGATTTGCGTGCCCTCGGGTCGATTTACGAGAAACGTTTTCATAGAATATGAAACTACGACACAAAACGATTCAAATAAAATATGTCTCATCAAAAACGGAGTTCAAAAGCGTAAATACGTAAACCTAGGGTTTCCGGTTTAATCGTAAAAGACGCTAAATTATGCACGTAAGTCCTAATTTCTTCTCGTAAATTTGTGATTTTATGAACCAACACAAATTAAAATTCCAAAATAATATTCGAGAATAAATTTACTTCGTGAAATGTCGTACTGTCACAAAAACGGAGTATGTAAACGTAAACACGTAACGTTGAGTTCTCCAGTTTAGACGTAGTCGATGCTACTTTAAGACGTAAACCCCAATTTCTTCCCAAAGTAAGTGAGTTCATAAATTAACAATAAAATAATGATTTTAAATAATACTTGAGAATAAAATAACGACCTCAAATTGACGGATTATCACAGCAGTTACCCCTAAATAGGATCTTTGTCCTCAAAGATCAATTCATCTTACTACTCGCTTCTTATAGAGTTAAAGCCATGTGGGTATTTCCTCCACATTTGGTCTTTTCTCACAAGTGTAATTCATTACAATTATGCGAGTTTCATCAAACATAACTATGGGATTATGATCATGCTTAAGTTGACTTACTTTCTCTATCCATGATGTCCACGGGTTATCGATGAATGCAACTTTTCACCGATCTAAACTTCATTAAGAAATATCAGATTTTTCACTTTATAGACATTTTATCAAGTTCGTTATACGAAACATAATTCATGCAGCCCTTGAAGTCCTAGGGTAGATCTAGCTTATATGCCACTCAGACCAAATCTTTACATTATCTCAATGGTCCAATACAACAGGGACTTAGATTCCCACGATATTTCAGATCATACATTCATCTTTCCATGATGATAAATTCTCGGCATAGCTTTGCTACCCATCCTGTACTTCAAGATCTACATTTCATATTCACATAACCTCCTGCCCACTACTGGAAGTCAATAATCAGATCCTAATTTCCACAATCATTTCAAATCTCGCGGGTCGGGTATCTTCATCCCAACTCCCACCTACAAGTGCTCTTTGTATAGATCCTTACAAGATTCGATCTCTATCCTAATGCGATAATTATCATTGATAATCTCTCCCAAGGAAAGTGATTATCTTGTTCATTACCAAAGGTCAATCATTCAAACATAAAACAAGACTTCTAGCGTTTGTATCATTCTTTCACCTTTTCCCTTTGATTGGAGGTGGTAAGAAGTACTCATATCAAGATTTATTCCCAGTGACCTCTGAAGGAATCTCCAGAAATTCGATGCGAAGCGAGGATCTTGTTAGAGATGATCGATACAGGCACACCATGCTTACACAACTCCTTTAAATACAAAAGACTCAACTTCTCCATCGAGAACCTATCATTAACGGGAATGATACTAGCAGATTTGGTCAGTCTAACGATGACCCAAATCGAATTAAATCCAGATGATGACCTTGGAAGATTTGTGATAAGAATCCATGGTGGTTCTATCCCACATCCAAACATGAATAATAAGTTGTAGAAGCAATCCTGATGGATTTTGGCGTTCAGCCTTGACCTTCGTAAAAGTTAGACATTTGCCAACGTATGTTGCGATGTCTGCTTTCGTATTTGGCCATCAGTACAACTTCTTCAGATATGATACATTTAATCGGAAATGGCATGAATAGAATACTTAAACTTATGAGATTCCAACATGACTAAATCTCGAAATCCTCCATATTTAGGCAACCACAAACGACATTTTAAATATTTAACGTCATCGGCTCCCATCTCTAATGGTTCTCATTAGTCACGAAACCCTTAATTATCCATTTTATCCTTTTTACAATCATCAGTTATTTCTAAATTGCTCGGGCAAATTATTTTGCACAGTCATTATTAAGGACAACATCTTAATTGGTTCTCTATTCTTTCTACATAATGCGTTAGTAATTACATTCACCTTTCTTGATGAAATGAATATCATGACCATAATCACTCAGAAATTCTTTCTTCATATTTTCTAAGTTTTAGTTTCGTCTCAACTATTATCTTTATTAGTTTTGTCCAGTCAGACGTTTAAAGCGTCGATAAATGTTACAATTAATTAAATAATAAATATTTAATTTTATGAAACGTAAACGGAATTTTTTTATTTTTTTTATAAATTTCTCAGTGCGTCCAATTATAGAAAAATGTTCAAAATAAATTTGAATTTAGTTAACACGATTTTTGTTGGTTTATCGAAAATAATTAATAAGATCTGTAAATGTTCGAAAAATCTTGAGTTATACTTTGGTCAAAATTTTCTTAGTTGAAAAGCAAAAACTGCCGCTCCAAATTCCAAGTCATGAGTTATATGGTTTCCTCATTCCTCTTAGGTTGACTAGAAGTATACACAAACATTTACTCCTAAGGGAGTTTAGTTAAATGATTTGGGTATGAGGGAATAATTCCGTAATAATCTTTGGATAAAATATTTGTCAAAACATTTTTGCACTTTCTTTTTGGTATAACCCAAAGCCTTAATGGATCTGATCTTTGAAGAGTCAACATAGATTCCACTACCATTAATCACACGGTCAAAGAGTGTAAAGGATCAAGCCTTAAATCACATGTTAAATACTCAAGGTACAGGTTTTCACTGCTCGGCCAACTCAGGGCAGTCTATAAATGATTACTAACTCCTTCTTATTCTTAGAAACAAACAGATTGTCCTTAATGATCACAAGCATGAATCTATCAAATTACAGCCTACACACGTGATTTACCAAATTTATGAATGCTACATGTGCGTTGGTCAATCCAAACGACATAACATGAAACTCATAATGTTCATTACGAGTTCTGGATGTAGTGATTGGAATAGATAATCTTCTTTGCGGACACAAAGTTGATGATAATGGATCAAATTCTTTTGAATATATGCTAGAACCTTGTAAATGATTGAACAAATCTTCCATCTTGGGAAATGGATATAAATTTTGATCATCAATTTATTCAGTTCACGGTAATCCATAAATATAAGGAATGATAACACCATAGCTCTTCATGATGATGAGCTCGGTAGAATAAAAGCTTTTTCCGACAACTCTCTTAGTTGCACGGTAACTCTTTTGATTCAGATGGTGCTGACGTACAGTGCACATGCCACAGGTGCAGCACCGGGAATATAATCAATACCAAATTTTCAACTTGCCTTAATGGCGAAAGTCTAGGTAATTCATCAACAAATACATCAGAAAGTTTCAAATAACAGGAACATCTTTAATAAATTCACTTTAGGTTCTTTCTAGATTACAAGATCTATGACTAATTCATAACCATTAATGGTAAAATTTCAAGCCTGAATGCAGGATACGATCTCCTATCGAGAATTATATAGATCACTTTTGATAATCAACATCTTATCTTTTTAGGGGAATTCTACTCGAGTTCCCATCGATTAAGACAATGACATTATGCCATAATCAATCAATCCATTCTACTGGCACTACCAACTTTCCAGTTTTATTACCGTTGATAAAATATGAACTTCTCAAAAGACTAATAATAACTTATAACCCTTCACAAACTCAAGGATATCTGGAGACATAGCTAACATTAAAAGAATAAGGTCAACGCATAATCTACGCGAGAGAATTTCAAATCAGATAAAGACGAAAACATTAACGAATATGAATATATCCCATGTTTTCATGATTTGAGTACGCATTCGAAAGCACCTCAGATTGTTACCCATGTCATTCAAATGGAATCTAATTAAAGAAATGATAGGAACGCTGATACACCCAGTCTGGTATCAACACTCGGTAATTAGATAATTTTCCAAAGAATCTCACCATGAGAGAATTGGACAAGAATGGGATATCAAATGTCAATTAAGACAATATCCATAGATGAGTAAATTCGATTCAGAAAAATAAATGGTACGGGCACATATGTAGGTGTCTCTAACAGTATGTCCCTATTTTTGCACTTCTTGCAGATCTCATAAAATTTAATCTTTTGACAATTGCAAAGGAAATGTAGTGTTTATTAACAATTTCATGGTGACTACTAATCAGCCTTGCATGTCCCCTTCCAAATTGTACGTAGGCGCGCAACTATATACAATTTTAGGATTAACGATGCAATACTTAGTTCGTCAAAATTTTGTCATCATGTTTAAAATAAAAATATTTTGATGCTTAATTCTGGAATAAGAATCAAAATGAATTTACAGAGATGTTCTTTGTTATGGAAGAAATTAAGTTTTCCAAGGTGTTTCATAAACAACTTTATTTCGATAACAATTACTTATAAGTCTCACTTTGAATAATCCATATGGTGGTGAAAATTCAATTTTTCTCAAGGGACACTGTTTTAACTTATAAAAACAATGAGTGATCTGCAAAAGAGCGATGAAGAGTTGTTCACGAAGAACTAACTACGATATGATAGGAAATGAGCTTAGCCAAATAATCATGAGGTTCATGACCTCGTTGTCACTCAGGAATACAAAGAGAAGGATCTACCACGCAACTCTATCCGAAATGAATACTTTTCTCAATGGTTGCATCACTAATGCGAACATTAGGAAGAAGCAAGAAAAGATAGATAACATCGATACATGTAGGATTTAGCAATCAAATGTAGTCTTTTCATTAATCAGAAACAAGTCAAAAATTCTATCGTATCACATTAAGTGTCGCCATGTCATACAATTCTAAGGACTCATCCTACCAACTGATGTCTTGGTTAAGTTAGTGATTTTAAAAGATACTACAATGAATACTAATCTAGAAAAATCCCTAGGTGTTCCACCTATCCCGAAAGATCTATTGGTCCCAATTCAGAAGAAGATTTCTTCAATTTATTTCTTGGAGACTGGGCATCCTCGTCATTGGACAATGGCCTAGGAACAACCCTTAACACGAACTAACATTCCTTTAAAACCTTATAAATTTATCAAAGGACTTAACGACTTCCTCTTAACAATAGCATATTCCATACGAGTTAAATTTGACTTTATTCAAGTTTCAACCAACTTATACTCAATGCGACATCCTACCTCATTCTCCAATACTTTCAACCTTATTCTTAGACCTTGAAAGGGCAATAAAAGCTCGATATGAACAACACTTAATTTCCAATTCTATAGCTCTTACAACAATAATTATCAAATGAGTCACTAGTATGAAATGACTCACACGTTCAATTAGACTTCTCAAAAAGATACTAGTGGCATGAGGCTTTTGGGTACTGGTTCCAATGACAACCTCAGGTGCAACATTTAACTTTTCGATTTCAATTTTAAGAATTGGGTGACACCGAATCAGATGACACCTTTCTAGGTGGTAAGGTTTTGTCAAACTCCACTCTATAAGGAAAGATCTTCATGACATTGATATCAGATTAAATCTCGCCAATTCTTCTTCATTATCATAATCAACTAATATCAACATTTCTACGAATATCAACCATTTTTTTGTGATCATAAATATCCACAACTTGGTTTAGATCTGAAATAGCTAGAATTCCTACAGAAATAGCTTCGATTGATTTGCTAGGGGAGTTAGGGTTTCTTGTGACAATCTACGTCGTATAAATATCTCGTATAAGTATTAAAATAATCATCTAACAATCATGTAATCAAATTACAACATATATATATATATATATATATATATATATATATATATATATATATATATATATATATATATATATATATATATATATATATATATATATATATATATATATATATATATATATATATATATATATATATATATATATATATATATATATATATATATATATATATATATATATATATATATATATATATATATATATAATATATATATATATATATATATATATATATATATATATATATAATATATATATATATATATATATACTATATATATATATATATATATATATATATATATATATATATATATATATATATAATATATATATATATATATATATATATATATATATATATATATATATATATATATATATATATATATATATATATATATATATACATATATATATATATATATATATATATATATATATATATATATATATATATATATATATATATATATATATATATATATATATATATATATATATATATATATATATATAATCCAAGTTTATATATATATATTAAAATAACACTTCTCAGTCTGGCCTTGTCGGTAACTCGGGAATTCTTTTACACCGTTATAGTCAAAAGATTTTTAAACATTTTACTCAAAATATTTATTTAGAAATATTTATAGTTAAAAGATTTTGAAATGTTTTATTCAAAACCTTGGTTTTAAAAATCTTTCGTTCTCTATAACGAGAGCTCTGATGCCAAACTGTAACACCCCCAAATATTCATAATTTAATTCAATGGAAGAGTCGTTGGTGTTACGGGATAGCTCATTACTCAAATCATAGACAACGCTTAAAAATCACGTCGTTTAATAATAAAGCATTTTCCATTCATAAATATCAAATTACATAGGTCCTCAGGTCATAATATGTCATACAAACTTACAAAACATTTAATGGAAATTTTTATTTTAAATGCGGGCCATAAATTCTTGTCATCTTCCCGAGAATTACCTTCAAATACCTGAGATAAAACATGATAAAAAGTCAGCGAAACGCCGAGTGAATTCATAGAGTTTAATAAAAACCATTAATATATATATCACCGGTATATAATCATTACTGAAAATCATTTTATACAATTCTTTGCCGTAGGCTATAGAATAGGCCAAAACATTTTATACGAATCTTTGTCGTAAATCATAATATAGGCTTTTGCCTTCAAAACCATTATACGAACCATTGTCGTAAAAATATCATACAATACGTTTTATAACGTTGTATAGCGTTTAATAAAAACCCTTATATGAAAATGGTTATGCCAAACCAAAACACGAACATAATATCAGTAATAAGACCTCGTATTGCTAGTCAGGCAATATATTATAATTCAATTCGTACATCAATATTTTCATTATTGGATTATTATGAGCCGCATGACATTGTTACCTTTCTATAACATATATCGGGTAGCTAACCCGTAATTCCTTTGCCCATCTAAAACAGCGTGTCGTCAGAATAATCACGCTTATATAAATCTTCTCATACATAAATTCGCTTACCAATGAAATGTGGCACGACGGGGATCAACCGTCAAGGCGCGAACTAGGGTGATCTTCCCCAAATAGTACTATTATATGCATAAGCGTCTACCAAATCCCGGTAGTTCATAATTCATGCTAATGGGACTCTTAATGACATAACCTAGCTAATAATAATCCATTTCATTTCATTCATTGGGTCATATAATCATTCGGGTCCATATCAATAAGCATACAATCGGGACAACTGGTGTCCATTTTTTATTAAAACTAGCATGTTATCTCCCTCGCGGGTTTATAAAACATTTCATAAAACATTTAAAAGAGTGAGAGGCTATGAACTCACATTGGTGTGGGAAAGCGGGTTATCGGCAATTAGGACGTATGGTACGTGCCTCGATCACGGGAAACCTAGACAAATAATACTCGGTCTTAGGCTATGCCCAATAACTTTATAAAAAGTTGTTATGAATATGTAATGATGTCATAACATGATGATCAAGTGGGGTTTTATCACCTTACAACCTTATTAGTTGCTTAGTATTAGTTAACTTAGGCTTATCATACTAGTTACACTAGTTTTAGCCCATTTACAAATTAAGGCCCAATAAGACGATTAAGAGTCCGATACATTATATTTGTCCATTTATCTTTTTAAGACCAGGCCCATACTCATATGTTGGGCCAAGTGGGTTAAGCCCATGAGTAAGTCCATTAGTGTTAAGCCAAACTAGTTGGGCTAATGGTCCAATAAGGCTACTTTGGCCCATTATGGTCCATAAGTTATAAAGCTCGGGTTTATCGGTTTTTACTTGTCAAATGTGTTTACATATCAATATATGAGTTATAAAAATGTTACATGAGACGGGTCCGACGGTCTAAGTTTTATTTGGCGAAAACGTTAATCTTTCGGTTTTAGCCGAAAAGACGTAAAACTTATATATAGTTTGTAGTTTTATAAAACATTTGGGTTTTACTTTTATAAAATGCCATGTTTATTTATTATAGTATACCAACTCATTTTTTTTATAATAGTTATTATTATTTAGTGGCTTTATATACTTATTTCATCATAATATTTACTTGAGTGCTCTTTTTATTATATAGTTTATTTACAAATCTGATTACTAAAGTCAAGTCCACCATTTTTGTCATATCTTGAGTTATACAAGGAGATAGAAGCTTAAATTTGAACAACATAAACTATATGATGTGTGCTACAAATACCTCTTTTATAGCCACTGCTCAATCATCTTCTAATATTTTTAATAATTTGTCCAAAACAGACTATACATATTTGTACCTCAACAGTATTTTGATCATAACTTGCTCATTTTAATAATTCCATTGAGTGGCCAACTCACCACGCATGTAAAAATCATTTATCTATCTGTATATTTAATAATCCAAGCCATTTAACCAAGTGATCATATTAATACTTACTTATTTATACAGCCTATGTAATTAACCAAGATTTTAATATTTTTACTTGTTGATTTTAGCCTTTTCAACCTAATCTATTAACACAAAATCCCCACACAATATTTTGATCATCATTCATCATCATATACGTATACATTTATGAAGAAAATACATGAGTACATTTACAAAATAACAAGATAATAGGAAAAAATTGATCTCTATACCAATCAATATGATGAAAGATTGAGATTTTTGGATGAATAAGACTTGGTTTTGTAACCAAATCTTATGAGTCTAGCAAGATCACTTCTTGAGATCTTCAAGTGGATGAACACCTTCTTGAAATCAGCCCTTGAACATTATAAAAACTCCTTTTTATAAGTTATAATCACCTCCAATCTTCATCTTTATAACAGGCTTTCAACAAATGTTGATTATTGATAAAGTTTGTGGTTAAATTTTGATGGAGTGGTGATTTTGGGGTGATGTTGGATGTTCAAGGAGAGGAGGGAGAGAGTTTTGGTGAAATTTTCTAGTTTTGCATGAGTGTGTGAGAAATGGTTAATGGTTTTTGAGTTTTTAGTGGTTTTTGGTGTGGTTTAGTCAAAGTGGTGAGACATGTGTCTCATGAACACTTAAAACTTTGACAGCAAATGTGGTGGTGAGACATGTGTCTCATGAACACTTAAAACTTTGACAACAAATGTGGTGGTGGGACAAGTGTCCCACTTGTCTCATCTCCACTAATTTACGGGTACTCCTCGATTCTAGTTTCCTCGATTTGCGTGCCCTCGGGTCGATTTACGAGAAACGTTTTTATAGAATATGAAACTACGACACAAAACGATTCTAATAAATTTTGTCTCATCAAAAACGGAGTTCAAAAGCGTAAATACGTAAACCTAGGGTTTCCGGTTTAATCGTAAAAGACGCTAAATTATGCACGTAAGTCCTAATTTCTTCTCGTAAATTTATGAGTTTATGAACCAACACAAATTAAAATTCCAAAATAATATTCGAGAATAAATTTAATCCCTGAAATGTCGGACTGTCACAAAAACGGAGTATGTAAACGTAAACACGTAACGTAGAGTTCTCCTGTTTAGACGTAGTCGATGCTACTTTAAGACGTAAACCCCAATTTCTTCCCAAAGTGAGTGAGTTCATAAATTAACAATAAAATAATGATTTTAAATAATACTTGAGAATAAAATAACGACCTCAAATTGACGGATTATCACATAAAAATATGCAGTGTTGTCTGTTTGCTGCATTTCTATCTCAAGAAGAACCTAAAAAGATCTTTGATGCCTTGAAGGATGAAAGCTAGGTTGAGGCAATGCAAGTAGAATTACTACAGTTTGATATTCAAGAGGTATGGGTCTTGGTTGACTGTTCAAAATGGGTTAGGCCTATTGGGACAAAATGGATACTCAGGAATAAGAAGGATGAGAGAGGGATAGTGGTTAGAAACAAGGCAAGGTTGATAGCTCAAGGGTACACACAAGAAGAAGGAATTGATTATGGAGAGGTTTTTGCTCCAGTTGCTAGAATTGAAGCCATTAGACTGTTTTTGGCCTATGCCTCATTCATGGACTTTGTGGTGTACCAAATGGATGTAAAAAGTCCTTTTCTCTATGGCAATATTGAAGAAGAAGTATATGTGATTCAACCTCCAGGCTTTGAGGATCCAGAACATCCAGACAAGGTTTATAAGGTGAAGAAAGCTATTTATGGACTTCATTAAGCTCCTAAAGCATGGTATGGTACCTTGTCTAAATATTTACTAGATAATGTGTTCAAAAGAGGCAAGATTGATCAAACACTTTTCATCAAGAAGCATAAGGGTGACTTTGTTTTGGTGCAAGTATATGTTGATGATATCATTTTTGGATCCACAAACTCTGAGCTTAGCAAAGAGTTTGCCAAATTGATGCAAGACAAATTCTAAATGAGTGCTATGGGAGAACTGAATTTCTTCTTGGGGTTACAAGTTCAGCAAAGGAAAGATGGCATATTCATTTCACAAGATAAGTATGTTGCTGAAACTGTTAAGAAATTTGGTTTGTGTGAAGGAAAGAAAGTTTCTACTCCTATGGATAAAGAGCATCATTGGGGAAAATATGGTGAAGGAAAGGAAGTTGATGTCAGGCACTATAGATCAATGATTGGGTCACTCATGTCTCTTACAGCCTTAAGACCTGACATTATGTTTGCTTTGTGTGTCTGTGCCAGATACCAAGTAACACCAACGGAGTGTCACTTGTTTGCTGTAAAAAGGATTTTTAGGTACCTAAAGTGTTATCCAAATCTAGGACTTTAGAATCCTAAGTAGTCCCCATTTGAGCTAGTTTCCTTCTCAAATAGTGATTATGCTGGTGACAATAGAGATAGGAAGTACACAACAGGTGGATGTTAGTTCTTGGGGAGTATATTGATATCTTGACAGTGCAAGAAATAGACCATTATGGACACCTCCACAACTGAAGCTGAGTATGTAGCCGCTGCCGCATGCTGTGGGCAAGTAATTTGGATTTAAAACCAGTTGCTGGACTATGGGTACAATTTCTTAAAAACCAAGATTTTCATTGACAATAATAGTACTATCTGCATCATTAAGAATCCTGTGCAACACACCAAAACTAATCATATTGAAATTAGACACCATTTTATAAGAGACTGTTTTGAAAAAGGTTTAGTTGTTCCTGAAACCATTGACACAAAACTTAATGTTGCTGATTTTTTTGACTAAACCTTTTGACATTGGGAGATTTTAGTACTTGGTAACAAGTATTGGGATGGTCAATCCCTAAACATGGTATCCGTGAGTCCTTGGTGTGTTGAGGATTGTACTATTATTTGTTGTTGTAAAATTATTAGTCACTTTTCAATCTATACATAATGCCACTGTTTTGAAAAATTTCCCCCTGCTTGGGATAGTTTCCCCTGCTTGGGTTTTTCTTTTTATTCGTGATATTTTTGTGTGGTTTTAGACTAACTATGTAGGGTCTAGGTTTCTTAGTATGTTTTTCTCTTGCATTCGTGCTATAAGTACTCAATGCTTCAGGGGAGGGATAGGTCAAACCATTAGGATTCAAGGCCTCCTTAGGATGCTGATATATGATCTTAGATCATATCCACAGGTGAGTTGGGGCTTTGTGGCAGTGAAAGATTTTTATATATGGCCTGCTAGAGTCCTTAGACCTTGAGGCACTGTGATGTGCATTGGGTATTTTTGCATGAGCAGTTATCTGCACATAATGAAATGTCTTGATAGATGATGCCAAGACTTTTTACCCATAGATATGGGATGGTTGGGTTGGTGACCAGGGTATGTATACTTTCTTGGGATGACCTGGTGCAGGGTAAACTTATGTATTGACTCTCTTTTTGAGAACATTGGTGAATGGAGGACACTAGAGTTCCTGTGTATCTAGTTTGCATTTGCAAGCATGTGCATTTAGGTAGTGCGGTTTACCTATTATCTCTTAAAGACAAGCCCATACCCTTAGGAAAGTTTCCCCTATTTTCATTAAACTTCCCCCTGTTGTATATAATCCCTCTGTTTTTGAAAAAGTTCCCTTTGTTAGACCGTTGACAATATGCCCGTTGCACTGTTTGACTAGCTGTTGGGCCTGTTGTGATAAAATTTGTTAGGAAATATTTTAATGTTTTTGAAAGATATTTAAGACAATTACTTCGCTAGTTGGTTTCCTTAGTTTACTCTTATCAAATTATATAATTTTTTAGGAGATTTTTTTTTCTAATTCTTTGCAATTTGAAAATTTGGTCCAATCATATCTTTTCAATCTCTCTATAAAATCCAAATTCCCCTAACCAACAAGCTCATAATTTTCTCATGATCATATCCCACAAAACCTTTTCACTTCATACTCATCCATCTCAGAAAAATCATTATGGCATTGAATATTGCTAAATATCATAACACGACTGCTATTTTGGAGCAACCACGTGGTCATGAGGCATTCCATGAGGCAGTCAATTATTTGGGGGCAAGTTATTTCAGGTTAGCTCTTGTCATAAACCCTCGAATATATTCTTCACACATCCAACAGTTTTGGTCCAATGTTAGGATCAAAACAGTGAATCGAGAAGTTAGAATTAAAGCAGGGTGATGGTCACTCCAAAGTCATCACCCTTGCCTCCATTCGAAACACGCTTGTCTTGATTGATGAGGATGGAGTGATCACACTAATTGAAGGGAAATTTATGAAAATCTTTCTTTATTGGGGTATAATATCACTGAAAACAAAAAATAAAAATTTTTTAAAGGTCAATTTGCCCCACATTGGAAGTTTTTAATTCACACTATTTTGCAATGCCTCAGTACTAAAACAACAGCTTTTAACGAATTTGGAAGCAATGTTGCCACTACACTAGTTTGTTTGGCAACAGGGCAAAAATATAATTTTACTCACATGATTTTTGATTGCATGCTAAAAAATGTTAAAAGTAGTGGAAAATTTTGTATGTATCCATGTTTTGTAGAACTTTTACTTGACATGAGCCATCATGGAGAGATTAAACATCAAGACTACTTTACAGCCACCCCACATACACCAAAAGTTTTCACCATACTTTTTCCACCCACCCCCAATTTCTCTGGCCGTGATGTCCCTTTTATCAACTCCATGCTAGCCTTGATACGAAGTGAAGCTGCTAAAAGACCTAGAGCATCCCAAATCCCACTTCCTCTTGACACTCCATCCACCACTGATTCCCCTGTTGTACAATTACCCCCTGTAGACCAAACTTTTGAAAGAAGAACTAAAACTAGATCCACCAAGGTACCCTCGCCTAGTGGATGTTCACATCCATCAGAGAGGGAGGCTTCCATAGGTATGGATAGCATTAGGGGGAGGCTACCACTACTGCATCAGCCTCAATGGGTGATCAGGACAGTGGTAACATAGGTCAGACCTCTCCCCTGCCCAATAAAGAACTATTGAGGGAGCAATCTCTGAATAGGACCGAGGGTAGTATGGAACCAATGACCTTGAATGAATTGACGGTTTTGTGTACTATCCTGCAAAGGCAAAATGCACAGTTGGTAGAAAAAGTCACACATCAAGGCTTAGTTATTGTTAATCTGGAGTCTAGGCTCGCTAAACTCGAGGGGATGAGACACAAATGCCTGGTAATCTCTGATGAAGATGCTTCCAAAGGGGAGGATGAGACAGAGTGGTTTGATTATCCAGGTACACACAGTGGAGAAAAAGGGAGTGATAAGGGCAGTGCTACAAAAGATGTGGCTAATGCGCTTGTAAACCTTAGCAAGACAGAAGCCCTTGCTATAACTATTGATCCCTATGTAAGCAAAAGTGTTCCCCCTGTTAATGCAAGTGATCCCCCTGCTTCCACATACTTTTCCCCTGCTAGTATTATTTCATCTGCTTCAACTAATGTTGTTCCTTCAAGAACAACACCTACTCTAACATTGATAGGTGTGTAAACACCCATCCTTTTTACCACTTAATTACAATATTAACCGAGCCAAAACGTGTATTTTATGTCGTAAATGTCGGAATTATGCGTGGTTTATGTTTTTGTTGTGATTTAGGACAAAATTTTGGAAAAGGGAGAAAACACGGGCATTCACAGGCTTTTATCGAAGAAAAAGACGAAAGACGAAGTCGAAAGATCAAGAGTGCAAAAAGAACGGAAGTCCAAGACCAATTCTGAAGATTTATCGAAGAAAAAGTCAAAAGACGGAAGTTTACTAAAAGCCGAAGAACTCGAGTCTTATTTATGAAGAAATTTCAAGACGAGTTAAAGAATTCCCGAGACAAAGTCGTTAAAGTCAAAGAATTAAGAAGATTAACAAAGAATTAAGAAGAGCAAGGACTTAATGACGCAATTAAGGAAAGAAGAAAGAGGGGAGGAAGCTTCCTAAGCACCTCCTAATCCTCCCCTATAAATAGAATATTAGGATTTTCATTTTCCTTTGTTGGCTAGAGTGACACTAGTTCTTCCATTTTCATTTCCTTGCACATTTAAATACATATCATTTACTTAATTGTCAAATTTAAATACTTGTCTTGCACCTTAAATTCCTTTAATTTCAAGTAAGTTTCCTTTTAATTCTTGTCAATCTTTATTTTTATTGGATCTTTAATCTTTATGTTTATGTTCATGTTTATGTTTTTGAGTTTTTATTGATTAAAGTGGGTTTTGATTATTTTGATTAGTTTTGTTAGTTTGATTGATTTGGATTGTTTGTTTATGATTAGTAGATGTTATTTGTTTAGTCTTGCTTAATCTTTTGGTTTATTTTGATTGATCTAGATTAGATTCGTGTTATTTTTCTTGTTCCGTGTTCTTCGTTCTTCTGGTTTTCCCAGGTACATTCCGAATCAAAGTGTTGTTCAAGAAGTTCCGGATCAAGGGTTGTTCATCCGGAATATTATACATTCCGGATCAGTAGTGTTTATTCAAAATAATTTATTATTCCAGATCAAACCTTTCATTCCGAATCAACCAAACATTCCGGATCAACCTTTCATTCCGAATCAACCAAACATTCCGGATCAAGGCTTTGTGAAGAAACATTCCGGATCAAGGAAGATATTCCGGATCAAGGAGTTTTATTCGGAATAATTTATTATTCCGGATCAAGGTCTTCATCCGGAATCTTCAACATTCCGAATCAAGGGAATTCATTCGGAAAAATATTCCGGATCAGCAACATTCCGGATCAAGCTTAAGTATTCCGAATCAAGACTTTATTCCGGATAAGTGACATATTCCGGATAAAGGATTTATTCCGGATCAAGGGTTTGGCAATTATTCTTAGTGAAGAAGAATCATTCCGAACGAAGGTGACATTCCGGATGAGTGATTATTCCGAACAAAGGATTATTCCGAGTGAGCTGTTCTCAGGTTATTTTTAGTTTCTGTTTTTAAGTTTTTATTTTCAAGCTTACTTTTCCCGCCTTTTTACTTAGTCGCATTTTAAGATTACTTGCCTTAGATTTATTTTAGCCTTGCCTTATTTTAAGTTTTAGTTGCGTTTTAAGTTTGCCTTAGATAGATTTATGTTTGCGTTATTTACTTTTAGTGCCTTTTAATTTTCGTCACACTTTTAAATACTTGTCTTCTATTTTAAATTAGAGTTAGATTTAAATTAACGTCATTTTCATTTAAGTTTTGCACTTTTATTTAAAACAACAAAAAATATTCTTTTTCACCAAAAACAATTGAGTCGTACTTTGAACCGGAAATCAATTCGTTAAGATACCGAGAAACGAACTTTTCTACTAGCAAAATCTCTTTATTAAAATGGCGCCGCTGCTGGCTATTTTCGTAAAGATTAACGGTTTTCTGTGAGAGACGCGTTGCTTTTTGGGATCCGTTCATTCGTGAGCGTTATTTTTCTTGCTTAAAAATTTCAAAAAATCATAAAAATTAAAAAATTGTTAAAAATCCATAAAAATTAAAAAATTTCAAAACTCCAAAAAGATTTTATTTTTATTGTGTATATATATTCTCTTTGTGTTTGGTTTCTTTTTCTTTTGCCTTTGTAGGTGTATGCGTACTAGATCTTCTAATTATCAAGAGCCCGAGACTCGAGAAGATTTAGCTATGGCAGGTGTGAACAACAACAATAATCCACCACACCTCAATAATAACAACAACAATGTTCTTCCCCTGCCCGATCTTTGGACAATGAAGGAGCTTTGTCAACCTAC